>OX638070.1:13593272-14193272 GCA_951804385.1 Trifolium dubium
TATCAAGTATATTCAATTAGACACATTAACTTTGTCACATAGTTACTTTTTTGGCTGTCTGAAAGTGACATGGAAAACAAATTATTTTGTAAGGGTCTAATGTGAGCCGACTGATATCAAATTAATGGTGGAAATTGACTCCAGTGGTTTAATATCATATAATTTTTATATCATGGATTTGATTTGCAATGGTTTTTCTGCAAGAAGTCCGTTGATTTTATAGATTCTTTCATCGAGTATCTGTCTAAAGGTTGTGTACTTGTGTTTTGAAGTATGATAATGACATCGTTTGCGCAATGGACAATATAATGGAGGCTTGCGATGAAGGCCGATAAGGTGTTGGCGAAGAGCGCAAATAGAGTTAATAATAAACTCTTGCGAAATATTTCATGACCTTAGTTGTTAATTAAGCACTCTGTAGAGTGTTAGGAAATATTACATGCTCAGCTCTTTGATTTTTAAGCACTTCATATTTACAATCCATGTGCTTGGGGGACTGAAATGAAATATTTCATGCTCCTCAATTTTTAATCACTTCATCCTTATAGTCCTCGTGAGTGGAAGACTTTTGAACCATCACAAAATATCATATGTCCTATGGTTTTAAGCACTATCATCCTTAAAATCTTTGAGGACCATCATATGATCATTTTGGATGATCACTGAAAAGGCTAAAAGTCCCAAAAATATTCTTACTCTTTTTTGTCGAAGTAATTTGGTGTCTAAAATGAATAAATGGAGTGTCTAAATTTCAAACTCTAACTACTGCATATATAATGTGATGCTTTTATCAACTAAACAAGCTCATGCGGAGAAATTTATTCCTACTTTGATCTCTTTAAAAAGTTCACACCTTTCAATATATTGAATGATAATTATGCTATTTAGAATAATAATTATTTTTCACTTGATATATAATATTATTTCTTGAAAACCCACATGAGACAAAAAAAAAAAATTATCATACTCAACTCAACCCATACTTCCTCTTATCTTTATTTTTTTCAATTCTTTTTCACTTCAAGATGGCTATGATAGAAATATCCAGCAAACTACGGTGTACTTTAATTAATCAATGATTTGAAAGGATAAAAGGATATACCGAGTTCTATGGTACCTTTGATCCTATATTTATATTTATATATGTTGAACAACTTGTGTTTTGAGCAAATATGCATGTCTTCAAAATGTCTTTGTAATTAATTTAATTAATTTTGTTGGCCTACCATGAGTTCTAAACTTAATTTCCTTAACTTCGGATTAGATAGGATGAAGATGATGTAATTGTTGTCGGGTAGGTTTTATTCTCAAACTTTGTCAAATTAAGTTAGTTTATTAGAAATAAAGACAAAGGATATACGATAATCTTTGTCTCAAAAAACATGTGACGCCAACTTTTGTGACCGTTTCAATGCATGTATGTATCTTAGTTCTAGACTTGCTTATATATATTAATTATATTTTCTAGTATATTTTGATGAACATATAGTCTTCTTGTACTTTTGACCCACACTGTTGCCAATGCGGTATATGTGATCCTCGTATTTTATATAGTTTTCTTTTTCAATTTTATAATATGAGAAATAGGATTAATTTATTCAACACGAATATTATTAAAATATATTTTAACTACTTAAAAAAACTCTTTTATTTTGTTAAATATTTTTATTTTGTTTGGACTAAATATAGACCTACAAAAAATTATTTTGAGACTCCTATTTTTTTGGAGACTTAAAAGGATAGAGCCTATGTTGTCTTGGCTCAAAGACGGGCCTGCACATCAAAGCAAATAAATTCCATTTCGTAAGGGAGAGAGTGAAAAAATGGTGTTATGATTCGATCTTAAGTCTACATCTATGAGATATTATTTGTTTTGGGTTAATCTTTCATGGTTTTGTCCTAGCATGTGCGAGTGCCATTGTTTTGATTCGACCTCAAGTATGCAACACTGCATTCTGAGGTACTATATGTTTTGGGGTTAACCCGTTACGATTTTGTCCTTTATAGTAAAAGCGCCTCATTTTGATTGAGGAGTGTAGGTATTGTATAGAAACAACAATTTGTCTCGATTCTCAAGTAATGTGAAACTTTTAAGTGTGCCAGAAAAGATGAAAAACAAGATTGTCCAACTATAGTTGTTCCCACAAAAAGACCGAACACTAATAGGTTTTTAATTCTTAAGAACAAGTAAGATGTAATTCAAATTATATAATGTGTTGAACACAAGGTTGAATTAAGGAAGCATGTTAGAACAATGATTCAAACTTTGAGTTAGTCATAGATCATAGTAAGTGGTAAATTTAGAATAACTAACTATTGTTGAGATAACTTGCTAAACAAGTTACCGGTTACTTTTGATAACTCAATGACTCTCAATAAAATTACACCCTTTCCCCTCATTTCTTGATTATATAATTTCTTCTTCCACATTATAAAATTGACAATAGAGTGTCTGATCGCACATTAGAACATTTTTTTAGTACATGAATGAAATAGCAAAATCATCATAAACACACACACACACAAAATGAAGAGATCAGACATCGAACTCAGGTCATAAACGTCCGGCCTAGCAATTATTTAGACAATTTTTTATTTTTATTTTGACTAATGATATTATTTAGACAATTATTCAGACAATATTCACCAGAAATATTCAAGCAACATTTATTTATCAAACATTTTGAAGACAGAGGTAATCTTAATTCATAAGTCCCACAGAAAACCTGAATAATCCCATGTATCATGTTCTTCTAATTGAGGAATATATTCAAATCCATTTTGCAATTCTACTATCCAATCAAATATTCTATTTTCATAAGGTGAATTTTCCATTCCCCAATCTGATGATAAAGGAAAACTATCTACAGAGCTATCCTTAGTCTCTCCCTCACTGTTGGAAACAACATCAATGCTTTTCTTGTTGAAATCATGTGCTACATTTTCTACTTTGTACATCAACTCACCTGAAAATTAGTAAAGTAATTATTCAAATTAACATGTTTAATATTTCCACAAGCATTTATGCATATAATATTAATAACAGAAATATACAAATATATATTTCACCTTCTTGTTGATTTTGTACTCTCTTTTGTAAATAAGTTCTCCAATAATTCTTGATTTCATTGTCAGTTCTTCCCGGAAGCCTACGAGCAATCTTGGACCACCTAATTTCATTAATTGTAATTGCAAATTTAACAAATAATTAAGGTGCCAACTTGTGTACCCCCTCAAAATTTGGGGGTATATACCCCCAACCACTATAAAAAGTTTTAAACGATATAATTTTTTATAAAATACACTGTTAGATTGAAAGTATATATCATATAGATCATTTGTATAAAATTTCAGACAAATCTAAAATAATTTGATATGTTATTGAAACACATAAAGATTAACGGTGTTTAAGAAATCACAGAAACTATTAATTTTGATGCTTCTCAATAACATTTCAAATGATTTTAGATTTGTCTGAAATTTAACACAAATAATCTATATGATATAAATTTTTAATCCAACGATGTATTTTATTAAAATCTATATTGGTTAATTTTTTTTAAGTGATTGAGGGTATATACCCCAAAATTTGTGGGGGTAGACAAGAAAAAGCCAATAATTAAAGATTAAAATATACTAATTCTTTGTACCCAAAAACAATTACTAATTCTTACACTACAGTATTTATTACTAAACTTAAACTAATATATATATATATATATATATATATATATATATGCTACTCATACATTTCCCCACGTACTTAAAAAAAAAAAATACAGACGAAATCAAGAAAATGAAATCTTTCGTCACAAAAGTTAGTAATTTCATTAGATATAAATTTCATGTTTTTTTTTCTCTAAATTTCCATCGCAATTTGAATCGTTCCTTTTTTTTTTTATAACGGCAAATATAATCGTTCCTTTTAATATTAACTACAAGCAGGGGAAGATTCTCTCACTTGTTTCCCCATTGCTGCTGAAGTTGAATAATAAGCCTCTCTTCTTCAACACTAAAAGGGCCATGCTTGAGATTTGGCCGAAGATAGTTCAACCACCGTAACCTACAACTTTTACCACTTCTCCGTAGCCCTGCGTAAGAGCACACAAATTTTTACTAAATTTTACACTAAATACAAGTGCAAAATATTAAGTATCAATATCAACGCGATATCTCCTAATTAAATTGCATTTTGTAACCGCAATTGCACCCACAACACAAATGATTTTAAAATCTCAAAATAGTACAAAGCGGCCACAATCGTGGTTGCATATGTCGGTATATTTATCTACAAATTGAATTTGATTGCTACATAAATGTAACCAAGATTTTAAATAAAGATTTGTGACCGTGATCTGAGCCACGACACAATTATTAATGTTGACACAATTATTAATGTTGTCGAAACCACAATGCAATTACGATTGAGGTTGCATTGTTCACATTTGACTGTGTTTCTCTATAACATCAAGATTCAACGTTATTGTGACCACGTACCAATTAAAACCCTAACACTAAAATTGGCCGCAACTGCAATTTAAAATCTTTGAGTAGAATTAATTCTATAAGAATGTCATATAAAACATGAGTCATGCATACATACCAGCTACTTTGGCAAGGGAATCCCACCTTCTTTCCCCAAGGCGGGTCACAAAACTAGTCAATTGTTCATCTTCTTCTTGAAGCCAAGTCCCCTTACGCAAATTTTCTCCTTGCATGGCTACTTGATATTTATATGTTTCCACATTCATGAATAGGGCTTTAAGGCCACACACATATATACACTCAAAAAGTGTAGTTGATGACAATTGATAAATCATAAAAGATAAGTTGAAAAAGTGTAAAGGAGAGTGTGACCAAAAATAGCTCTCACAAGATAACATTGCTGAAATGTGTGTGGGAACTCCACCAATTATTGGCTTAGCAATAATTTAATTAACATTGTACTTGTAATGTATGTATATACAAGGTAAGGTACTGTCTAATTAGGTCATTCTTTCATTCTAAGATTAGATACACTATGATATTATAAGTATTTTTGGCATTTAGTGATGATACTTAGCTGGTTTATATATTGTAGCAATAACTAGTTAGATTAGATATGGCATTTAGTGCATATGTGTAGTTTTTGAACCAAGATATGGATATTTATCAAATTATTAAAAATGAATTAAGAGTGGAATTTGTAAGTAAAAAAAAAGAGTGAAGACCCAATTTAATCTTTCACAATATTTTGATGGCACAATTTATGGTGCATAAATACCCAAGATTGCTTAGCACACCCCTCAAATTTCTAACGCACCTCCCAAATTTTTAGGAGGTGCGCTAGAAATTTGTGGGGTGCGCTAAGCAATTTGGAGGTGCATTAAGCCATTTTCATTATTTATACACGGTACATGAGGAAAAAGTTTATTCACCATAACCACTCCCTATTTTGATGGGTCAATTCAGTCTTAGCGAAAATAAAACCTAAAACTCTTACCATTTTCATATTGGGGAAAAATTAATCTCTCTATTATAATGAATCATTGACTAATTTAATTGTCCCCAATATAAAAATATTACAGATTAATTTAAACTTTATTTTTGTTAGGAACTAAATTAGACTGTCAATAAATATTGAGGAATCAAAATAAATCCTCACTTTAATAAAAATTAGACTGAGTAAATACATATTTGAAGAGAAAAAAAATTAGGGATGTATTTTTTTTGGTGAACTCAATTCATATAATAGGGATGTCATTTTGGGTGGTAGAATAAATAAACCAATATCTATATATAAATATATCCATCAGTATCTAATTCATAGTTTTTCTTTAGATTTGATACAATCAAAGGAGGGCTTTGTCTAATATAGGGATGTCAATTTCATTCGTAAATGGAGATCTCTATAGGAATTGCCTTGTTTAGAGATTCGAAGGTGGAGAATTTTTCTCTGTGGAAATGAGGATGAAAGAGAAAGTTTTTCAGAAGGATGTTTGCGGTTGGAGGAAGAGATTTTATCCCAACCCCACAGAGACTCCGGTCCCAATTTTTTTATTAAAATAACATTTATAAATGTATACTTAAGTACTTATAAATTATTTTTAATTATTATTCTCGCACAATATGTGTATACATTTGTTCATATATGATGTATATTACTATCACAAAATCACAATAATATGTTATTTTTTATTTGTTTTATAATTAAACTTTACTATTTCTTTATAATTAGTTTAATTGAAAATAATAAATAATTTTTTTAAAGTTGATGAGTCTCTACGGAAACTGTGGGATTGCGCAGAATGAAGGTGGAGGAAGAAATCTCTACATAGAGATGAAGGAAGAAATCTTCCCAAAGAGAAGAATAAGACAAAGAGTGGTAAAATATTCTCTGCCCAATTCCCACCCGTTAACATGGAAAATAAAAACTTTTTTGTATGAGAGAGTGTTGGGGGGGGGGGGGGGGGGGAGAGAATATTGGGGGGTGGAATGAGAAATTATCCTGCGTCACGAATTAAAGGCAAAAACAGGTGTGCAGCTTTGATGCTGGCACCTGAGCATCGATGCTTCACACGAAATGGCCATAAGAATTTCTGAATTTTTGGTATGAGTATCGATGCTGGCTTAATAGCATCGATGTTGTTGTGCTGCCTAAGACCTTGCCATAAATTCATACGTAAACAGCATCGATGCTGGCTTAAGAGCATCGATGCTGAGAACAGGAGGGCACACATTTAAGCTCATTTCGGAACGTGTAAACCGAACTGCAGTTCGGAATTCAGTTCACGAAGTATAGTCCTGGGGGGGTTGGGAGTGGGTTATTTCGGTTCGTGAAAACCGAACTGCAATTCGGGTTCTAAGTTACGAAATGAGGTTAATGAGGGTAGAAAAGGAAGTTAAGGGGGGGAAAAAGAAAATAGGGGGATTAAAGAGAAATTTTCGTTAACATGCCTAACATGCATAAACTTTAGAAGTTGTAAAAGATGCACTACTTGTAAGGGTTGTGCAATAATTTAAGCATGGCCTTGAAGGAATTGAAGTTTCAACTCCTAATGGGTTCAAATTGATGTTGTCATTGAAGAGTTACACACAATACATCATATTCATGACAAGCTTACCCATCCACTACATTTCTAAAATAATGTATATGATTATCAAAAGGTAATTTTCTTTCTTCCTCTGTATTAGTATTAAGATTGGAGAGATTCCAATCAACATGAGAGAGGAGGGAGAAGAACAATTGTTTTATCAAAATACGCATTTGAGCGGAAAAATCACAATTATGTCAAAAAAATACACATTAATGGGACATAATTTATTTATTTTTTTGAATGTCTACTTTCAAAGAACTTTTGAGATGAGTAAAGTTCACGAAATGTTAGTTGGTTCTGTGGTTTTTGACGTTGGATTTGGTAGCGATGACAACAGTTCGATACTCCACAACCATTTGAAAAATAATTAGAATCATTTAATGTCAAAACTCGCTTCGAAGTTTAGACTATTAAAACTCTTTCTCCTATGAACTAGAGAGTGAATGGAAAAAAAAATCCTCTAGAATTCTCAAGGTCGTGGTGAATACACATAATTAATTTAAAGTTCTAAATGATAATAATTTTTTTCAAGCAAATCTTAATAGTACTAATGTACTATCTTCAACTTTTTTTTTTTGTTGGGGAGAAATACTACCTTCAACTTTTAGTCTGCATTCATGCTCCCATGTATCACCATATTTTTCTTATGATTCATTCATTAGTATAATTTCTATATGTTATCTACTTGATCAGCAACTTAGTTATTTTGAGTGCCTGATTAATTTATATATTTAGTGTTTGGTGTAACCAAACACTTCATTAAAGAACAAAACCAACCTACCTTACCGGAAGAAGCTTAAACAAGATAAGTATCAATTTCATCGAATCTTTGAGTTTCTAAGTAACCAAATGATTGCAGAAGGGATTGGTGAGACTCCATCACTAAAGTCATAAAGTGAGAGTCTTGTAAATCCTACAAGATATATTTTTTATTTTAGTTTTTACTCTCTAATTCATAGTGGAAGGGGCCCTAGTAGTTAAGAGTTCAGAGTGAGTTCTTACATAAAATGATTTCGGTCCCCTCCCAGACAAACCGATGCAACCGACAAAGCAAAATCATACCAAACTGAAAATTATCTAATTTTGTTTGGTTTGGATGAAAAATTGAATTGTACAAAAATAAAATTGATTCGGTTCTCAGTTTTCAATTTTAAAATCCAATGAACTAAAAGACATGCTTACTAACATTTAAGAAAACTATCATTTTAGTTTGTATTTGAAATTTATTTAGTATCAAATTAGTTTGTATTATGTATGCATTCAATTTTTAATGAGGTATATAGCCTCTAGGGTTGGTTTAGTGGTGATAAGTTTGAGTAGTATGCATGATGTTATGGATTCGATCGTCTGCTCTTTTGTAAATAAAAAAAAAAGGTTTAATATGAGATTCAATATGCAATAATTAATATAAATCATTAGATTGTTGTGATTGTGTTAATATACAAAAATACATGGTAATATTGAAAATATAGCAGAAAATCTATCTAGTAGAATCAGTAGATTGCATGGTACTAACATGCTAGGGAATATTGATAAGTGAAAACTACATGTAAAAATCACATAATACACAAACAGGAATTTTTTTTTTTAATTATGAATCAAATCATTTCTATTTTTCAAAAGTAGAAAACTTGATTAGTATAACTTCAAAGTACATATATAAAAGCACACATTTTTCATAGTTAACCTAAGTATACCTAAAATCATAGCAGTAAAACTCTACTATTTACCAGTGATGATTATACTAACTACTAGTTTATGGTTAATTGCATGCACCAATTGGCAACCTTACCTATACATTTAAGTTATGGCAAATAAAGAAACTTTCCCAACCCTTAAAAGCATTTCAAAAGTACACATCAAATAAACTTTCCCAACCCTTAAAAGCATTTCAAAAGTACACATCTGAAGAAACAATTTTTTTACCACCTGAATATATATATCCACATAAAAATACAATTTTTTTCCATCCAAATATGTACTTCTGAAATAATTTGCAGTTCTCAAGAAAAGTGGGAGATGGATAAAGTTCATCTCTGAACAAAAAGACAAAATTTGTTTTCATGAAAGAAAAACCAAACAAAGCAATAGAAATTTTCAGTATTTATCTTTGCTAAAAGGGATAAATACAAGAAAGTATTTCACAGAATATTTCTTAATCACCACCAGACATTGCTAACAACTTTAATAAGTTACATTAATTACTGCTTTCTTTAAAATGCTAATTATCCAACTGATATAATAAGATGGAAGAGGAGAAAAGAATTAGGCAATAAAAAGAAAGAAAAAAGAAACCAATAAATAATGGCACCAAAATAAAAAAAGAGGAGCATATTCATCATCCTCCACCTATGTAATTCACACTTCCAGAGCTATAAGACAATAAAACTAGCAAGACTAATCTGTGACCATATCCGCCGCCCCGTTCTGTGCAGCCGCTTCTGCAAGCCTCTTCCAGTTCAATTCTCGCCGTTCGGCCTCTTCTTCTGCTTTTGCCTGTTTCTCTGCATATTGCCTCTGGCACTCTTCAAATAATTCTGCATCCATTTCAATAAACATTTTGCGAACATTCACCGTCAGCCCATGAACTGCCTGGTTCCAGTGACCCTCAATATTTCTCTCAAATGCTTCAAATATTATCGGTAATATCACAGTCCTGTTTTGAGCAATTAAGCTTACAACATGCTCATTATTCCACAAAAAGAGAGCTCGCTCTGCAACCTGCATATCAAATTTACAAAAGCAAAGTATTGTGACGGAACTTATATAAACCATGAAAAATTATAACCACACACAAAGTTCAGTTCCAGCTGATCATGATTCGCATGTGCATCAAATAAAGGACGTGAAAAATTAAAACTTAGCATAGGTAAATTACATAATTTATTTAGTTTTTTAACAAGAGCTTAGATCAAGCTACAGAAGTCCTCAAACCTATATTGACAAAGACCAAATTCTTAGACTTATTATGGGTTGATTATGGGATCTTGGAAGGAGTTTGTGTGAAGAGCAAGTAGGGAGATGATGCTTCAGTTTTGAACGTTTGATAAGCTCTCTCGTTTGCTCGGGATTTTGAACTTTTAGGTTTCTCTGTTCGATTTTCTTCTTTTTAGGTCTAGGAAGAACAAATTTTCAGCCAATGAAGCAAATTGAAAACACGTGTGAAAACCTGAGAACCATTACTAACAGAAAGGGCTCAGGATATTGGGGCATTTATCCTATAATATTTTCCAGGAAACAAAATTCTGCATTAAAAGCTGCTAAAGAGAAATAAAAGCATTAAATTATGTGTCTGAATAATGAATAGAATATGCAACAACCACACTGATACTGTAGCTTAATGATCTCAATGAAAAAGGAAAAGAGCAAATGTTCAAGAGAATGATTTAATGCACTATGTTACAGAATTTGAAAAGAACAATAACAGCAATAAAAATCCTTTCTCACTAGGTAGGGTCAGCTGTGAAGATCAAAAGACACATAACACCTTAATGATTTGACCTATAGTTTTTATTGGTCATCCTCCTCTAACCAATGAACTGTCTGCCCCACTCGCCTAAGTTGGGCTTCTACCTATAGTTTTTATTGGTCATCCTCCTCTAACCAATGAACTGTCTGCCCCACTCGCCTAAGTTGGGCTTCTACAAGTCATCTCCAAAATGATCAAATCCCTTAAGGTGGATTTCATTCTATCAGGTTCTTCCACAATAGGTACTCAAACTTTCTCACTAACGCATTTATCTTCAACCTATCTTGGCTTCTAGTAATACAACCTAACAATTTTCAGATGGGTTTAAACTACCTGGAAAATATATCATTACATCTCTAGTTTGTTTTCAGTTTTACAGTATTTGTTAATAGGAGTGCTGTATTCCTTTTCCTAATGGAGATTATCAGTATCATAATCAACAGTAGTTGCAGTTGCTAGTGGTATACAAACATAGGAAAGATTTTTTGTTGGAGTGAGAGCAAGAGCATTCCCAAATCATGCACAGGGTTTTATCATTCAAAAGCATGCACCACGCACAATAAAAAGAGACACCTTCCTGACAGATATTCAGCTCAACTCCAGATAAGGAAACATTAAGAACAATATATTCCTGACAGCAATTCTCTAGATATTGAGATAATTACAAAATTTTGTCATAATTTAAAATCCCAATCAATTAGAATTGAAAATGTAACATTATTTTTTTGTTTGGAAGTAAATGATAAAGATACGATATTATAATGGAAATGAAAGAATTCATGCCAAAAAGGATTGATCAATGGGTAGCGGTGCCCAGTTACTTAGAGGGTATATCAAAGAGAAATCCAGCAAAAAACAACATTAAAAAATTTGTAACCTAAAAAAAAGCTCAAGCACTTGGAGAACCTTCCTTAAAGTCTGTTTGGTTCAACTAAGGGGAAAGATTTTAAAATCTTTTGTTTGGTTCGACAAGGGGATAGGTTTTAATTGAGGGAAAGTGTAAAATTACATTTTTGCCATTCTAGTATTTAAGATCAAATAAACCATCAATTTGGTCTCTAAACCTATCTCTCTCCATTATAATGAGTAGTCTCTAAACTATTTTTAATCCATTAAGATAGCCCCATAGCTGTCATTTTCCAATTTGGTCTTTGAACTATAGCGAGAAATATAATTAGTCCTAAACTATCATTCTCCAATTTGGTCTGAACTATAGAAATATAATAAGTAGTCCTAAACTATCTATCAAGGTAGTCCCTTAGATATCATTCTCTCTCTCTCTCTCTCTCTCTCTCTCTCTATCTCTCTCTCTCTCTCTCTCTCTCTCTCTCTCTCTCTCTCTCTCTCCCCTATTTGAGGGAGTAACTTAATGGACTGAAAATTATTTAGGGACTATTAATTATATTTATATAGTTCAGAGACAAAATTGTGGAAAGAGTGATAATTTAGGGACCAAATTGATGGTTTATTCATTTAAGATCACATTAAATAAAAATAAAAAAAGTAGTTAAGTCCAAAAATGTAACTAGTATGTCCTCTTCTCCAAATCCGGTCCATCTTGGAGAGGAGATAAAATTGGCTTAGGAGGGAGTTTGCTCCCCTCCCTTGCCCTCGCGTCCAAATAATAGAATTAAACAACTGAAATTTCAAATAATTTCTCCCTCCCCTTCATTCCCCTCAAATCAAACTCATCCTAAAAGCTATCTTTCAAGGGGAAAGAACCAAACCACTTATATACTCCACCGAGCATTGCATACTACTCGATGTGAGACTTAGGTACCTCATTATACCCAAGTCCCTGCCATAGCCCTAGCCTTAGAGTCGACGCCCTGACAATTTAGTTATAACACACTTTACTCGTACTTTCGAGTTGTACCCTTTGATAAGCACCCAAACACTACGAACCCTATGTTAAAAGTTAGTTGTCAGGGGGTAAGAACCAAGTCACTATCATAATACTCAAGTCCCTATACCAGTTTTACACGTTTGGTATGTGCAACATTTTAAGGATGCAAATATATACAGCTAAATTGATGGATGGGCTGCGGAAAATTACCATCCATAACCACCAACTGAGCTGTATATAACATATAAGGAAGCTGGTGAAATGTGAAAGAACGAAAATCAGATCTCTATGAATAGAATGTGATATATCAATGGTGAATAGCCATTAGGTTTTAATATAGTAAAGGCAAGATTAATAATTATAACACATGGGATTTTTTAAAAATGATTGTTATATGTTTAGTTTGAGTAAATCATCCTCATAAAGGAGCAACATTCTTTATAAATGTTTAGTGGGAGGATCTTGGAGAGAGGAGTGTTAAATAATGCAAGGAGTTAATGCAAACCAAATATGTACAAGAGAAATATTCTCAATTTTTCTTTCATCAAGAGAAAAACACAGGTCATCCACATTGGTGATGGAATGAGGAAAGTTGAGCACAGGCTGCACAGCTTCCCAGAGAACAAGTCCGATGCATGGACACTGACAAGGAAATCAGACACGACACATACACTGATATGTTGACTCTGATAAAAAATTGAGAAAATGACATAATTCAATGTAATCACAAGTGTCAGTGTTGGTGCGTCATGCAAGATCATCAGTGTTTCTTAAATCTTTTCATTCTGTTTGTTTGTATTTAAAGAATGTGTCAAGCATGTCATGGCATAGTTAAAAAGGATAAAGGAAATAATAAGAAAGAAACCTACAACCCTAAGATTTCATAAACAATTTGGAAGGCATATCATGTACATCTCTTTTTCACTATCACAATTATAAACAGATACAAATCGTCGCACTTAAAATTCCATAATTAACGCAACAACCACAACCAAAACAAAAGCATTTTCTTACTGCGTGGAGTTATTGAGTGAGCTACATGGATAAAATCATAATGGCTTATAATGAATTAAGTAAAGAAATAGATCATTATATTCAAATCCCTCTTTAAGATTTGACCTGACATATCTTGGTCTCCCTATATCTAATTATTGGACTACTCACCATCTGATCTACATCCGTACTAAATACACCAAACCCCCCTAAGACAAGATTCTATCATCTTTCACTATAATTGAATCTATATTTCCATAATTAATAAGCAAACCAATAGCCAATAATTGAATTTCAGTTCTGGTTAACCGTTAACTTAACAACTTTAGTAATCAGTTTTGCAGCAGAAGATGAACAATTATGAATTCAAAATTTCTTTACATGCAAAAGCATGTGCATGGATCTAATTATATTTCCACTTTTATGTGTGAAAGGCAAGAAACAATTTAAGTCAAACAGGAATTTAAAGCATCTTCTCACTTCAATAGGTAATGACATAATATTGAAGCTTTCTTTTACCATTTTTTCTCATAAAATGGTACATCGCTAATAGATGCATGACATAGACAGCAACTAAACACTACAACAGAAAATGAATGTGACAATTAAAGTTAATTAATTAGGTATGTGAAGCTAATATTACCCCCATTTGATATTATTACTAAAAATATACAACCACATAAGTAGAGGGATGGCAACTTGAGAAAAGACCTAGATTAGGTGCATAATTAATCGTAACATAGAAAATAACAGTTCAACAAACAACATTGCAAATTCGTTACTAAAAATAATAAAACGGAAGAAAGCCAGTCACAATTCCACAAATCTTAACTAATCACTATCACTATAAAAGGCAAAAAATATCCACCAACCTGAAAGTGAGGACTATTAAGGCAGCGGGAAATCTGTTTGAAAAGTTGAACCATGCAGCGTTGGAATTCAGCAGACTGTGTAGCCTCCAACACTTCCTCAAGTTCTCCAAGGAAGAGAACTTCCTTCTGGCAATTGGTGACAGGCCAATACTTCAACAAGCCTCTAATAACCGTATCAGCCAGCTTGAAATCCTTCTCGACAAACTGAGTTATACAGTAAGACAATTGCTGGTGGTACATAGAAACCGATTTCGGTTTATGCAGAGGCAAAAGAGCCCTTACAAGAAACAACTTATGCTCTTCTTTCATAGGCAAAGCAAACCCATTAATAATACTACCAAGAATCTCCAAAAGCTCCCCAATACCAGAATGTCTCTCAGTTTCATAAATAAACCGATAAAAAATGTTGTTAATCGCTTTTCTAATAAACGGTCTATGAACCATGAATTTCCCATATATACGATGCAGAATAGTTTTCAAATACTCACGCTCACGCGGGTCTTCAGAATCAAATAAATCGAGTAACTTAAGCACAAAGGAATGATCAATGTACCGTTTCGCAACCTTTGTATCAGTATCAGAACTAACAACATATCTTAATAAAAGCTCATAAACAAGCTGCAAATGAGGCCAAGCTGGCTCCATGCAAGGCTCCTCCTCTTCAGGATCAGTAGGCTCTGCGCCAGTATTCTCATGAGACGCGGGTGGCAAACACCGAAAAATGTTAATAGATATCATCCTAATCATCTCTTCCTGACAATTCTCAGACATCTTACCAGAACCCGATTGAATATACTCAACTAACTCCAACAATGTCTGCCGCTTGATCTCTTTCTCCTTAACGTTCTTCAACGTATCGGTGAAATCAAGCGCGAAGCAACATATATGAAGCTTCTTTAGGAAAAGAGTCTGCTTATCAGAAACTCCAACCTCACGGAACGACGGAACCGGCTCCATTGTACCGGAGGCTGGAGTCATAGGCATCACAACAGTAGAATTAGCAGCGGAAGTTCCCCCGGCACCGCCACGCGAAGCATGGTTAACAACAACAGCTGCATTGTTCCCGGACGGAGGAGGATCATTGGAATCCGATTTAGAGTGCTTTTTATGCCCTCCTTTCATAATTTTCTTGAACATTTTTTTTTTATCAAAAAAAAAACGTTAAGAAACCCTAACCCTAAAATATGAATCAGAATCAGAATCAGAAGAAGTGATTAATTGTTGAAGCGAGTAATTTGATGAGATGCATGTTGAAAAGAGTTTCATCGGATGTAGTTAATCCATGAAGAATTTCTTCTACTCCGATTTTCGAATCGAATTGAAACGGATCTGAGAGAGGAAACTAAGAAACAGGAGAAGAATGAGAAGAAGAAGAAGAAGAAGAAGAAGAAGAAGAAGAAGAAGGTGGAGATTGGGAAGAAGGTTGAGGAGAATGGTGATAGAGAGTGATTGGTGGATTGAGAAAGCTAGGGATGATGGTGAGAAATCATCGGAGTTGGATCGCCGGAAAGAATGGCGGTGGAAGATCGGTCGGAGAAGTTCCGGCGAGGTGATAGAAAAGAAGGAAGAGAGAGAGAGAGAGAGATTAGGGATATGTATGTGTATGTGTAAAGGGGAAGGGAGTGATTATAGATTACAGTAATCAGCTTTTTAGAATCGGTTTGCACTATTTAACATTACCCTTAAAATGTGTGTTAATTTATATGTAGATCTTTGTTGGTGAAATTTATTTTCTAAAATAATAGTATAACAAAGTGTTAAAATGAGTAATTTACTTTGAATATTTTTAGTCTAAAAGAAAAAAATATTTGTTTTTTTTTTGACAAAAGAAAAAAATATTTGTTGATGAAAGAATAATAGAATTTTATTGAATTTATATTTAGGCTTCGTTTGACCAACTAATCAATATTTTAGTTGTTTGATATTTTTTTATATTTAAAAGTAATTTTTTTTAAACTAAAATATTTTGATATATATAGTTTACTAATATTACTAACCCGTACAAATTTACGGGTTAAAATTCAAAATTATATTAATATATATAATTAATGTTAAAGTAGATTAGTTTAAATATTAACTTTTGTAATTTAATTTAATTTTTTATATCTTATTTTTAATTAATGAATTTTTTGTCATATAATTTATGTTTTTCTAATTACTTATGAAATTGATTTAATATTTATATTATTTAATTTTAAAAAATAATTATATATTTAGGGATTTTAAATAGATAGAACATGGTGGAGAATGATATTTCACTCCCCGTTCTCAATAGTATGGTATTTTCTTTTTGTCCCCGTAAAAATTACAAAAATAATAAGATCTGTTTTAATATATAAATATAAATATTGTCTTGTATAAATTACAAAATAAAAATACACTCATATTAACATGACTGTAAATATAATTCATAGCTGGAGAATGATCTCCCACTTTTCGTTCTCAACAATGTGATATTTTTTCTCCCATCGCTGTAGCAATTTAAAAAAATATAGGACCTTGTTTTGATATGTGAATATAAAGTCTCATTTTTTAAATAAAAAAATAAGCTCTTGCATTAATATATGATTATTAATATTGATCCCGTGTAAATTATAAAGAGATGCACTGATATTAATATAAGTGTAAATATAAGTAATGATAAAAATTACAAAAAATGGGTTTATTCTATTAATATAAGAATAAAAATATGTTCTTAATAAAATACAAATAAAACATAAATAATAAGTATGATTTATATTTGATACAACTTAGTAATAAAAAAATGATCGATAAAAATGAGTTAAGTTTTGCATGTAAATAAAAGTTAAAAATTAAATTAATAAAATATACTTTTATTTGAGAAATTATGAATTTTTTTATCATAATAATATTTATGTAAGAGTATATATTAATTCATACAACTTTATTTTTAAAAAATAGATACATATAATTGTTTGGGTACTTATATTTATATAATAGTATTTCAACATTTGAATCAATTAATTTTTTTATGATATATCATTAGTTACGATGATTAAAAAAAAGTTATGGAAACGTTATTAAGAAAAAATTTCTTTAAAAGTATTAATCTTAAAAAATTATTGTTATTTGTTAGAAAATGGCTTGATTTACTTATCTTTATCCAAAAAATTT
The DNA here is from genome assembly GCA_951804385.1 of Trifolium dubium. Lineage (NCBI taxonomy): Eukaryota > Viridiplantae > Streptophyta > Magnoliopsida > Fabales > Fabaceae > Trifolium > Trifolium dubium. Next base: position 13,610,664 of record OX638070.1, read on the forward strand.
GTTTGTTTTTGTCTATAAGTGACTATTAATCTTAGTTATATAGAATATGTGTTTCAAAAGTATCTTTTAAAAAATGTCTCATAATTAAAAATGTGTCATGAGTGAAAATCAAAAAATGATACATTAAGTGTTATGAGCGGAAATCGAAGAGTGGTACATCAAGGAACTCTAAAAAGTAAAATAAGATGTTTCATAATTGAAAAAATGTCTTGAGTGGGAATCGAAGAGTGATACATTAAGGAAGAATTTGTTTGTTATGTAGATAGTCTCATAGTTTGCCACATAGTATATGGGTACTTGATAGCTTGCCACATAGGATTACGACCAGGAGAGAGACATCCGTAAATATATTATACTAGTATAACTGACCCGTGCAATGCACGGGGTAATATTTAAATTTATAGTATATGTTATTAATTTTTTTTTTAAATTTAAGTTAATTAATATAATTTTTGTCAAATAGTTTTATTTTTCCAATTATTTGTGAAATTAATTTTATATTTATATTATTTAAATATAAAAATAATATATATTTAAGAATTTTAAAGAGATAAAATAGGGTGGAGAGTGATCTCGCGTTCCCCGTTTTGAACAATATCATGTTTCATTTCTAGTCTCCATTGAAATTACAAAAAAGATAGGTCGTGTATTAATATATGAATATAAATATTGATCATCGTTTAAATTATAAAATCAAACAACATTCGTATTAATATGAGTGTAAATATAAGTCATAGTATAAAAAATAGATTTTCCGTATTAATATGTGTATAAATATTTAAGTTATAATAAAAAAAAGTTTTTCGTCTCATATTAAAACATTCGTAGAAAAAAATATAATTTTGTAAAAATTACAAAAAAAAACACGGTGAGATACTATTTTTGTTTAATGGAGTGAACACCCCGACTGTCCAAGCCGTCTGCAAATTACAAATAACTTTCTGACAGTCTATACCGTCGTAACCATCCATCAACTATATTAATATTTATTCGTAATGACTTTCCGACGGCCTAAACCATCATCAAGATTAATTAATTCTAACACACTTTTATCGACGGAAATTACATGTTGTCGACGGTCAGGACCGTCAGAAAGTATAAACATCCCGACGGCTAAGGCTTTTAGGATAATAATTTCAGTGGACGATAATTTCCCGACGGCTAAAGCCGCTGATATGTATTTTTCATTTATTTTTAAATATTCTCATAATTTGTTGACGGTTTTTTTCATTTTTTGACGGCCTGAACCTTCAAAATATTTCCTGAGGGCCTAAACCTTCAACCCCTCTTTCTCAGTTTGGTTGGAAAATGAAGGTTTTCTTGTAGTGAAAAAAGGCACTTCTATTAATATATTACTATAAATATTGATCCCGTGTAAATTAAAAAAAAAATACAGGTATATTAATATAAGTGTAAATATTTTTCATAAGCAATAAAATAAAATATCATAAAATTGTCTAAAAAATAATCATAAATATATAATTTTAGTTGTTGGTGGAAATCGAACCGTGTGGTATTGAGCAACTTTAATTTTATGAGACAGCTATCCCACCCTTTGAGGTGCCTCCAATCTGGCGAGGGATTAGTCAGTGCGTTCGGCGGTGGTTACTCCAGTCTCAACAAAAAAAAATTAAACCGTGTATCTCATACTAAATTTTGTTCGTGAGAGAGACATAGATGACACACATAAATTTTGGTTCATTATAGATTGTCCCGTGAAATTTTGTTTATGAGAGAGACATCCGTAAATATATATTATAGAGATAGAGATTTTTTTTGACTAATTATAGAGATAGAAATTATAGAAATTAGTAACTTTTTAAAAATGATGGTTGGTAACAATTAAGTAAAAAAGTACATCATAAAAAAAGATTTTTGTTGTGGGTGGGAATTGAACCATGTTCCTTTTGCTACAACTCATAATTAAACCTACATAGTATAAGTAAAAATATATATTATAAAAATAGATTTTTTGTCGTTGGTGAGAATCGAACCATGCTAAGCTCTTAACTAAATCTAAGTAAAATAATATAAAAATTAGAAAAGTGTTGTTGGAGGGAATCGAAGGGAGTATATTTAGCTTGCCTAATTGCTTAAAACATAAAGCCTTGAAATCTTGCCACATAGACATATGAAGACTTGGTTGCTTGCCACATTGGATGATGATCGGGAGAGAGACATCCGTAATTATATTATATAGAGATAGAGATACTTTATTTATAGTACACACTATTGTTAAATAAAAAAAAATACTTTTTACACACTACCAAAAAAAATATATTTTGTATTTATCTTTTTTTTATATAGTATATTTTGATTTTTTTTTTGTCGGATCATTACTTTAAAAGAATATTTTTTGGTATGGATTTTAAAAGAATATTTGGTGTAACTTTTTTCTCTCAATTTTTACACTTAATTGAAGAAAAAAAAATTCCTTTAAAAAAAACTCTTAATTGAAAAATATATTTACAAATTTACATACTTTTGACCGAATATTTTCAATTTTAATGCACGTCAAATCAAATATTTGAATTGAATGCAGTCTTAATTTTAAATTTGAATCAAATTAAAATTTTGAGCTTAACTCAATTGGTTCAACACTATATTATATATGTAGGGGGGGAGGGGGTTCGAACACTGGTCATCCCACTTCTCTACTTTAAGAGTAGAATTTCTAGCCGCTAGACTACTTGACAAAAAAAAAGTATTTTGATCTAATTCTTATTTATTTTGTTGGACACAATAGTCTATCCACAAAAAATATTTATTATATCATATTTTTATATTAATTTATGTTTAATATAAAATCTTTGTTAGACTATTCATAATGGATAAATACCGAAACATACCTTCAACACACCTATTTTTCAATTTTCAACACTCAACATCATACTTTAACACACATTCAATTTTGAATTTAATTTATATGCACTGACAGTGTAAAATTATTTTACACGTGCATCCAATTAAATCACGCCATGTAAGCATTTATGGAGATTTTTTAGGAACTAACCTATAAAAGTGACAATTTCTTGTATTTTGATTGGATGTATGTGTAAAAAAAGTTTACACCGTCAGTGCATAACAATTAAACTCTCCAATTCATTCTTCTTCAACACTCTATCCCACCACTTTCTCTACCCCTCCATTTTTTATTTCATATTATTATTTAAATATATATTTATTTTTTATGATTACATAAAATTAAATTATCAATTAAAATTAAATTACAATAATTAACACTAAATAATTTTTTTACAAAGATTAAAAACAAAATTTATTTAAATAATTTATACGATACAAATCATCTTAATTTAAAATACAACACACAAGTCACGTAATTAGTACGTAAACCATATAACTTCAAAATTAACAGTAATAAACACTAATAATAATATTAAAATAGAGAAAAACTACGATTTTGTTTTGTCCAAATCAAATGAACCAGATCTCTATTTATAGAGAAAAAACATTACGAATTTTAATAAAAAATATATAAAATTAATTTGCAATGAAATAATTGAGTTCAAAGATAAGAATATACTAAAAATCGCGTCAACCAATCACAGCAGGCCACGTGGCCCACTTTAATCCGCAACAGCCTCTCTCTCTACGCTTCCCTGCTACGACGCGCCCTTGCCGCGCATGTTCCACACGCGCCTAAATTCGACCAACAAACGCGTGCCACGTGTCCCGGTTGCAGACTTCACATGCTGTTGAGTTTCTTAATCTTCTCTTGCTTCGATGTCACCTTCAACAATGCATTGGAGATCATTTTTTTGTTGAACCAAAGCTTCAACCGCAGCATTGTAGGTAGTCTTATATCATTGTAAAAAAAGTATTCTTTGTTATATCAAATTTTAGCTTATTCACAGTTTTGATTCTCTTATTTTCTAATCAAACAATTTTGGTCCCCCTGTCATAATTTTATACTTAAAACGGAGATTTAACATATTTTAAATGATGTAACATATAATTCAATGATATTCAATAATCAGAAATGATGAAACTACAAGAAACCTCGTTAAAAACTTAGATTTTAATTTAAGAAGTTATTATTTTTTGTAATTGAATTAATAAAAAAAAAAACAAATAATCCACCTTGATAAATCTACATCATCATATCGTATGTCACAACATTTAAAATATGTTAAATCATGCTCAAAATTATAGCAGTTTTTGGATGTTTACAGGCTGATCATGCTCAGAATTTTCTTTCAGCTATCTCCATTGATGGATTAGGTCAACATATGTCTCTGATCGTGTATCACAGTATCCTCAAATATCGCTTGATAAATCTCTTATATCTTGTTGATGAAGTGTGTCCTGTTTGTAGGCTTGTCTGGATAGATTTGGGGAGCATGCAATTCACTGTTGATAGCTTCTAGTCTTCAAATACAAACACAACTATGTTCATGATATTCTATTTGATGGTTTTAAGTGTGCATGAGTATCTGTGGAGAAAGAGGCGTCTGTCAACTTCTTGACTGACCCATTGGAGGAGAAATCTACATTAAGACTAGATCATGTTCTGGTGTACGAATGGGTAGGGGGAAACATTCATGTGTAGACTTGACTGAAGTTTCTTTACTTGTAGGATTTTTTATTGTGAATTTTACTTTAAGACATGATGCCCTCAAAGCTGCTTAAAGTAAAGTGTTCAAACATGAGAGAGCGTGTTTTGAGAATCAACATGTGTTCATACCTTTTGTATTTGACACTTTTGGTTTTCTAGCATCAGATGTTGTAGATATTTTGAAAATAGTTCAAAGAATCATGCATCGCAATCTGGTATCTCCTAGGTCTCAAGAGGTAGTATTTAAGAGAATTAATTTTGTCAACCAAAAAGAGATAGCGGCGCAAATTGTTGCCCGCTTGCCTTTCATTTAGATGTAATTATCTTATATATATATATATATAATAAGAGTTAAAAAAAAGATTTTTCTTATAATTAATTGCATAATTTTTTATGTCACAACATTTAAAATATATTAAATCACCATTTTTAAGTATATTAATATGATAGAAAGACCAATACTATATAATTTTAAAGGTCTGTTTGGATTGATGGTATAGAATGGAGCAAAGCGGAATGGAATGGAGCGGAACAGAATGAAACGGAATGGAATGGATTATAGATTCCATACCATTGTTTGAATATTTTATGATGGAGCGAAACAAATTTCTCACTCCATCGTTTGAAAAGTGAACGGAATCAAATGTTCTATAACTTTTTTATTCCAATTATATTCTTTATTTACAAAATATTAATATATTAAATTTTATATTCAATTCAACTAACATGTTTCACATATCATTAATAATTTTTTAATTTAATATTTATCCTTGTTTAAAAAGTCTAATTTTTTTGGTACGATAAAAAAACTATTTATTACTACCTTATATGAGATTCATTAAAAACTAAATAAACATAGGATGATGTTAAAATGATGTGAATTTTCTTACCTTAAATATGATGTGAATTATTTTTTCATAGGTTAATATAATAATAAGAATAATAAAATTGCTTTGTAAAAAAAAAAATGGTTACAGGAGAAGAGAAGACGAGGGAGAGGGAAGAAAGAAAGTTAATAACAAACTTTTTTATTTTATTTGCCTTTTCAAAAAAAAAAGTAAAATAAATTGGGATAACATTGTATTTACGTTATTAATTAATTTCATTCTGTTGCATACACCCTAAATTGGGCGGAATGGAAAATTTGATAAATTGGGTGGTATTGGATAGAATGAGTTTCATCCCACTCTATTCCATTCCGTTCATATTTTATAAAACCAAACAATAGAATAACAATTCATCCCACTCCATCTCATTCCATCAATCCAAACAAACCCTAACATAGACAACCAATTTCGTGAATGACTAAAAATAAAGAGATCAAAATTATAATTAAACATTATATTTTGAATTCTCAATCTAATATTTGATGTTTTCAAGAAACTTTTAATAAATACATAGATTATAATAACACATTGCTCAATGCACTATTAATTGTCATTTTAGGGGTTTTTTTTGGTATAAATCATTTTAGTTTTCTAATCAAATCAAATATTTAATATGTTTAATCAACATTTAACATACACACAATCTTTAATAACACATTGTTAACAAATTATTTTTCAATCCATTTTTCATCTCTAAACTTCTACATTTATTACCTGATTTTTTGTTTTCCAATGCAACTTTGACAATATAAATGACTAAACTTTAATGACACGCTATTATATCTTGTTTTTGAATATATTTTTAGATATCTAATGTTTTCAATCAGTGGCGGAGCCAGGAAACATATAAAGCCCGGACAAAATTTAAAATTATAACAAAAATTTCAATCTTACATTGAAAATTTCAAATTTTTTTAAAAAAATTCAGTTTTGCCCTAAATTAATTCTCACGAATCTCAATTTTACTATAAATTAACTCCTAAAACACCAAAAAAATTATTTTACGGTGAAAAATCTGAGTTTTGATCCAAAAAACTTCAATTTTACCCTAAATTAATTCATAAAAATATCAATTTTACCTTAAATTAACCCATAAAACAAAAAAATATTCCGACCGAGCCCGGGTGATAAATCCACCCATGTTTTCAATCAACAATGGTAATTGCGAAAGCTTTAATGATACATTTTATTCTCAATCAAACTTTGATGTTTCTAAGGAATTTTTCATAAACGGACAAATTTTAATGACAAAATATGAATATCTTGCACATCATTTTCCAATGTATTTTTTAAATTTCTTTTTTGTCTTTTTTAATTTTGCAATAAAAGTTTTAATATTTTAAACAGCATTTGATAAACATGCAGACTTTAATAATGCAAATAGTTTAGTATAGACATTAGAAGACAATTCAAAAAGGGCGAGGTTTTAGGATTAATTTTTTTAGAAAAGACATAAATGCAAAAATACTTTATATTGCATAAACTGAGGATCAATTTTATGTCCCATAAACTTGTTTAGTGTGTAAATGCACAAGTTGCATCCCGTGTTTTAATAATTGTCAAAACATGTGAAAATAATATAGAATATTTTTGGCCAAGTTTAGAAACAATTTGATAACAAAAAATCCTTTGAAAAACTTGAAAAATCACATTTTCGGCCATTTGGATCGATACATATGATAAATGGATCGTTACATATAGTTTCAGGACAACTGGATTGATACATGCTTTGCTTAGGTAGATACAACATCCAAAAAGCACCATATGTATCGATACATGTATGCTTTGGATCAATACATACCTTCCAGAGAGCTTTGTCTCGATCGATACAAACCTACTTATCCAAAAAAAAAATGGATGGATACATACAACATATGTATCAATACATATCTGCCATATTTCATTTTTCTGCTTTCATTAAGTTATGTATTCATACATACCTGTTATGGATCAATACATTGCTGTGAAAAACTGTTTTTTGGCCAAAATTTTACTCTAGCTTATTTTCCTTATAAATAGCGACATGTCTTGGTTTTGTAAAGTATGAAAAACAAGTAAAAAACATATTCTCTAATCTAAATTGAGGGAATTTAGGATCTAGAGGTTAGGTTCCAAGTTCATCATCTTCATCCAATTTCTTCAATAAATCCCCAAATCGCTTACTCTTTCAATGGGTTCAATAAAGGGTATCGAGTAGTTGGTTGATAACGTACATGGTGGATTGCTTGTGAAGCACCTTTTGAGTTAAATTGTGGAATCAAGGGTTTCTTATCAAAGGTTTCATCAAGGTTTTGAAGAGTATCATAATCTTGAGGTTTCACATGTGGCGGAGGATCAGCCAGAACGATTGTTTACATAGGTTCTTCGAGCTTGAAGAACGGGGTAGATCGAATCGTTGGAATCGGAGGTTTAAGTCACAAGGTGTGGAAGTTTCGCGCAAGAAAAGTGGAAGATACATCGAGATTGAAGAATCGTGTCTTAGTACTCGTGTATTGTATTCCCGTAAACTCTTGCACATTAATATTGTATTCAATTGTTTTAAATAAAGTCTCAATTCCGATTTTCGCGAAATTGGGGGGAGAGGTACCGTGCCATAGCGATGACGACGGAAGGGAACTCCCATATCGTCTTTATGTGTTCTTTTATCGCTTTATTGTTTTTAATTGTGTGAAAATTGGTGATTGCAATTGAATTTCATAGTTGTGAAATTCGCGCACTAGGTGTTTGACAAAAACACTTAGTGAGAGTTCAAAAGAAATTTCAAGTAAAAACTTGAAATTCATATTGCAATCTATGTGTTCGACAAAATTTCTCACTATACTTTGTTTGTGATATTCGACAACTTGACCATAAAACTTGTTAATAACTTTTTCAAAAAGCAATAGGCGATTTGTTGAGTTTTGAAGATTGGCTACAATTGTGTCAAAAACATATATTAGCCAGATGTGTGGTCAGATGCCATGATCACTGATGATGGGTCAGATGCTGTAGCATATGGAACAACATTCTGTGATCTGCCAGCTCGCGCCAGCTCGCGCGTTTATATTTTTATGCAATCTTTATTAAGATTCGCTTTGGTTTTTCTTTTAACCATTACTTGGTGATTAAGTCACGTGTGCTGAAGAAGTCTAAGGCGGTCAAGCCTAGATATATTTTAAAAGGTGATATTGATTTATTTTTCAAGAAGATCTCTTGTTCTAGAAGATTCAAGACTTGGACCTTACAACGTCCAAAGGTGTCTGAAGCCCGTACCCTACTAATATAAATATATGTAATGCCAGACCCTAGAATCTAAGCTAAACCGTGTGTGTTTCTAAAGCGTGTGTTTTAAGGTTTAGTCTTCTTTTGTTTTTATTATTTCTTTGTGAGTCTTTGCTTGTATCATCACTGGTCAAGCTAGGGCGTGTTTAGTTGAGTTGTAATTGTACTTCTCCAAAGCCTGTAGGTACGGAGTTGTTATTCAGTCGGAAGAGTGTGTCTCTTGTCCAAAGTAAACATATTAAAAGAGAAAAGAATAAAAGCAACGCTGTCTGTGTTGTTTTAGGTTAGGAGGTGAGACGGGGTCTCATATCTAGGAGTTCCTAGGTAGAAGTGTCACGTGAAGTAGGGTCTAGGTGGAAGACAAGTAGTGAGGCTACGTTGGTCCTTACACTAGAACTATTATAGTGAATTCACTCCTGGATTGGTATCCCCCAGACTAGGGCAAGTTGCGCCGAACTGGGTTAACAAACCTACTGTGTTCTTTACTTTTCCGCTGTTTTTAATTACTTTTTATTTGTGGTGTTGTCCTGAGTTAGACACGTGCTCGGACAGTTGTGGTTACTTTGTTCACAGCGTTTGTCTGTCTAACAGCCAGAATTTCAATTGGCATCAGAGCAGGCACCCTGTTCTGTTTAGGGTGAGCTCCATGGAGTTTTTCTGGCAAAGATGGACAAGGAAGGAGGACCTATGAATAGGCCACCACTTTTGGTTGGTGACTCTAATTATGACAACTGGAAATCCCGGATGACAACGTTTCTAAAATCCATGGATCACAAAACATGGAGAGCTGTTATAAAAGGTTGGGAACATCTAGTAGTCAATGATAAAGATGGTAATGCCACCACCACACTCAAGCCTGAGGAAGAATGGAGCAAAGATGAGGAGGCACTAGCTAATGCAAATTCAAAAGCCTTGAATGCTCTATTCAATGGAGTTGATGTGCATATATTCAAGCTGATCAAAAGATGCACTGTTGCCAAGGAGGCATGGAAAATACTCCAAACTGTTCATGAAGGTACATCCAAGGTGAAAAGCTCAAGATTGCAACTTTTGACTAGTAAGTTTGAGAGTTTGAAGATGAATGATGAAGAAACTATTCAAGAATTCCACATGAAGATTCTTGATTATGACAATAAATTTGATGCCTTGGGTGAGAAGATATCTGAAGAAACCTTAGTGAGAAAGATGCTTAGGTCTCTACCTAAGAGATTTGATATGAAGGTCACTGCAATTGAGGAGGCCAAAGACATTTCAGATTTAAAGATGGATGAGCTAGTTGGCTCTTTACAAACCTTTGAGATGTCAGCCAATGAGAGATCTGATAAGAAGTCAAAGAGCATTGCTTTTGTTGCTGAAGAGTCTGACCAACAAGATAATATGGAGACTGATGAAAGTATCTCTGAAGCTATGGCTATGTTGGGAAAACAATTCAGTAGAGCCTTGAAGATGGACAGACGTCCTAAGACATATGCTCTAGACAACAGTCGCAGCACAAACAAGAATGTCATTAATCAGAAGAAACCCAAAACTGAAGACAAGACGAATCAAAACAAAGGGGTTCAATGTCATGAATGTGAAGGATATGGTCATATCAGAACTGAGTGTGCGACTTATTTGAAGAAACAGAAGAAGGGAATGGCTGTCACTTGGTCAGATGAAGATGAAGATGATCCTGAAACTGCCAATCATGTTGTTGCTCTGACAGGAGTGTGTACATCTGACTCAAGCTTCTTTGATGGAGAACTATCCTATGAAGAATCTCCTGATGTTTATCGAGAATTGGAGATCAGAAGTGAAGAAATTTGTAAGCAAAAAGGAACCATTGCTCTTCTACAAGCTGAAAAGAACAATTTATTGCAGATAAACTCAGATCTCAATGATGAAGTTGTTTTACTCAAATCAAAGATAGATAACATGAACAAGCAACTGAGGATGCTCAACAGAGGTACTGACAAATTAGATGAGATTTTGGAGATTGGGCAGAGTTCAAGAAATATTAAAGGTATAGGCTTTGACTATAGAGCTGTGCCTCATCAGACACAATTTGTACCAGCTGTTAGTTCATATGATCCAACAATGTCAAGACAGATGCCCTTACATCAATCAAGACAACGGAAGACTAACGACAAGTCCAGACAAAAGGGTAGATACTATGATTGGATATGTCACCACTGTGGAAGAAGGGGGCACATTAGACCTTTCTGCTACATATTACATGGCTCTCCTGACAGAAGACCTGAGCCTGTTGTGAAGAACATCAAGAAGGAATGGAAGATAAAGAATGACCAATTCATAAGTAATACTGCTAGTGAGACTGCTCAAATTGCTCACACATCTCTGAGAGTCTCATCTAGAAGTGATTGGTATTTTGATAGTGGGTGTTCCAGGCACATGACTGGAGTAGAACAGTTTTTGACAGATGTTGTGCCACATGCTACCAGCTTTGTAACCTTTGGGGATGGAGCCAAGGGAGAAATCAAGGGTATAGGAACACTGGTGAATGGAGATCTACCAAAGCTTGATAAAGTTCTTCATGTAAAAGGACTAACTGTCAATCTAATCAGTGTTAGTCAGTTATGTGATCAAGGGTTGAAAGTCAACTTTACTAAGGATGAATGTTTGGTAACAAATGCTGAAGGTGACACCCTGATGAAAGGTGTGAGATCAAAGGATAACTGTTACATGTGGGTCTCACAAGACAACATTGTGCTATCTGCCTGTTTAACAGCCAAAGAAGATGAAGTGAAACTGTGGCATCAAAAACTTGGGCATTTGAATCTGAGAAGTATGAAGAAAGCTATTGTTGAAGGAGCTATCAGAGGTTTACCTAACCTTCAAATTCAAGAAGGTAGTATTTGTGGAGAATGTCATGTGGGTAAACAGACCAAAGTGCCGCACCAGAAGCTGCAACATTTGTCCACATCCAGAGTTCTTGAACTTCTATATATGGATTTGATGGGACCTATGCAAGTTGAAAGCCTAGGTGGTACAAAGTATGCCTTTGTTATTGTGGATGACTTCTCCAGATTCACATGGATCACCTTTATTAAAGAAAAGTCTGACACTTTTGAAAAGTTTAAAGATCTATGTTTACAACTTCAAAGAGAAAAGGAGTGTAGTATTGTCAGAATCAGAAGTGACCATGGGAAAGAGTTTGAGAATGCTAAGTTCTCTGAGTTTTGCACTGCTGAAGGAATATTTCATGAGTTTTCTGCACCTATCACTCCTCAGCAAAATGGTATAGTTGAAAGGAAGAACAGAACATTGCAAGAATCAGCTAGAGTCATGTTACATGCCAAGAAGCTACCTTTCTATTTCTGGGCTAAAGCCATGAATACAGCCTGTTACATCCATAACAGAGTTACATTGAGAAAAGGTACATCTACTACCTTATATGAATTATGGAAGGACAGAAAGCCAACAGTGAAACACTTTCATGTGTTTGGTAGCAAGTGTTATATCCTGGCTGATAGAGAATCAAGAAGGAAGTTGGACGCTAAAAGTGATGAAGGAATTTTTCTGGGTTATTCAAATAACAGCAGAGCCTATAGAGTGTTCAATTCCAGAACCAGAAAGATGATGGAGTCTATTAATGTAGTGATAGATGACTGTGGTAAAGATGCTATACCACATGATAGCACATCTGACTCAACAGGTGACACTCAGGGGGAGACAGAAGAAGTAGAGACAAATGTGGAAGAATCTAAAGAGAGCAATTCAGAGTTTACTTCTCCCAACAAAGGGCCATCTATCAGAATACAGAAGAACCATCCTATAGATCAAGTCATTGGAGATCCAAATCAAGGGATCACCACTAGAAGGAGATATAGTGAGGTATCAAATTCCTGTTTTATATCAAATTTTGAGCCTAAGAATGTCAAGGAGGCTTTGACTGATGAGTTCTGGATAAATGCAATGCAAGAAGAATTAACTCAGTTCAAAAGGAGTGATGTGTGGGATTTAGTTCCTAGACCAGAGAATGTAAATGTCATAGGAACCAAGTGGGTATTCAAGAACAAGTCAGATGAAAATGGTACTATCACAAGGAACAAAGCCAAACTTGTTGCTCAAGGTTATGCTCAGATTGAAGGAGTAGATTTTGGTGAAACTTTTGCACCTGTAGCTAGGTTGGAATCCATCAGGTTGTTGTTGGGAATAGCATGCATCCTTAAATTCAAGCTATATCAGATGGATGTCAAGAGTGCATTCCTCAATGGATATTTAAATGAAAATGTTTATGTGGAACAGCCTAAAGGTTTCATTGATCCAAGTGGTCCTGATCATGTTTACAAGTTGAAGAAAGCCCTATATGGGTTAAAGCAAGCTCCTAGGGCTTGATATGATAGACTTACTGATTTCTTGGTGACTCATGGCTACAGAAAGGGAGGCAATGACAAAACCTTGTTTATGAAAGATGTTAGAGGAAAGCTTATGATTGCCCAAATCTATGTTGATGACATAGTGTTTGGAGGAATGTCTAACCAGATGGTGGAGCATTTTGTTCAGCAAATGCAATCTGAATTTGAGATGAGTCTTGTGGGTGAGCTAAATTATTTTCTTGGTCTTCAAGTGAAACAGATGGAAGATACTATCTTTATCTCCCAAAGCAAGTATGCTAAAAGTATTGTCAAGAAATTTGGTATGGAGAATGCTACTCATAGAAGAACTCCTGCTCCTACTCATGTGAAGCTGTCAAAGGACGAAAAGGGTGTTGATGTTGATCAAAGTATGTACAGGAGCATGATTGGAAGTCTCCTATATCTCACTGCAAGTAGACCAGACATTACATTTGCAGTTGGAGTATGTGCTAGGTACCAAGCTGAACCAAAGATGAGTCATCTGACTCAGGTGAAGAGGATTTTGAAGTACGTCAACAGTACCAGTGATTATGGGATACTATATACCCATGGGAATAATACTATGTTGATTGGATACTGTGATGCTGACTGGGCTGGAAGTGCTGATGACAGGAAAAGTACTTCTGGTGGATGTTTCTTTCTAGGCAACAATCTCATATCATGGTTTAGTAAGAAGCAAAATTTGTGTTTCCTTATCCACAGCTGAGGCTGAGTATATAGCTGCTGGAAGTAGTTGTGCACAATTGGTTTGGATGAGACAGATGCTGAGTGAGTACAATGTCAAGCAAGATGCTATGACTTTATTCTGTGACAACCTAAGTGCAATTAATATTTCTAAAAATCCTATACAGCACAGCAGGACCAAGCACATTGACATGAGACATCATTTTATTAGAAATTTAGTTGAAGACAAGGTCATCACTCTAGAGCATGTTGCAACTGAAGAGCAAGTAGCAGATATTTTTACTAAAGCCCTTGATACTACTCAATTTGAAAAATTAAGAGGGAAGTTAGGTATCTGCCAGATTGAAGAATTGTAGCAGTTAGTTTATTGGAGGCGTGTAGCAGTTACATTTCAATTTCATAACCGTTTATTGCACGCAACTCAAGGAAGCCACTCTCCAACTTCCTCAAATGTTACTTTTGCTCATTACAACTTTACTTTTGTGAACTCTCAACTTCTCTCTCGCTCGGTTCATCAACATTCCAAGTTTACTACACTTTTGCTCGATCAAACAACAAATCACCACCATGTCTGATTCTATTCCACAACCTACATTACAAGATCAAACTACAAATGTTCAATCCGATCCTGTTTCTGATACCGTCGCTCAACAAGTCGATCCTATGACGGTTATTACTGATGCTCAACCACTCGCCATGATTTCTTCTACTGGTGTGGTAACACGAAGCACTAAAGTACCAATTTCGGAGAAGACGAGTACCAGCAAAGTCTCTTCGTCTTCTGCTGTGAGAAGGGGTTCTAAATCTAAAGGTAAGAAATTAAAACCCTCTCCTGCTAAGCGTGTTGCTCTGAGCTTGCATGATCTCTATTGTAAAGAGAATCCTTTTATCTCAACTGTTGTGGAACCTAATAATGAATCTGAGAATGTTGTTGATGATGTTATTGTTGAGAATGTTAGTACTACTGAAACCCTAGGTTCAGATAATCCTAAGGTAGATGCTAGTTTGATTAATGAAAAGACTGATTCTATTGCTGAGAAACATGTGGAACCTGAGAAAGGTTTGAATGATGAGACTGTTGTTGAGAAATCAGCTATGTTTACTGATGAAAAGACAGATGCTATGCCAGATGCTCCCGCATCTTTGGCACAAGCAAATATGGACACCAATGAGGTCCCTGATACTCCTCCTACTGAGAGTGTTCATGTGGAAGGTTCCCCTGAACCTCATACTGAAGAATGTGAGACTCGGCATGCTGAGAGTCCTGAGAATGATGATGTGGTTCTGGTTGATGATGATAAACCAGATGATGTTACTATGGAGGAAACTCCTGTTGTTGGTGTTGCTCGTAGAACTAGGAGCAAATCTGTTATGAGTACACCTGTTGTGGTTGATAATGCCCCTGAAGGCAAGAAGAAGAAAGCTGACACTGGGAAGAAGCCCATGTATGGTCCCCCTAAGGGTTGGAGCAAGGCTGTGCCCCAATCTACTCTAGGGAAGAAGAGTCTGAAAAGAAAAGATCCTCCAACTAGTGACTCTGACTTTGAGGTTGCTGAGACTGATGCTGCCACTTCTGGCAAGGCATCTAGGAAGACTATTAAGGGTATGAAAGTACCTCTATCTATACCTCCAGCACCCCTTGATAATGTGTCTTTCCATCTGGAAAATGGTTCTGCTAGGTGGAAATACATCTACCATAGAAGGCTTGCTCTGGAAAGGAATTTAAAGGAAGATGTTTTCAAATGCAAAGAGCTTGTGGATCTGTTATCTTCTGCCGGTTTGATGAAGACTGTGAGGAATCTGGGTTTTTGCTATGATAAGCTGGTTAGGGAGTTTTTGGTGAATGTCTCTGAAGATCTTGATGATGCAAGGAATCCTGAGTTTCGGAAGGTTTTTGTTAGAGGCAGGTGTGTGAACTTCTCTCCTATGATCATTAATGAATATCTTGAGAGGTCTACTGAAGAGGTTCCTGAGATGGAAGTGACAGATGACACTATTTGCAAGGCTATAACTGGTAATAAGGTCAAACATTGGTCTAAACATTTGTCTGCTGCAAAGTTATCTCCACTGTTTGCTGTGTTGAACAAGATAGCTGCTTCCAACTGGACCCCAACCGCTCATTCCAATTCTATTGCTACTGGGTTGGCCAAATTTATTTATGCAGTTGGTACTAGGACTGCTTTTGACTATGGCTCTTATATTTTCTATCAAGTTCTGGAACATGCCAAGTCTTACGCTATCAAGTTTCCTATTACCTTTCCCACTCTACTGTGTGGTATTATTCTCCAGCAACATCCAGACATCTTGGTTGGTAATGATGAACCTTGCAAAAGGCCAAGTCCTTTGTCTGTAGATTGCAGGATGCTGTTTGTGACCGATGCTGCTGAAGATGTTGCTACTTCTGTCCGGTCATCTGGTGTGCTCAGCAGAAAACAAATGATTGCTGATCTAACTGAGACTAGTATGGCTCTGGCGGCCAGAAAGTTGAAGATAGATAAGGTAATTGCAGCTTTGAAGGCTGAAGAGGAAGCTGCTGGTGCTGTTAATGCGGAAGTTCAGGAAGAAGAAGGAGGAAAGGACAATGCTTCTGCTGCTGGTGATGCTGGTGATACTGAGGAGATGTCAGATGATTCTGATGAGTCTACCTCTGTGTAACTCTGATGTGTGTTATCTCTGATTTTCTTTCTTATGTTTTGTTAATCCTGAATTTCTTGTGCACCTTGTGTGCTTATGGTCTGAAATATGCACTATGTGATACTACCCTATGTTCTATTTCTGCATTATATGCATGACTTCTGTTTGCCAGAATTTATGGCTAAAAAGGGGGAGTAGTATTTGATAGTATTTGTTAGTATTTGTTCGTGATCGTGATCGTGTTCGTTCGGTGAAGCTCTTATACGTGTCTCACGTAGCCCTGAGCGTTTGGTTGAAGATGTGACGACAGATGCTCTAATATCTGTCTTATGAAGAACATGTGTGTGCGTACCTTGAGGGGGAGTGACTATCTTTATGATATGTGCGCTTGTTTGTACGCATGTTTTGAGGGGGAGTTTATCTAACTCTGCTTGTGGAAATTTATTTTTTCCAAAGGCATTTATCTCTCTCTATGAACTCACTATGTGAGAGGTTGTTTTCTTTGAGGCTGGACGTATTCTCTTCTGATGATCGCCTCTGTTTCTACGTGTAAGTGATCCTTATCCATAGAGCCGTGCTGAAAGTGTTTTCATTATCTACTATGATTCTTGTGCCTATGTTGGTTGAAGGAAGTTTGTTTTTATCTCTCCAAAGAACTGGCTTTAAATGTTTTAGCCAAAATTTTGCCAAAGGGGGAGATTGTTGAGTTTTGAAGATTGGCTACAATTGTGTCAAAAACATATATTAGCGAGATGTGTGGTCAAATGCCATGATCATTGATGATGGGTCAGATGCTGTAGCATATGGAACAGCATTCTGTGATCTGCCAGCTCGCGCCAGCTCGCGCGTTTATATTTTTATGCAATCTTTATTAAGATTCGCTTTGGTTTTTCTTTTAACCATTACTTGGTGATTAAGTCACGTGTGCTGAAGAAGTCTAAGGCGGTCAAGCCTAGATATATTTTAAAAGGTGATATTGATTTATTTTTCAAGAAGATCTCTTGTTCTAGAAGATTCAAGACTTGGACCTTACAACGTCCAAAGGTGTCTGAAGCCCGTACCCTACTAATATAAATATATGTAATGCCAGACCCTAGAATCTAAGCTAAACCGTGTGTGTTTCTAAAGCGTGTGTTTTAAGGTTTAGTCTTCTTTTGTTTTTATTATTTCTTTGTGAGTCTTTGCTTGTATCATCACTGGTCAAGCTAGGACGTGTTTAGTTGAGTTGTAATTGTACTTCTCCAAAGCCTGTAGGTACAGAGTTGTTATTCAGTCGGAAGAGTGTGTCTCTTGTCCAAAGTAAACATATTAAAAGAGAAAAGAATAAAAGCAACGCTGTCTGTGTTGTTTTAGGTTAGGAGGTGAGACGGGGTCTCATATCTAGGAGTTCCTAGGTAGAAGTGTCACGTGAAGTAGGGTCTAGGTGGAAGACAAGTAGTGAGGCTACGTTGGTCCTTACACTAGAACTATTATAGTGAATTCACTCCTGGATTGGTATCCCCCAGACTAGGGCAAGTTGCGCCGAACTAGGTTAACAAACCTACTGTGTTCTTTACTTTTTCGCTGTTTTTAATTACGTTTTATTTGTGGTGTTGTCCTGAGTTAGACACGCGCTCGGACAGTTGTGGTTACTTTGTTCACAGCGTTTGTCTGTCTGACAGCCAGAATTTCACGATTAATCTTGCATTGGTTAATTGTTACACACTTGTTCAGCTTTTTATCATATTCATTCAAAGGGTGTTGTACAATCTTTCTAGAGGTCAAACTTTTGGTATATAGTAGACTACGATTCGTAGTTTGCTTCCGTGTGCTCAATTTTTTTAAAAACTATTGTTAATTTTTTGATTATTTATTCAACTATCCTTTTTAAGTGAATGATCATCTAGTCTAAAATAGTGTACCTTACCACTAGACTAAGGTTGGGAACCTTAATTTGAGGGATCAATTGTAATAAAATTAGAAATTAGATTAGATTTAGGAATTGTAGTTTTTCTTAAGTTTAATCCAAAATAGTTTACCTTACTCACGCCATGGCCCATTTAGATAATATGGAGTCCAACCAAGTTTGGTTGAAAGAGTCTTCAATATATGTTGTGCCCATTGTTTTTTCACGACTCAATTTAGTCATTGACAAAAATAAACTCATACTGTCTTTGATACTTTTATAATAGAGACAAATTAGTGATTAGTCCTATTATTGTAAAAATTATTATAATAAATTAGAGACTAATTTGAATTTTATTTTTTTCGAGGACTGAATTGAATCATAAGAAAATTGTAAAATGAGTCTACACTAAAAAACAGTTATCAAAAAGAAATTGTCACAAAATTTTAGCCAATGCTTAAGACAAAATTAAACTCATACTGTCTTTGATACTTTTATAATAGAGACAAATTAGTGATTAGTCCTATTATTGTAAAAATTATTATAATAAATTAGAGACTAATTTGAATTTTATTTTTGTCGAGGACTGAATTGAATCGTAAGAAAATTGTAAAATGAGTCTACACTAAAAAACAGTTATCAAAAAGAAATTGTCACAAAATTTTAGCCAATGCTTAAGACAAAATTAAGGAATTTTTTTTTTTTGATAATAAAATAGGGCTTTTTCAAAGAGGAAGTAATATATTGGCTGCATTGAGCGATTAAATCTGAACAGAACCGACCTCTTAACTTAGATTTTTATTTTGTGTAAAAAAAAATTAAAATTTCTACTTAATTTATATTTTTGGCATAAATATTTCTATAATTATTTTTAGTCTACATATTTATATTATTTTTATAAGCGGTGTAAAAATAAACTTGGCATATTTTCATCATATTATTTTTATAAATAGTGTAAAAATAAACATGACATGTTTCAATAAAGAAATATAAACACACTACAAGAGCTTATGATGTTTGGAGAGTTTATAAAAATAACTTTTGACATAATTCTATAAGAGCTTATGAAAGAACTTACAACTTATATGAAAATATATAGTTTGATTTTAATTTTAGAAATTTTTTATACATAAACTCTTATATGGTAGGTGCTTCTGCTACAAGCGTTTAATTAAATCATTACTCTTTTTTTTTGTAATAGTCCAGACTCCACTCTTATATATATAATAAGCGATCTGACACTGCCACTTCACGATCTTCCCTAATCACCTCTCTAGTAGAGTTTTTGTCTTCTGTGGAAATTCAACCACATAGATAGCTTGATATTCCAGTATATGTTTAATCCATTTCCACTAGCAATTAGCCACGTACCTCAGACTTAATTAGTAGTGGGAATGAATTGAACTCAGGGTCCGTAGTTTGATTCTTATGGAAGAGACAAAAACTCTACTAGAGAGAGGAGTAGAGAAGATCGTGAGATGACAGTGTTGGGTCACCTACTATATAAAAGCGTGAAGGCCTATAACTGTTAAAAAAAAGCTATCATCCAAGATATATGTACTATACGTCTATACCAATAAAACAACATATTAATGTTTCAAAATTTCCACGGAAAAAATGCAGCTCAAGGCATTTTTGCAGCATTTGTAAATGGATGGTATTATAAAGATCCAAATAACCCACTAGTAAGAAGTTCACTCTTTTGATTAATTTGTATCATATATAGTGCATACTTTATTAATTAATATGTTTTTAAATTACAATTTAGTTATTAATAATGAGCTAACAATTTTTATGGCATATGATAAAATTATCAACCAGGTGAATAGGGTACAAAATCATGTGTTCATCAATGTTTGGCATTCAAAGAGGTTGGGAACTTTGTTATATGTCATATTTGCAGAAATCACTTTTTGGGGAGTGGTTGCTGGTATCTTGCACAAATTAGGAATATATTGAAATTGTAATTAAGTTAATACTAGTTTTTTTTTTTTTTTTTGAGGCAATACTAGTTTTTGTTGATGTTGCTGATTGTATTCAACTTGTTATTATATTAATGAAATGGCCCAGTATAAATCATATTTATTATACGAAATTTTTATTTGAAAAACGATATTTGGCCAATATAAACAAATTGTTGCCTTTTACTTAATGTCTTTTATTATACGATTTTTTGTTTTTTTTTTCTCAAATATTGAATAATGCTATAGGAATACATTTTGACGTTTATTATTTATTTTATAGAAAAATTATATTAAGAACAATAGACATGGATGGAGTATATTCTTATACAAATCAATTTTAATGTCTTTTAGTGTAATATCTATATCTATTGTTTTAATGATTTTTTTTATCAAAACAAACTGAGATGTACACATCAATAATTTTTTTTGTTGCAAAAAGCTTAGATCGAAATGATGTCACACGACCAATGAATTAGTTTAAGTAGTAAGAATTATGAACTTCAATAGTCAGAGATTAATTCCCGAACCATGAAAACAAAAAGAAAAATTGATGTCAAGTCAATAGTTTTATGTGCTCAAACTAAACTTTAATTGTATGTATGAATTCTTAATAGAAGAACATCGGAATTCGAACTCCGATCATGGTGTCAAATCTAACAATTTTAACATATTTTCTGCTAATTGAACTATAATTTGTGAACTTACTAATATCTATTTTATTATTTTATATTTTTCTTTTTGGGTGTTAAGTGCATATATCCTCTATCCTTCATGTGTAACTATGAAGATTATAATCTCTTAATTCTTATAGGATTCAAATGAATGACAAACTCTTCATAAAAGTTTTAATGTGAATGATCAAATAAAACATCGAACCCAAATACTTTGGTAAACTAGAATATATTTCAATGACTATTTTATTACTTTATAGTTTATAAAATAATTATCCATGATATTGAAATTCTTGCCTTTTACAGATCTGAGAAGATATTTATCCAATATAAATAAAAAAATTGTCGCCTTTTTATTTAATATGTTGGCGAAGTTACATTTGTAGTCATAATATCAGGTAACTATTTAGTCCTTTATATATTTTTTAGGCTTAAACATTATTTTAGTTGCGAAATTTTGGTTTTAATTAGTATCTGTATCAATTTTTGTTCTAAATAAGCCCTGAATCAACCACATGTTTTGCTTTTGATCTGAAGAGCTAAAATCCGCAGGAAAATTCGCAAGTTCCTACAGATTTTCCTACGAATTTTCCTGCGGATTTTTGATTTAGGGACTAAAATCAAAAAAATTCAGAGACTTATTTAAAACAAAAATCCTTACAAGAATTAAAACCAAAATTCCGCGTACATACTTGAACGAAACTGATGTTTAAACCTTAAACCTATTTTTTACGTCAATTTGGTACTTTTCGATCATTCATTCATGGTTGTATATAATTTTTGAAGTTTAAAATCTGTGATTTTGTTTTTACCGGATAAGATATATTTTGTGTTTTTTTTTTGTTGAGACTAAAATTTTCATCGTCGAACACAGTGATTATTTCTTTCGTTGGATTAGAGGCACCTCAAAGGATGTGATAACTTATCCAGAGATTTAAAGTTTTTATGTATCCAAGACGATGAACGAACCTTTAACTAAGGTTTTGTAAACTTACATATTTGTGATTGAAGCATAAAAAATTTGAAGCATGAAATTTATATTAAAACATAAAAAAACAACTAAAATGTTACAAAATAAAAATAAAATAAGTGTCAACTGAAATTAAGTTAAGAGATTAAATACATAATTTTGCCTAATATCTTTTATATGTTATTTAAACTCAATCAAAATTAACGGTGTTAAATAAAAAGGATAGCGTAAAATAAAAGCAAATAGATAAAAAATTAAAGTGTTAACTGAAATTACTTTAAGAGACAAAATATATAATTTTTTCTAATCTCATTCTCTCCTTGTCATATGAGACCTCGTAACTATAAAAAGGTAATCCTATATAATTTTTAAGATGAGTGTCTAATTACTTATTTAATTTTCAATTATAATTTTTTATATATAAAAAAAATACTGGCAAAAGGACAACATGTATGTGTGTGTGTACACACCATGTAATATATCATATATATTCTTCCACTTTATTAATTTGGCTTATCCTCCTTGACATTAATTATATATGCATGCGCCAATTGTTATTACTAATTAATACCATAAAACATTGATTTATTACTTAACCAAAACATTAATCACCCATGGATGAAGCCATGAGAATAGTAGAAGGCACCAAATCACCCCAAAATGAGTATCATCATACCAATACCGGTGATTCAATTGAGCATGATATAGGCACACTTGAGGTAGAATCAGTTCACCAACCAAAAGAAAAAGAGGTGAAGCACAAAACAACAAGGGTTGCAACTCTTGATGTATTTAGAGGGCTCACTATCGTGGTTAGTTTATTCTCTCTAATTATTTTTT
Source organism: Trifolium dubium (assembly GCA_951804385.1). NCBI lineage: Eukaryota > Viridiplantae > Streptophyta > Magnoliopsida > Fabales > Fabaceae > Trifolium > Trifolium dubium. The sequence goes on from OX638070.1 coordinate 13,633,394, forward strand.
GAAGATTATAGTGAAGAAACATATATACATTAAATATAAAGTAACAAAGAGTTGTGAATTCAAATATGTATTTCAAATATTCTAAATTTAGCTCATTTGACAGGAACATCGTAGGGACCAGAGTTCGAACCTCTAACACTCCACTTCTTCACCTTAGAGCTTAAGCGTTCTAATATATCAAACATTTGTCTAAATAGTTGTGGAGGGAAATGGTCCAATGTAGCCATGACCAGCCTTCACTTCTTAAATCTATTTAATAAAAATGTATTAACTTTTCTTTTTGTTTAGTTTCCAAAAAAGATATTTATTGCAACTTAAATTTATATTTTTCTTTTATATATATATATATATATATATATATATATATATATATATATATATATATATATATATATATATATATATATGTGTGTGTGTGTAATATTACTAATCACTAAAATTAAAAAATTGAACCATTAATATTAAAAATGGAATAATTCTTTTCATCCAACATTTTTAGAAAACTGTCTGACTCCAACTTTCAGACAAGCCATTTATTTAGGTTGGAACTTCAGACATCCAACTTATTTATTTTAAAAATAAAATTTCTAATAACTAGACTACTTCGAACTGAGAATTCTTTATTTGTAGATAAAATTCTGGCCACTATATATCAGATACATAAGTAAATAAATTAATAACAATATGTACAGTTGATGATACTAGTGGACGATGCTGGGAAAGCTTATCCTCAAATTGATCACTCTCCATGGAATGGATGTACATTGGCTGATTTTGTTATGCCTTTTTTTCTTTTCATTGTCGGAGTTGCTATTGCCCTTGCATTGAAGGTACTATACTATATAATAATAATAATAATAATAATAATAATAATAATAATAATAATAATAATAATATAATGTATGTAATATTCCACTTAATTAATTTAGAAGCTATATACGTATATGATATATCCTCTGTTCTGTTTTGAATTATGACTATTTCTAGTTTGCATCATGCCTTTATAGAGAATTCCCAACGTCAAGGTAAAAAATAGGATACTTCTTAGGACATTGAAGCTTCTCTTTTGGGGTTTACTTTTGGAAGGTAAAAAATAATTAGCTCTCTTTTTCGACCAATATTTAAAAAATTGGATTAAAGATGAAATATGCGAGCGACATTTGGAATCAAATGTGGTTCGATCAAATCAACTATATGATAAACTATAAATGAATAATAATTGAATTAAAAAGTAATTAAAAATTAAAAATGCAAAAATACAAAAAAATAAGAACCAGCTGAATCGATCATGATTCGGTTGGTTCAATTATTTTCAACTAGACAATGTTACAATTAAAATCAAACCATCCAGAAAATTGTCCGATTTCCCGTTGAAATTAAACTCACACATAACGACTAGAGGTAAAAAAATGTTTTTAGGACATTGGCCAAAGAAATAAAAGTATAGAAAAAAATTGTTGATATAGTGAATGTAGATGTAGATGATGTATTTCCCTATGTGACAAACTGTAGGGGGATACCTACATGCCAGAAATGATCTCTCATTTGGAGTTGACATTAAATTTATTCAATGGTGCGGTGTTCTTCAGGTATATATAAATGTAATTTACTAATATGTACTTCATCCGTCTCAAAATATAAAAGAAAGTTGGTAAAAAAATGTTGATGTATCTAAACTAAATTCTTAACCAGATACATCACATTATATTGATCAAATTTCTCTTAAATTTTGTGATGGATCGAAGGATTATGGTGCTAACCCGAATTCTCAATAGCTTAATTCTTCTTGACTATATAATTTTGATTTCTTGTATTATGTGTATATGCAGAGGATAGCATTTGTATATTGTGTTATAGCTCTAATAGAAACATTTACCACTAAACATAGACCTACTACATTGAGTCCTGGATACCTATCCATTTTTACTGGCTATAAAAGGCAATGGTGAGAAAATCAACACATTTCATGTCCAAAATTCATATATATCAACCTATGTATATTTGTTGCATAGGTTTGGAGGCTTGGTGGCATTTACAATTTACATGGTCACAACTTATAGCCTCTATGTTCCAGATTGGAGTTTCGTCGATTATAATAGTGACAAACTAAAAAGATATACGGTAATTTTTATTTTTATTTTTATCTTGAAATTATTAATTAATTTTAATTTGAATTTTAATTTATATCATTTTCTTTTACAAGGTCATATGTGGGATGCGAGGACACTTAGGTCCTGCATGTAATGCGGTTGGGTTTGTGGATAGACAAATTTTGGGGGTTAATCATCTTTATCCTCAACCTGTTTTGCATCGCTTGAAGGTGCATTTTTTTTATATTATATTGGTGAATTATTATAAATGATAAATTAACATTGTAGTAATTCATCATATGCATTTGTTACTTAATTTGTTCAACTGTATATCTTCTAATAGAGAAATGATACCAAATTAGAAAAAACATAGTTATAAAAGTCGATAGAAGAAGAAGTAATATGTAAATAAATTGACAAATTTATACATTCAATATTTAACAATTAACATATTTTGATGTGTTCAAAAAAACATACTAATTAACTTTTGTTGTTTTAAAAAAAAAGGTTTGCACATTCAGTTCTCCGGGGGATGGCCCTCTTCGCAAGGATGCTCCAGCTTGGTGTCGTGCTCCCTTTGAACCTGAGGGTTTATTGAGGTTTATATTTTTCTTCAATATATAACACAGATGTGTGGTTGAGCGGTTGAGGTTCATCTTCCCTTAACCAAGGGTCGAGTGTTCGATCATTGCCTTGGGTACGAAGCAACTTTAAATCTTTGGGTCAGTTATTTCACCCTTTGAGGTACCTCAAATCTAGCGAGTGAACAGTCACTGCGTTCGACGGTGGATACCCTGGTCTCGACAAAAAAATAATAGTCATTAATTTCCTCCAAATTTTAAATCATCTATATTTTGTAAATTGGTACAATATTTTGATTTAGCTGCTCTCATGTTTCAACTTGAGATCTTATTTTAGAGGATAAAGTAAAAAATATCAACCATTGATAAAAAAAATTAACTAGAAATATTAGAATATCTGTGATTTATTTACAATACATGTGTATATTGTATACTTTTCAATTTATGTTTAAAGTGAATGTTTACTTAAGATTGATTTTTCTTATTATAAAATCTTATATATATGTAATGTGAATTGTGCAATTTACTAGATACATTATGAAGTTTTCTAATGAATTAGTCTTACTATTTTTTCTACTAGTTCTATATCAGCTATCCTCTCTGGTACCATTGGCATACACTATGGCCATGTCATGATTCATTTCAAGGTTACAAATTTTATCCTATGCCATTGTTATATATATTCACATACTATAAAAAGTACTCGCTCCGTCCTAAAATATAAGCAAAAATGTGTCGACAAAAGTTGATGTATATAGTCTAAATTTTGCACCAAAGACATCAATTTTTGTTGATCAATTTTTACTTATATTTTGAGACGGAGAGAAATGCAAGTTAGTGAATATTTAAAACATTTTTACAGAGACATTCTGAGAGGCTCAAGCAATGGCTATCAATGGGATTTGTGTTATTCATCCAAGGCATCATTCTTCATTTTACAAATGGTAAGCTATAATGAAACTTGTTCCATTAATTAACTTCTTAATAGTTAGATTAAATTCATTCAAGATATGTGCTATGCAATTAAAGTAAGATGATTAATGCAGCTATTCCAATTAACAAGCAACTCTACAGCATTAGCTATGTTTGTGTCACATCTGGAGTAGCTGGATTTGTCTTCTCTATGCTCTACATTTTGGTAAATGGAAATTTGTGCTTATTGGTTTCTTCCTCGAGTTTAATTTTGATATACTGTTCTGTAACAAATTTTACACTGTCAATAAATCAGAAATAATCGTATGGAATACAGATTGTATGTAGTCGACAATCACATGCATTCATGCAGTTGATACATCAATGGTTGTTTGAACTTAGATCGGAGTGTCCATATTTTAATACATTTGTTTTTCTAAAATAAAACACGAGCTTGAACCTTGGATTGTTTGATCTTGATCTACTGACCACTGATGTATTAACCGCATGAAAGTGAGGATTTCTTATTGCCGGCAATCCGAAGATTATAATTGGTTAACATTTTAAAACATCTTTATAAAATAGGTGTTTTTCTTACACCTAATATGTTTCTTGCTCAATATTTCTGGTAAATCAAACTACAGATTGATGTTTGGGGACTTCGTACTCCTTTCTTGTTTTTGGAATGGATTGGAATGAATGCAATGCTAGTGTATGTGCTAGGAGCTCAAGGCATCTTTGCAGCATTTGTAAATGGATGGTTTTATAATGATCCAAATAATTCACTAGTAAGAAGTTTATCCTTTTGATTAATTTATATTATATACTTTCTTTGGCCTTATTTGTAAGCAAAAGTAAATTTTCATGGAATAATTGATGTATGTGGCATATATTTAGACCATATATATCAGTTATTCAATGAACCTAAAAAATTCATTTTTGCTTATAAATAAGATCGGAAAGAGTATGGTGCATATATTAATCATGTTTTAACATTGTATAGTAGTAGTATTTACCTTTTAATTTCAAGTGCTAGGGCTAATGAGCTAACAATTTTTATGGCATTTGATAAAACCATCAACCAGATAAATTGGATACAAAATCATGTGTTCATCAATGTTTGGCACTCAAAGAGGTTGGGAACTTTGTTATATGTCATCTTCGCAGAAATCACTTTTTGGGGAGTGGTTGCTGGTATCTTGCACAAATTAGGAATATATTGGAAATTATAATTAAGTTATTAATTTTCATTTGTTTCTAATTGTACTCAACATAGCTTCAAATACCTAATGATCCAAGAGCAAAGAAAATAAAAGAACACATGTTTGTTGTAATTCATATTAATTACTTTTGGCAAGTATGAAACTATGAATAATATAATAGATTATGCAAAATAATCACTTTATTTGCATTTACTTGCTACGGCCTTCTCATTTATATGTACATTAAGTTAGAATTACAAAAGGAATATAAAACATATAACATAGCAAAGATAATAATTTGCATACCATAATATATATTTCACAATTACTTCTAATAAACTATATGATATATATCATTGTTATATGTACATAGGAAGTAGTTCATCTAAAATGTGGAATGACATGACAGAAACCAAGAATTGATTACTCCCAACCCATCAACATCTTCCAAACTCCCTCCTCAATCTTGTTTCTTGGAACAGATAACCCCTCGCCTTCATCGAGCAAGATTCTATAAACCTCCCACTCGCGGTCTCCAATCATATGTCTCCCGATTTCAGCCTGTTGAAACAATTAATCAGAACATTAACATAATGTCTGCTGAAAATTTATCAAACATATTACAAATAATAACATGAAACACAAAAATATCTATCTATTCTCATAAATCTTCCACCTAATTAATGGATTGGTGGGGGGCGATCGTAGTCAGTTCGTTATGGCTAGAACTGATTGGTGTTATATTAGGAACTTTCAAGGAGTTGAATGTGAGAATAGAGGTTTGTCAATGTTCTCAATTAGATAATAGCTTATGGTCTTACAAATGTCATTTTTGAACTTTGCGGAACCATTTTAGCTAATAACAACTTTCAGGTTATTTTTACTAGGCAACACTCATGTGCTCCTCGCATCGACTTTCATTTTTCTCCTGGTTGTATTCTGAATTTTATTGACAATGAAATGAGTTAACTTACGTGGTGGAATTTTACACATCTATTACCTGTCATTTTCCCACATTCGTGCAATCTTGCACGAGATCTTTACTAGCAGTTAATTAAGTTGGTAAAAATAAACAATGATGTTTATTAAATATAGTAAACTACCTTTTTTTTTTGGAAAAGAAAAATCTACCTTCTGTTAACTACTTATTTTTTTATTCATTTATTTATTATAAGCAACTAAACAATGCTCAAGAAAGTGTGAAGTTTGAACATGGTGCAGACTTAACAAACAATAAGAAGCATGAAGTAGATCAGTAATTACCGAAAAGATGCAAATGTTGAGCATTTTGAGAGCAAGAGTAATATCATAAAAAACCAGAGGCCGTCCGTTGCCAGACAACTCGACAGGGTTTGCAACCAGAAGCTCAATATCAGGGCCTCTGCTCACAATAGCTACTCTGAGTGGACGAAGCAGTTCTGTTCTAAAACGCGATGACAAAGAACTCTGCTTGTTTGGGTCAACTATCTTTTTGCCATCTGCTTGAATGATGAACAAGTCCATCTCACATTTTCGTCTAGGTTTTGTAGTAAAACGCCCAAAAGAAATCTGGTCAAATCAGAAATTAGGTTGTAAGGATACTAACGATGTCTTCAAAGTATATACGAATGTCAGTGTTCAAGCAGAAATGAATCCCCTACAGAATCTGCATGACGCAAAAACTTCGAGACTGTAAGATCAAGAGAGACAAGTTTTCTCTCACCAGATCTTACGGTTTGCATAGATGTTGCACCATGCACAAGCTGTACGGGATCCAAATCCAGTTCAAGATGCTTAGAATATATTGATTAATCATGATTTTACATTTACATACCTTCATGTTGTAATCTTTAATAGTTCTCATGATGTCATAAAGAAGACCTTTGTGGTCTTGGCACATAATTTGAACAAGGGTATGAGCCGGACTAAGCGAGTTGTCCATTGTGATAGAGACGTAATCTGATCGGAGTGTTCCACTTCGAGCCGATTCAGGCAACTCAAAATTATAATTGTCTTCAGTGATTGCAGCTGGAAGGAACGAAGATGCCTGGGAACAACCAGTAATTTCTGGTCCGACCAATTCAATGTCAATAGTAAGGATAGAATTATCTAAAACATCTTGAATCAGTTCGATCGTATCATCCTTTCTCTTCTTTGTATGTAGAAGTTCTCTGTCATCAAAGGGGCATTTTGTAAATAAGCAAATAAATGATTACACTTATCAAACACATTTCAACATCCTTTTTCACCAGTCACTGACAAGACTTCGAGATTTCAATCCTCTACAGTTGTTGCATGGTGCAATAGCCTGTAGAACCATCAGATCTAGAGTAAGAACTTTTCTCTCAAGAGATCTGACGGTTCTACAGGCTGCTACACCATGCAATAGCTGTAGCTGATCCATACGCCGGTTGGGATGCAGAAAATTCTGCACATATTGACTGTTTAAACTCGGCTACCATATATATTATTTCCATTTAACACTGCATTTTTTTCATGAAAACAAAAATAATTTGCATTCCAACTCATCGATAATCTTAGGGAAACAATAAAGAAGTTTCGGTAGAAATGAACCCGCAATTATGGAGTAGCAAATAGAATATGTAAAAACCTGTTATCGATGATGAAAAACAGATCCATGACTTTGCCATCAGGTGTAGTGCAAACCTTAACTTTGGTAATAGTAAGCTCTAGCTCACAAAGAACCGCTGTAACATCTGCCACCGTTATAAAGACATTCAGTTATTTTGTTCTGTCTAGAAATTCCACACAACATTAGTGTCACAAATTAAAAGTTGATCTTATAAAAATATGATATGAGATATCGTGAAATATCGTGAAATTCAGGCAAAGTGTATATATTTTGAACAACGCATAATAAGGCCTCAAATTGGAATGATTCTAGAATTTGAAATCAATGGCCGTCTTAAGGAAGCCGGTTCATTTTCTTATTTGCATGATTTTGATAACAATTGTAACGACCTTGCAGTCTTTTTATCACTCCACCAAATTAGTGAGAACGAAGGGGGGTCATTTTGTCACCATTAACCCGAGATCGACCATAGATGAATTAAGACTTGCCAATTATGTTGAAATAAAAACAAAAGTACCAAGAAAAGAAAATCACAAACAGGAAGCCAGAAACTAAATGCAAGGTCTTAATTCATCTATCATCAAGATTTGGTCATAAAAGCTTTGGAGGAGTCAAAATTGATTCCATATGTGTAGAATTGATTTTGATATGTTTAGATGCTTCAAGTAGAATTGATTTTCCCGCAAGAATTGATTCTAGAAGTTTAGAATTGATTCTGATTCGCAAAAATAGAATTGATTCTGCCTTCAAAATTGATTCTACTTGAAGCTAGAAATCATAGCTTCTGATTCTAGAATTGATTTTTACACTCAAATTATTTGTTCAACTTCAACTCACTTTTGCATGAACTTGTCCAAACATAAATCACTTTATCTTCAAATCAATTTTTATCAGAATCAATGCTCCCAAAATCAATCTTTCTCACCGCAGAACCAAACATACACTTAAGATTTCTAATCACAATTTCCAAAATTACCATGTAATAGTCCTTTCCGATCATGACAGCAAAATTTCAAAAGAAAAACATCAGGAGGCTTAGGAGGCTGCAAATCGGATCGATAATAAGAGATTCCAGAAGCTGAAGAACAAGAAGGACATGCTTCAACCATCCTCTTCTTCAACAAACTCCATCTTGTCTTCTGTTTCCCAACCACCCAGAAAACTATGTAACACCATTTCCCATCAGTTGACACGTCTTCATCACCACACAAAAAAAACAACAAAATGACAAAAAATAGTTATTCTCAATCTTCAAATTCATGAAATTCACTTCAAAGTATAAAACACAAAAACTAAAACAAACCCATTTCAGAAATTCAATAAACTCACATACCCATCTTTCAAATTCAATCAAAAATGAAAATTTAAGCATAAAAATTTGATTTTTAAAAGGTTTTAAATCTAAAAAATGATGAACAATATTGTTAGTAAAGTTACCTCCTCTAACAATGTTAAGAGCAAAGGAGAGTATGATACGACATAAGTCAGAACCAAGACCGGTTTTGTCAGGGCAGTTTACAGTAACTACAGATGGGTCACCTTCTTTATCTGGTGGTCTGATAATCACTACATCATCGTATAGTATACCCATATTATAGTTTTCTTGTTGTTGTTGTAGTTGTTGTGATTAAGGGTAAACAATGGATTATGCTTTAACTTTACAGGTTGGTGGTGTTGTTGAATCTTCCTTGTGGAGGGAGAGAGAGAGAGAGAGTATGAGTAGAGTACTGAGTAAGTAGTGATACTTGTTTGTGGTGGGTTGTTGTAGGTTGACTAATACTGAACTGAATTTAAGGTTGAAGATACTTTTAAAGATAAATTAACTAGTAAAATGGGTATGAATCCATTTACAAATTACTCTCCATCACCATCATCTCTATGTTATCTTTAATTATAGGGTCATGTTAATAATATGTGCCTTAAGGACACGTTTTAATAATACTCAAAATAGTAATTTTATGTTGAAATTAATAATGTTTGACTTTTAAAAATATGAAATGCATAAGTTCTAACGCTAAGTTTTTTTTATTAGTATATTAACAAGTGCTATAAGGGGACATGTTAACATTTCCCTTAATTATAAGTAAAAACCATGTTTTAAATACGGTAAATTGTTAACGTAATTAGTCTTAATCGTAGACTAGAAATATTAGTATTCAATGTATTTAGAAAGTTATTTTTACTTATAATTATTTACTTTATCTGGTCTTAAATATAAATAAATATTCATTTTCTATGTTTATTATCCACATTATTAACTAGATACATTAATAATTTAATGAATCTTAAAAAAAAAATTGTTTATATTTGAGACGAGAGTAGTACAATTAAAAGTAACTAAAATCCAAATGAAAAGAGTATGAATTTTTCTTCTTCAATAAATATACATATATGAGTTGGTTGAGTTTAATTGATATGCATTGATGGTGTAAAATAATTTTACACGGTTATTTAATAAAAAACTTTCAATCTTCCATGTCATATGGATAAAGTGGGGTAAAGTGGAGTGATGTGGCGGAATATATGATTGTCATTGTTTGACAGTGTAAAGTTAGTTTACATTGTCGGTGCATATAAATTAAATTCGAGTTGGTTTCTCTAAAACAATGTTGAATAACAACGGTCAAATGTTAAGAGTAAAGATTAAGGGTAGAAAATTCAAAACACAAACATTATACCGAGTGATCTAATATGGGTTAGTCTAGTTATCACAACAAGAGGTGTAATTGAACCGGTTTGGATCGGTTTTTTGTGAATCCAATGTATGAATCAATAAACTCTAAGTTTGATTTAGATACTTTAATCGATTTGCGCTTTTATTTTCATGTGTATTATATGTTATTATTAGTTTTCCGATGTATTTCCTCCAATAATTTTTCAATTACACGTAACACTTGATGTAATCAATTATCACTATAGATAAAATGAAAAGACTGACATGATTTTCAAACTTTTGTTTCAGTTTAAACAAAGTTGAAAATAATAAATCCATAAGTTTTTAAATACAAAATACAATTGATAAATTTTCATATACAAAATATGATTCATAGGTTTAGTTCACCATCAAAAATAAAATACTACTATATATGAAATTAAGTTCATAAATTCAACATCAAATAACAAAGTACAACTAAAATAAAATTTCAATCAATTTCTCACTTGAATCACCAATACACTCCATCCTTAATATATTGAAATATATATTTAAAATATAAAACATTGAATTTATTTTCAATTAGAAAGAAAATAAAAGTAAAATTAACAAAGAGAAATGGGAATTAATATAACCATCGGTCCAGTTCATCAGTTCTTTAGTTATGAATAATTAAATCTGAGAACCGAACCAAATCACATCGATTTATAATTGGTTCGGTTTGATTTTTCATCCAAACTACTAAAATCAATTTTTTCTCAATTTACATTAATTTGAATTGTCGATTTAATTAATTTTTTCTGATCTACTTAAACTTACTCACAACTTTGAAATTTTCCACAATAATAATGTAGAATATCTTTTCAACTCCGACACCATACACTTCTATCACTTGGAACTTTTACAGCTTGTGTTCATAAATTACACTAGACACTATTGTAGCTGCACTTTACTCAATCTCACCTTTACACACTAACAAAGAGAGATGAAAAATGTTTACAAGGTCTTTTTTTCTTTTTTTCAAACCCTTTATGAAGTTGTTTGTATTAGTTAGTGTTGTTTAGCTCTTTGACTTAGAAGCTCTCTTTCAATGTTAATGTTGAGCAATGACATCTATTTAAAGAAGATCTAGGCATTGAATATCATATGATGTCAAATACCACTTAAACACATGTTTTTTGCTGAAAGCCTCACTTATGAAGATTTGGCATGACATTTTTGAACTTGCTTCGGATCTTTATGAACTTTATAATGTTTTTGACTTAAACATTATGAGTTTGCATTATCCTTTGTATAGGAAAGAGGAAAGTGGAACCATCACTACTTATTGTTTTTTTAGCCTCCGATCTCAAGCGCAATTGCAGAGATCAAACAATGAATTTCTCTCTTAAGTTCAACGTTAATCATCACCATTAAACTAATTATGTTTGGTTTTAATGACAATTTGTATAACAAAGAGGATGATTTTCCTTTATGATTTGTGAAGAATATTCCATAATTTTTTTACTTCATTCTTCATTTACATTCATTATTTCACCTTTTGACTTTAAGCCAAAATTTTGTATGCAAGGTTGTTTGATCCAAGAACATCATTCATTGCTGCATGTTGTATATTTTTAGTTCTTGACTTAATGTACATTGAATGTTCTTAGACATATGCAATAAAATGTTATCTGCATCATTCATTGCTGTTTTTTATCATTCATCTTTGTTTTTCTACCTTTATGGACACAACCTTTTGAGATTCATACTTTTCTGGGTTGAACTTTCTGAGGTTCATCTTATTCTTGAAGTTTTGGGTTTGAACTTTCTAAGGTTCTTCTTCTTGAATTTTTGGGTTGATTCCTTATTCATACATTTTTTTTCCTTTTCCTCAACATATTTGATTTTTTGGACAAAAATTAGGAGGTACTTTTTGTATTTTTAACATAAAATTCAATATTTGTGGTTGTAACAAATTTTGAGAAAATCATGAATTTGAGAAGATCATAGTTTGTTATGTTAAGAAACATACGAAAAATACCTAAAGAATTTCACCTAAACTTTGTCCCTTGTTTTTACTATAAAATGAATCAAACATTCCACTTAGCTAACAATAAATTGTGTTCATTTTATCATAAAAAATATAAAAAAAATACGCTCATTTAGGTAATGGTATAGTATATAATTTATAAATGTAATTAGTCTATTCGTCTCTTTTTGTTACGTTGTCATCTTATTTTTATATGTTGTCTCGCTTTCTCTTTCTTCATTCTTTTAAATTTACGTTGTCTCACTAATGTTTTATTCTATATTTTAAAAATTATAATTTATAAGTTAAATAAATAAATAAATTATATTGCATACAAAATCTTTTAAAGTCGCGCTCAAGGCATAATATATTATTTTAAATTATGTAGCGTTATTTCTTTTTAATGAAACATGTGTTTATTACAATTTAATATTTTTTTGCATATAATGTAATTTGTATATTTAATTTATAAATTATATAAAAAAGATGTAAAAGCCCCGCTCAAATGTTTTGGTCTAGTTCTCCCATTGGTTGAACCTTCTTAGATTTATCTTTTTTTTGAATATTTAGGTTGAACTTTTTGAACTCTGTCTTGAACCTTGTCATAACTTTTTGTTATTCATATTAGTTCATCTTCTTCGTGAGTTTTCAGGTTGAACCTTATAATGCTCATATTTAAATTGTTCATATTCTTCATGAATTTCTAGGCCGAACCTTTTGAACTTTGTCATGAAGTTTTTGACCTTTTGGTCTCGGTTTTCTAAACTCTTATTTGATTAAACTCTTATAATTTTTTGTTGTCTTGATCCTTGGATAATTGATTCTTGGTCATATTTTAATGGTTTAAACATTATTTTGGTCTCTGCATGTACACTAAATTTTGTTTTTAGTCCATGTATGTGATTTTATTCCAAAATAATCCCCGTATCGACCAAACTTTTTGTTTTTGGTCCCCAAAGTTAAAATCCGCAGGAAAATTCTCAAGTTTCCTGCAGATTTTCCTACGAATTTTCCTGCAGATTTTTGTTTTAGGGACCAAAAGCAAAAAGTTTGGTCGATACAGGGACTATTTTGGAATAAAATCACATATAGGGACTAAAACCAAAATTTCGCATACATAGAAGGATTAAAATGACGTTTAAACCTATTTTAATTAACAACTTGTCTTAATTAACCACTCAAGAACACATATTATATAACCAAAGAGGATCAAAGTTTCTTAATCTTTTAATCATCAATATTTATTATCTTTAAAACATTATTGAGGATTTTACCTCAACAAATTCCTTTTTTCTTTTTATAATGACAAATTTGTGATTTAGATAATGAATTTTGATCTACAATATGAGAATTTTTAGATTTTAAAATTAATTTATAAGCTTCCCTTACCTTTATAATCAATAATATAAAATTAGGAGGTGTGCTTAATTAATTTTAAATCCCTCCTTAATTTCAGCATATCAATTAGTATATTTGAAATACAGCATTCAACAATTAAATATGTAGTAAAAAAAACCAAATGTTAAATATCTCTTATTAATCTTAGTGTTATTAAGACAATATTTAAATTCTAAAGATTTTCCATTTGATATCATCAAACAGAACAAAGAAGAAAAAGGTAGAACATAACAACATAAGCATAACTTCATGGAGTACATAATCACCAAAATAAGGTAGAAACTTTATGGGTGGGAGCAAGGTCTATCCACAAGCTATTAATCATCATGAAGTGATCCATAAATAACTTGTTAATTAACATCAATAGCTACTTCAAGTGCGTGACTTCAAGTGCATAAAAGAATTTTTTTGTTTTATCCAATTTTATTTCCTTATGAATTGTATCATGAAGTTATATTGTATCATGTCTATTTATTTAAAAAAAAATTGTGGTCTTGGGTGAGAAAGGTGAAGAAGTTTAATTTAGCGTTATTGGGGAAGTGGTGTTGGCGGGTTAAAACGGAGGAGGGGGATTTGTGGCTGCAGGTTTTGGCTCATAAGTATGGGATAAAGAATGGCGAGATTAAGGATGAGGGGCATAATGCGTCTAGTTGGTGGAAAAATATTGTGGGAATTCGTCGTGGTAATTTTAATGGGGTGGCTGGGTGGTTTGATAATTTTTTGTCTCGAAAGGTGGGGGATGAGAATGCAACTTCCTTTTGGCGTGATCCGTGGTTGGGAGAGGGGATTGTTTTGCATGATTTGTACCTGCGTTTAGCGGATTTTAGTACGGATTCTCATGTAACGGTGGGCGAAATGTGTAGGAGGGGGTGGGTGGTGGGGGCTGGTCTTGGCGAAGATCATTGTTTGCTTGGGAGGAGGAATTGTTACGTAGCAGCACAATTAGGTTTAGCACAATGTGCGATACGATGTGCTAAGCACTTTGACAGGTATAACACGTAGCTTGCTTGGCTCACAAATAAACACACACGCAAAAACCTAGGAATCCTAGACAAGAACAAAAGGCGTGAACAAGTCTCTCAACAAAATTAGGGTTAGCAACTCCTTTAAATAGGCAGTAGACGTTCTTGGGCACAAGTAACTTGGGCTTCATATTTGATCCAACCTAATTTCTTCTTAATAAATAAAATATATCTTCTGAATAAATAAAATATATCTTCTTCAGAAATAAGTTTCATGGAGATTCTTGATAAAAATATATTTGACAATAATCTGAAGCATTAAATGCGCCATGCATGATCCATGAGAGAGAAATAAAGATATTCTCTGAAAATATAAAACGCGCGCGATCCTGCCAGTGTCATGATACAATGTTAGAGCATTATATCGCACATCCTGCTATACCAAAAGTGAAGCCAATACCAGAGGACTCAACAAAGCACGTAATGATGGTATATTTTAGAACAAGGTTTTTCAGGTCGATCAGGTGCTGAACCAGATTAAAATTCAAACTTGGTGGTGGTTAAAGGCAAAACGTCTCAAGTTGGTTGTTGACTTTAATTTTTGGTATTCCCACCCATTGACTTGTTTAGAGCGGAGAATTTAAATTGTTTATCGATGTTGTTTGGCGCTTTTGCTTTTTAATCATTTGGAATTGTTGTTGACTTTGCTTCTAGATTAAGCACATCTTATACTAGTCTAGTTTTTTATAAATAAATTTATTTTGCAGTTTCAAAAAAAAAATTTAAAAAAATTGTCTTATATACGAATTGGTTCAACAATCAGTATGATATTACTAAAAAGTAATTTGCTCATTTACGCTTCATCTCATATATTAATAAAACAGAATTTGATATTAAATTAAAACAAATATTAATAAATAATTACAACAAATACCATGAAGACATTCCTTTTCTCAAATTGCCTAGTAGCAAAATAAATATGAGTTTTAGATTTCAAACTCAATCTCTATGTATAAAATAAAAGGTTCATAAAATCATTATTTTAGAGAAGCGTCTCACTTTTCATCTCATATTTTTTATATAGATAAAATGACAAAACCACCATAAACTCATATACACACAAAGTGGAGTGATCATAAATTGAACCCCGATTATGTACATCCGGTCAGGGGAGGTGCTCTTCACAATTGAGGGGGCGCAGCACCTCCTGGAATTTTAGTTTTTTAACCAATACTCTTATGCTTTTTTTTATTTTGCACCCCTGACTTTTTTTATTTTTGCACCACTCACTCAAAA
Source organism: Trifolium dubium (assembly GCA_951804385.1). Classification (NCBI taxonomy): domain Eukaryota; kingdom Viridiplantae; phylum Streptophyta; class Magnoliopsida; order Fabales; family Fabaceae; genus Trifolium; species Trifolium dubium. The sequence goes on from OX638070.1 coordinate 13,649,071, forward strand.
ACCCAAATCATTATTCATTATAGTCTCATTCTTTACTTTCAACCTCTCTTTAAACTTCTCTTTAAAATTAGATCTCTCAAACACAATCACCACCACTTAACAATCATTTTAACGAGACAAATAACCGGTTGCTTATTTGTATATGGCTTGTTTGTGCATGTCCAACCAACTTGTTCTCTTCTTTTGACAAAGAAAAGTTGATCAAATTTGCAAAGTTTTATCCAAAAGAATTTTGTTCAACTAGTTTGGTGATCCTTGATAATTAACTTGAGACTTACATCATTGATATGCGGAGAGTGTTGAATTTGCATCTTTGAATGAAATAAGTGATCTTTCACAAAAATTGGTCGAAACGAAAAGTCATTTTGTTTATCCATTGGTTTATCAGATTTTGAAGTTAGCAATGATTTTGCCCGTTGCCACATCAACTATTGAATGATCGTTTTTTCGGTTACGAAGATTGTGAAGACTAGATTGCGTCGAATGAGGGATGATCTTTTGAATGATTGTCTTGCGGTTTATGTTGAAAGATACGTGTTCAACAATCTAGATAATGAGTTGATTATTCAGAGATTTTAAAACATGACTCCGCGTTTTATGTGTTAATTTTTAGAAAAAAAGTATTTTTTTTGAGTTGTATATATGTTATTTTTTGAGTACAATATAATTTTTAATATATATGTTATAATTATTAAAATATTAATTAAAATTTTGCACCCCTAGGCTAGGGTCCGAGCAACGCCAGTACATCCGACCAATAATTTCAGCATTTTCTGCTAGTTAAACTAGTAATTCTGGATATCATTGCATCCCATATCTAAGCTTAATAACAACAATATGTATATCTAGTAGGTAATGTCTACAAGTCACCCATATTTTTTAAAGTGTACAAGTCATTCATAATATTATAACAAATACGAATTTTATAAAATATATCCTATATAATTTTTAATAAAAAAATTGAAAATCATTTAATATATTATTGAAATTTATAAAAATTTAACAGTATTCAATAAAAATTCAAAAACAGTTAATTTTGTAAAAATTATACTTGTCATAATATTATGAATGACAAAAACATGAATGACTTGTGCACATTAAACAAAACTCTTTCTAATATTGAATAGAGATGGAAAATAAAATAGTTAATTAATGAAATTATTGGAGACAAAATAAAATAATTACAAATTAATTAATATAAAAATAGTGTGTCATTTTCAGTAAAGATGTCCCTCACGTGAGTGGCAGAAAATGTTAAATAAAGATTCAATAAAAGTTCATTTTTATTGTACCCTACCAAATTGAAATTAGGTAAAACATTAGTGGTATATTCACACACACATGGATCCGATACCCGTGTCTCTCTCAAACCACCTAATTTTGCACCTATTTTTGGCTTCTTTTGCTTTGTGTTTCATTCTTTATTTTCTTCTATAACTAACAATGTTCAATACAAACAAAAATTATTGCATTTTGTTTGTTTCAATTTTTTGTCAATTCACACTTTTTCATTGCATAGATGCTTGTAGCATCTCAAAGCATCCTAATTTAACTCCACTTGTAAGTACTTTCTCTTACAATTTTTTTATATAAAAAAAATTTTATTAGTAGTAAAAAAAATTATATGAAAAAAATCAATGACTTAAAAACATTATATGAGAAAAATAAATTTCAATTAGGTTGGCACTCCACTCACAATCTAGCATTTCAAAGAAACATATATATTAAATATTAAAAATTAAAAAAACATGGGAGACTATGTTAAAACGCAAGAAAATAAAAAATATAACAACTGACTTGTTAAAAAATTTATCAAAAAAATTCAATGGGATAAATTTTTGTGAACCAAAAATAGTGCTTATATAGCATAAAAAGCTATCACACTAGCAAATTTAAAGGATTAGCAAGGATCATCAACACAAACATTCTCCTCCCTCTAAATATGTGACACACTTTTGTAACAAAAATTTATAATCCTAGTCATAAGACAACTGTTAGACACTTAACTAACAGTTTTGAAGCATCTAAAACACAATGTTTAGCATAAAAAGCTATCACTAGCAAATTTAAAGGATTAGCAAGATCATCAACATAAACATTATCCTCTCTCTAAATATGTGACACACTTTTATAACGAATTTTTTTAATTTAGTTATAAGACAGTTAGACACTTAGACGACTAACAGTTTTGAAGAATCTAAAACACAATATTTAAGATTTAAAAATGTTTATCATTTTCCTTTAAAAATAGAGAAAACTTAAGTACAATACAATATGTGTTTTTGGAACTGTTTCGAATAAAAGAATATCGTCTGTCCAATTTTTAATAACAATTTTTCTTTATTATTAAAAAAACACCACATGTCCAATAAAAAATGCCACTTGTAATAATTCTTTGGAGAGACTACTCTCTCTCTTTTATTGAAGAAGAGTACCACAAACACTTATTGTTCTATATCTAAACTAGTATAGTTTTACCCGTGCGATGCACGGATCAGATTTAATAAAAATTATATAAATTAAAAATTGATTTTTTAGGATATAGGTGAAATGATAAACCATTAAAAATTTACACAAATAAAATAAAGCGATCGAAATTCAACAAACTATTAAAACTTTACACACACAAAAATAAAAATAGATAAATAAATAAAATTCATAAATATGTGAAAAATAGCAAAAACACCATTTTTTTTCAAAAAGCAAAACAATGTTTCAAATCTCTCTCACGTGCCTTATTCCTATTTTTTTTTTCTTTTTGGCTACTTCCTATTCATAGCTTGGCATAGGTGTTATAAGTGGACCAGCCCCTATACAAAACTTTTTGTTTTAATATAATAATCAACTTTAATTGTGGTGCATTTCATAGTGTTATTTTACAATCTACAGTGACATTTTTAATTATCTATTGTCAAGTGTTTTGATTTTCTCCTTTAAAAAAACTTAAAACACTAAAGCTAGAGTCATATTTTATTGTAATTTTGAGTTATTATTATATTTTAAATTTCATTCAAACTATTCCTTGAACCATGTTTACTTATCAAAAAATATTTTTCACATTTATTTCCATGACTATTGGCAACCCTGTACCTAACATTTTTTAACCTCTTACATAATACTACATCACAATTTTTTTATAAATACTGAATCAAACATGCATTAATTATTATAACTGACATCCTTATTATGATGGCACTTTAAGTAATCAATGTATTGAAATCTTAAAGAATTGTTTGTAATACGCGATTTCTTCAATCGATAAAAAAGTAATTTTAATATACAAAAGGGAAAAAATTATCTGATGTGTGGCGAGCTATATCAACTTTTTTATAAAAAAAATGCGAAAATAGACTTATAAATATGTGTATTATAAGAGATAAAAGACTTAAATAGAAAAACACCGATAAAAGATTACGAATTTTTGCCTAATCTAAATAGAGCATATATAATTTAAACATCTTTAATAATATTATAATGAAAGTTGAAAGTGTGGTTTATTTTCAGACAATCTTTTTTCCAAATGTTTACTTGTGGGGAAGGAGGGAGTAATTATTGAAGGCTTAGAAAAGAAAACCAAACTCAAATAATTCATTTTAGAGGACACGTACTTATTATAACTTATAAATGTATCTCTGTGTTTGATGTGCATCTAGTTGGAATATACCATGGATCGAATCAGTATTAATTTGAAAAAAACAAGCCTACCAAATTTTTTTTTTTTAAAAAAAACAATTTGAAATTTCTGGGTGCACCAGTAAAAGATGTGGTGCATGATGTGCACACATCTTACCAGAGAAAAACACAATGAACAAAAGAAAAATTAAATGACAGGAAGGTAAAGTACACAAACGATTTGTTAACGCAGTTCAGCCCAATATCCTAATTTGGGGATACCAATCCAGGAAGGAAATTCACTAGTGTACTGCTTTCCCTAAGCTATCCGGCTTACTCCTCGATTTACAAGTTAGGTCTTCGTCAATACCCGTGCTAACTTCTACCTAGGAGACCACCTAGATATGAGAAACTCATCTCACTTCCCACGGTTTGAAGATTTGCATAAACAACCTCATGTTTACTGAGCTTCGCCCCGGTCTTACATTCAATACAATTAAATTAGGAGACTAATTCCAATGAAAATAACCTCACTCATACCTAGAGGCTTAGAGTGACTTACAGAAAAGACTCCATACTTAAAAGTTTCAGAGTACATGAGTTTACAACTCAATAGACAGGATCCTTATGCAAGTATCAAGGTGATACAAACAAAGACTCACGATAGACAAGACTAAAACCCTAGATTTATCATTAGGCACATGGCAACTTTAGTCCATGAGTTCTCAGGTTCTAAATCTTCCTTTAAATAGCCTGAGATTCGTGGGCTTTCTTGATAAACAAGTTTCAGACCCAACAAATATAAAAACAAACCATATAAAATATTTTCATAATTAAAAAATACTTTTTACAAAAAGAATTAGGGTTACAAGTAATCCTAATGGTTCATATAGAGCACGCACCTTGGTCAACAATAAAGGCGATATAAAAGCAAGGCGAATCTTCTTGAAAGATATGACGCGTAAATAAGCTCAAAACTTTCGGAGTTCATGATGTCATTGTTCTCTACATCTTCTATGATGTGTGCACATTATCCTCCACATTGTGGTTTGACAAAAATGAGGCCAACACAAAAACACCAACACGATTTATTAGAAAGATATTCATTCATTTAAATTGGTATAATACATTGAATACAAACGCAAATTCAATATTGTTTAAAAAAATGAATCTGCAAAAAAAACTCATAGCATCAAAGTTAATAGCATAAAACTGCATGCTTAAGCCTACAAATCTGGGCCGACCCAAAAGTTGTGCAAGCAATGCTACAGCTTTTGGGCCTCCAATTTTTTTTCTTCTTCAAATCCATCATTCTAAAGTTGTGTTAAATATATTATTCGCCAAACTTTAAACAAGAACTTCCAAGCTGTCTATTGATAGTATGGTGGGGTAAGCTAAATGAAATGTATGTGCGCGCGAGTTCGAACTTCAGTGGAGGTATTTTAATATAACTATACTTCATACTCCCAAAATATGTTAAAAATTATTTTCTTACAATTTGTCTGAAGCTTCTAAATAAAAAGGACCGACACTGCTACAAATAATATAACAAAATAAAAATAACTGGAATATTCATAACTCGCGCACAAGGAAAATCTCGGGTCAAAAACAACCCAAACCCACTACCCTTTTTCAACGAAGAAGATGCTCTCTTGAAAAGTTAGTATTAATTTGAATTAAAACATAGCAAAAACGTGGATTTCTTGCTTGTGTCTCGTGGGAACCCAACCAAAGCATATACTATTATTCACTCTTGTGAATGATACTAATGAGGGACCAATTAACACTACTATGTGACATGTGTCATAAATTATGGTGATAGAGACATTAAGAAAGTTTAGAAAATTTTTTTTTGACGCAAGAAAGTTTAGATGGATTTATACCACATGGGGATATATGGATGGAGATGTGGTTTAATAGTGGTACATAATTTAATTTGTCTCTATTTTGTTGCGTTTCTGATTAATTGGAGATGTTTGAGATTTTCAATATTCCCTCCGTTGTTCATTTTTAAATGTCATCTTAGTATAAAACTTTTCAATCAAAGTAGTAGATTGTTGGAGCTTTTTTCCTATTCAACTCTCATTTTAATCCACCAGTTACATTTTCTTTCTAAAGACTTCAAATAAAGTAATGAGTTATTGAAAAAGAAGTTAATTTCATGAAAAATGTGAAGTAGATTTATTAAGAAGTATTAATATAATTGAGAAATTGTCACCTTAAACTATCAAAATAATATTTAAATTGAAACAAAATTTCTTCTAAAATGACACTTTAAAAGAAACGGATAGAGTAATATTTAGTTTTGCATATATTAAAATAAAAATATTTTGGAGTTTGATTTTTAATTGATGACTATAAATAAAATTATTAACATAGATCAAATCTTTTAACAGAGCCTTTACTCAAACTTTCCACAATCAAAGATAACTATTCACATAATTTATTTTGACCGTATTTTTTTACTAATAGTAAATGTAAAGATATATGATTTTTAAAATGTTGTTTGATTTATCTCAATGAGTATTTTTATGATATACAATTTTTATAATTTTTAAAAATATATAATTAAAGTTATTAACGATTGAAGTTGTGCTTTGACAAAAGTAAACTGTGACACTTATTTTAAGACCGAGGTAGTATCACTTAAAAAGTTCTGAAATTTGTTGACAATACTACAATACTAATCATCAACTAATCAAATCAAAACATTAACTACAATAAAGGAGATAACTAAGGCCAAAAATTGTGAAAATATGATAACTTGAAAATGGATAACCCCTACAACTAGAATAACCAACAAATTTGAATAAAAAAAATGAAGAGAGTACCATTAAAAACCTGTAAATAAACCAACAATTAGCATCAAAGGGAGATAACAAACTAAGAAACCTTTCTCATTCAGATATTCATCTTTTGATTACACTGCCGGAGGATAAAGGCTAATAACAAACATAAATTAAAACGACTTTTGATTCGGCTACCGGAAAATTGCATTTAGATTGTTATACTTATGTGACCAAACAAATTTGACAACATTGTTAACATCATGATATAGAGGTTATGACTTATGAATCAGTATGTGTCTCATCCAATGAAGTTTCGGCTGCGGTACTCCGAGCTTCTTCAAGTAGCTTCATTTGTCGCTTTGCGTGTTCCCTTTCACACGCGGTAATTCCCATAATAATATCCAGCATTGTTCCGGTGGTGCCAAAAAATACAAGGGGTGCCAAAGACTTTCCCTTTATCCCTACTGGAATTTCCAGCAAAGCTCCTGCCACAGAGAACACCCAAGTGCCTAATGCACTGCATATTTTCTATGTTCAGTAACATCGAGAACAAAATTCACCTTTGAAGAAGACATTTCTAAGGTAACAAAAAAACAAAGTTAAAATGTAATAAAAGAAATGAATAATATTCAAAATTGTAGAAGAATGAATTAATTTCTTTATCAAGCTCTCTCCCTGCATCTATGTTTCTCCCTCTAACAAGCTCACCAGATCAACAAATGTAATCAATTTTCCCTGTCCAGCACACTTGTTGGGACTTAAGCCCAAACCGAGTATCTAACACAATCATTTATGACGCCACCAAAAGATCATAAGGTTAAAGATAAATAAAGGAAGAGTATTCCCATGTAGTTAACAGCACGCTATAACAGCATAGCGTGGCGGTGAGCCCTCCACCGCTACGTCATAGGGCCACGAAGCGGTCATAGCGGCTGGCAAATGATTGTCAACACTCAAGTAATAGCAAGATTCATGCAACATCAACAGAGTGATATGCAATTGTCAACACTCAATATATATAAAACATGGAGATGCACACAAGTCACCGGCTAGGTCTAAAATGATTTTGAACCATATTTTCAACTAAAAACTCACACATTTGAATCATTTCTAACCAACCCTTAACATGTTCAAACCAAAAGAGAAACATATACTAAGATATTTTTTTTTTTGAACTTGTTAAACAATTGTGTTGAACTTGAGTAATGTATTGTTCAACTCCAGTTGAATTCGGAAGTTGAACTTAAAACATAACTTGTTCAAACAGAAGGACCAATTACAAACAGAAACAAAAGGACTATGAAAATATTATAAGGAACCAGCAACATTTCAGATTATCAAATGTCACTAGACTTACTCCAACACTCATTCTTACCATGACAAATCTGGTCCCAAGTTGGACCTTAATTATTTCCATTACCTTCCTGACCTTTTTTCTGTTCTTCTGTCTGAATCGTATCTGGATCTGTTATCTTGCTGCCTGTCATGATCTTCTCTTGATCTCGGCACAGATTCATCTTCAGTGTGCTTTCTTGATCTCCTCTCTTCCCTGTTACCATGTTCTCTTGACTTGCTTCGAAAATCATCAACATCCTGCCTACTTGGTCTTTTATCATCTCTTACATCAGAATCTCTTGACTTGGGCTCAAACTCGACATCATCTCGCTTTGTTGATCTCCTGTCTTCCCTTCTGTTATCTCTTGGCTCAGATTCCCTACCATCGTAACCACTCCTTGATCTTTTTTCTCCTCTCCTATGCCGATCTTCTTTCAACCGATGTTCAAATTCATCGTCATCATGCCTTCTTGGTCTAATTGCTTCTCTTCCTTCAAATTTATCATGGTCATCATGCCTCCGCAACATCTTTTCTTCTCTTCTATCACTTCGCTTGGATTGATTGTCTAATTCCATCTCATTGCCATGGGCTTTGGAGCGTGAATCTCTGTTTCTAGTTTCTGGAATGCGATTTGACTGGTTATTGTCATATCTTCTTTCTTTCTTGGGACCATCATATTTGTCATTATCCCATTTTGCGCTGCCATTTTCACCCCAACCGGTATTTGCAGCTCTTTGCTCATCATGAGAAAATTTGCATCCTGCTCCACGAGTACATTCCCCTTTTTGGAAGGCTCGACAAACACCACGAGCCTCTCTTTTCTGTCGCTCTGTCTCTTCATCTTCCTCTTCCTTCTTCTTATACTTATCAACATGATCAACCCTAATAATCCTACCTAAAACCTGAGCTCCGTTCAAATTATCAACAGCAAGATTAGTGCTTCTTTGATCTTCATACGCAATGAAAGCAAAACCCTTTGATTTACCAGTACCTTTATCTCTAACCAAATTAACATCAACAACTTCTCCATATTGAGCAAAAACAGCTAACAAATCACCCTCAGTGAGATCAAAGGGAATACCACCAACAAAAACATAAGCGGAATCTTTGTATTTAGTGTGCCACGAAGCATCTTCGCTTATGTTTAGCGTAGCTTCTCTTGAATTGATTTGTTGAATTCGTTTCACTAGTGTTAATGGGTTCATTGCTGTTTAGTCTTTACCTTCGAAATGGTTCTATAGAGGAATTGTTGGGTTAAAACTTAAAAGCTGGTGTTTGGGGGATACGAACTATAGGGTGAAGGAAATTCGAGGAAATAACAAAATTTGATTTTTACAGAAGTAAATGGCAAATATAATTCCTAAAAATTTATGCACTTTTATTGATTTGATCTTCTTCTTTGTTTTTATTATTGACATATACTAAGATCAAATATGAAATATTCAACAAATCATGTTTGAAATAAGGGAAACACCTCCTCTATTTTCTCACAATACATAGACCTCCCCTGCGGTTAGTACTGTTACGATGCCGTCAAAGAATATTGAAATTTCACATATCACTAACGGTGTTAAGCCTTTTGTCTATTTTGAAACGGATGAAATAATTGAAGGTACTACTTCCGTCCTAAAACTATTGTCCTTACGCATACCAATGCATAATTTGAATCATTAATATTTTTAATTTTCTTTCATGAAAAATTATAAAATTTTTATATTGTGAAAATATTCATTGAGACAAATCAAACAAGATTTTATTTGCTAATATTTGTCTTTATACATTAGTAAAAAAATGCGGTCAAAATAAATTTCAAAAGTTAACAGGGACAATAGTTTTGAGACGGAGGGAGTAGCATTTATTAAAATGATAGAGTCACATGCTTTCCTTGAGGCAAAGATTTTCACTTCTTGTTAAAATTAAAAAAAAAACTCCGTATATATATAAAATCATTATTGTTTTAATAGACTTTAAGAAGATTTACAAGTAATTTATCAAACAAATGCCATATCCAATTTTGTGATGTTGATGATATATAATAAAGCTTACTCGTTGATGAGATTTGTAGGGAATGAATTTGGAGTGAAGAATGAGATGATTTTCTTTTCTTTTCACGCAAGGAAAGAGATGATTTTTGTTGATGACAATAGATATTAAATGAATAAATTTTAGCAATCATTTCAAATAAAATAAATGGATAGAATTTAGTGTCAATATAAACTTCGACACTTTGTGTCAACGGATACTAACTCATTTTATTTCTAACATTATTTTAATGAGATAAACTTGAATGAATTGAGCTTTCGAAGTCTTTTTCATATAAATAAAACGAGTTTGCTTATGACAATTTTGTCTTTCACCATGACCTTGGCGAAGTCGCCATACATGGATTTCCCTAGAGAAGACATTGGCACAACATGAACAGTTGTAATGGTGGTGAGATGGAAGCAATGGCATACCATGCAAACCAAATCCACACTTTCAAAGATTGTAATGGTGGTGAGATGGAAGCAATGGCATACCATGCAAACCAAATCCACACTTTCAAAGATAGAAGGCAAGACAGTCATAAGAAAGTATGCTTTGAATGTGGATGTCCTTATACAGTAGTACTCACGAGACGAATTGAGGACAAAATCCCGTTGAGGCCAAGTGATTCTCGTTGTAATTGGTAGTTTACACTCTGGTCGACGATCATCCTTCGAAGGATGATAAATGTGTGCTGATGAATTTCGGGTGTGAAGTTCCTTTTTCAACTTTTGTATTCACACACTAATCTATAATTCAACTAATGCTACGATGAGGCCATATATCAGAAACCTGTTTCATGACAGAACCACATCAAAGCCATACAATTACCACCTAAAACTACATATTAGCTTATGTAGTAGCAAACCCCAATACATGATCAAATCCAAAGAGTGTGGTTGAACGGTTGGGGTTCATCCTCCTTTAACCAAGTGTTGAGGGTTCGATCTTCACTTTGGGTACAAAGTAGCTTCAAACCCTTGGGTCAACTGTCCCACTCTGTCCTTGGTCTCGACCAAATAAAAACCCAATACATCAATTACAATGCAACCCTCCCAACACAAACATGCTATTCTATCAAACCACCACATTTCAGCAATTCTATGTGACTTTGGTAGAGCATGCTCTTCTTTTATCAAATCTGACCAATATTTTGCAGTAAAACATTACAGAAGACATAGAACAAAACTGTACAACAGATATAAAAAGTTAACGTGATGTTTCTCATAACTTCATCATCATTCATCAACTTTTCATTCAACACTTCTCTTTTCTAATTATTAAGCCTCAGTTTTATTACCATCCAATACAAAATTGTCAGCCCCCTCTTCCAGCTTGACTAACCACTATTTGAATGCCCTAACCCAAAGCAATAAAGGGGATTCATACACCATTGAGATATTTCAAAATCAAATTCTTTTACTTATACTTTCAACCATCTCCAAAACAACAATTTTACGTCCCCTACAAACAATCAATCTCGTCTTTTTCCTTGAAAATGTTTTTATTCCTTGATTTCCAAATCACTCGCACACAAACTAAATTGTAATGAACCTCATTTACATATTGGAAACTGACCAAAGTGTTCTTTAGCTTTGCTGCTCATCAGTCATCACAGTATATATATATATATATATATATATATATATATATATATATATATGCACACACACACACATACACATACCAATCTATTTATACTATGATGAGCAGATATATACTACCCAAATAAAGTCAAGTTGAAAAAATTGATAGGAACCTGACCTCAAGAGAAACATAAAACTATATTATTGATTGCAAAATAGATGTACTACAGTACAGAAGGAAAACCCTTGTAAGTTGTAACCCCGGAGCAAAATCTCCGATTCATCAGAGATGAGACATTTCTCTCTCTCTGCCCAAACCATAAGGTCAACAGAATAATACCTCGACAGTCTCTCCCCTTTCTAATATATTTCCACATAAGCAAATTTAACCAATTCTCTGTTTGGCACAAACCCCATAACTAACAAAAACTCATAATGTTAATCCCCAACCCACTATCATCCTGATCTTCACACGCTAAAAGTCATTTAGGCTAGTGAATGTTATTTTTTCTTTAATTTAATGACATTGAAATGTTAAATAAAAATGAGTATCTTATGCAGTAAAAAGAAAAGAAAATTCTCTTGTGCTGTTGTTTCACAAAACGTTTCTTACAAAGTTCCAAATGATCTTCCCTTTTTTGGAATGACTGTGAATATCAAGGCCCAGTGTTAAAGGTTTTACATGCAAAAATTGAGGCCAAATATTACAAGGGAATTTATATTGACGAGTTATCTTCCAAAATAGGAAGGAAAAAAAACTATGACTACCATCCTACACAAAACTACCAACTTTTATTATAAACAATCTCAAGTAATATCATGATGAGAATGACAACAACAATAATTATAATTGTAATATAAGATACAGATATGAACCATCTCACATGTGATCTTTTTTTTTCTTTTTTTTTCTATCGAACCTTGTTGTAGAGGAGCTACCCAAGATTACTCCTGCTTTAAATCTACACTTCCAGGTTTAATAGGTTCTGTAGGAGGGGCTCCAACATTTGCCTCATCCTGATATAACATTGAGATTTGTAAATTGTACTTCAGTTAATATTTACATTCATGGAAGCTTCATACATGAAATCACCAATACAATTGTTCGCAAGCAAAAACATTCACCCACCCAACACAAATAGTATTCACCGCATGCATGATGCAAACATCCAAAACATAAGCCATGCACTTGTTGAGCAGAAAAATCAACAAGGTCAACCTAAGGATCAATATCTGGTTGTTTAAAGGATGCTCCTTTTATATAGAATCCATGTTGAAGAAAGAATAAATAAAAGACAACAAACAGATTTCTTCCCAATTGAGAATGTATGTGACTGTTTGTTGTTTATGATGTCCCCTTGAAAGATGAATCATTCCATTACTTGACTGAAAGGGTTCCGGAAATTAATGAGAAGTATATATTTATATGTTTTCAATATTTTTATTCCTCGGGTACTTTAATTGGTAACACAAACACTTGACAGTCAAACGAAATATCATAATAGACAACAGGCATTTGAAAATTGCTAGAATTATTCCTAAGGTGTCAGACCCCCTAATAATCATGTATGGTTACAATTTAACAATATCAAAAGCACTTCAGTACATTGAGATAAAAGCTCAACCAACTTATAAAAGCACATTGAAGTGTAACAAAATGGTTAACCAAAAATCACTCATAACTCATAAGCACATCAGTGTTCAGTTCAAGCAAACATTAGTTGATCTAAATATCTAATAATAAATTGAAACATTCATTAACTTCACCAAAGAAAGCCTTAAATCAAATATCTTTTATGTCTGGTAGACTAGTGGCTAGAATTTGACCCTTTAAAAATAAATAAGCAGACCTACCAGAGCTTGAACCCCGGCCCTGCACATTACTTGCAATATCCCTACCAACTAAATTCACCTCACGGGCATGCTCACATAAATTTTAATCATGTTTTGACATCAACAACTCATCCACAATGTTCACATAGTTATCAAAACACTTCATAAAAAAAATGAAAGAATTAGGAATTGACTCACTCACATTACTAGTTTTTGTTGAAGGCTTAATTGGACATGCTGGAGGAACTCTCTCTGGTTTCCTATACTCCCAACCAAAAACTCCATAGATTTTCCCCTGAAAACACAATAAAAAATAATTAGAATCACAAATGCATAATAATTAAGTAAATTAAAAAATAATTAGTAGTGTTGTGTAACATACCATTAAATAATCGAAGAGAATAGGGAGGAAATTGACGATTGGAACGAGAAAGAGAGGAACCAAACAAACCAAGCAAACCTAAAATAACAAAAAAAAAAAAAAACTCAATTTCGGTTATTCAACAGAATTGATAGCGTAAATAGAATGAGAAAATCGTTGAACAAAGGAAACTACCATTGTTGACGCAAAAATCAGTGAGAACGAAACGGTTGCGTAGTGCTTTGATTGAACGAACCAGGTAGGTAGCGCGAGATCGGAGAAAGAAGGACAAGATTGTAATTTAGAATGAAGAATCAGGGTTGGATGTGTCAATTTGAGTTATCGTTGGCGTGGGCAAATGGTGAATATGAAAATGATTGAATTTAAAAAAAGTGAATTCCGACCTACCGGATTCGAACCAGTGACCTAAGGATGTCTGTTATTACCAACTACAGTCCTCCGCTCTACCAACTGAGCTAAGGTCGGTTGTTGATATTAGTCACATACATTAATATAATTCGTATGTACTTTAATCCAGGCTATGTATCAAGTATCAACTATATCTTCAACACACTTTTGATACATACAGATTAATATTGCTAGGACATATAGTCTTCGAAAGATGCTTAGCTTAATTTCATGCTTGAATTAGCATATATGTGTTATGCCGGGGATACATTCTCTATATTTTTTCTTGTCATATTGCTTAGTAGTTAGAATTTCATTTTAAAATTGAATAAACGAGTATACTAAGATTTGAACTCCTTGTCCCTGTACAATTTTGTACCTTTTTATTTTGGTGACTTTAGTTTTGGAGATAAATCTGTGATTAAATAAAATTATTTGAATGAGGGAGATAGAGATAAATACAGTAAAAATAGATGATTGAAAGATAAACAATCCTTACTCGTATTATGCTTGTTTATTTATAATTGTTGTTAACATGTATTTGAAATTAGAACTAATTGTCTATCACCAATTCATACAATTTGATACTAATTGGATTGGCGTTTTCAAGGACATCGTTTCTTTTTTCTTTTTTTCTTTAAGAAACAATTAAAATCTTGCACTTTCTTATTTAAGAGTATTTTCTCTTCACCACGGTCATTCTAAGACACATTTATCTCAAGAACATTACCAATTATATCATCCATCACACCATATTGTTTACCATAATCCATATGTGCTCCACTACTTTAAATTTGTGTATTAAGATTAAATCCGACATTTGTTCACCATGATTAGAATAGTTCTCCATAATGAAATAAAAAAATAAAGAATATTTCTTCATATACTTAACTCTCTCTAAATATTTAATGACAAATAATATATGTTGAACAAATGACTTATGATGAGTATGTCTTCAAATTGTGACGAACGAATTCAAACTGATGAAGAAAAAGAAAGGAACAAAAAACATGTCTTCTTAGCATTTAAAGACATTGTTCTTTGAATTTTAAGGGTAGAATATATCTTATATTTCTTATAATTTATTTTTGGGAAAATAGGGTTATACCCCCCTGTAAAGTTGCTTTTTGCAATATCTCCTGTAAAGTTTTTTTTTGAGATTCCCCCCTTGTAAAGTTGGATTCTTTGTAATACCCCTCTGAGTTCAAAAATATTTATCTGACTAGACTGGATCTACCACGTG
Organism: Trifolium dubium; assembly: GCA_951804385.1. Taxonomy (NCBI): domain Eukaryota; kingdom Viridiplantae; phylum Streptophyta; class Magnoliopsida; order Fabales; family Fabaceae; genus Trifolium; species Trifolium dubium. Next base: position 13,664,264 of record OX638070.1, read on the forward strand.
GTTTTTTTTTTTTGTTAATCAGTCCAAGTCATTTAAATCATAATAATAATTTTTTTTATGTGTTTTATATTTTGATTAATTAAGACAAAATAAAAAAGAAAGATTTTTTTTGACAAAAATTAAAAAGAAAGATTCCTAATTCCTAAACGCAGTGTTTTACGTTCTCACTCTATTTGCCCTAATTCCTAATTCCTAATCACCTAATTCCTAATCGCGCGAGTGAGTGATCGATTCCTAAACGACCATCGATCCTAAAACTGACAAAGTGTTGATCGATTCTGAGAGAACCATCGATCGATACCGACGGCGAGTGGAAACGCTGATGACGAACGATGCGAAGAAAACTGATGCGAAGAAGAACGACGCGAAGAAGACGACAAAGACAACGAAAGCAGTGAACATGAGGAACACGAAAGCGATAAACAACGAAATCAACGACTTTATCGATTATTTAAGGTATTTTTTGTTTCGAAATTTGAAAAATGTATGCTTTTATCACATGGAAATATACTCTGACGTTGTTGCAGGGACCAATTTCTAAGCTTTTGTCACATGCTAAGTTTGAATTCATTGTTTAATGTTTAGTGTAATTTCTATTGTATGTAGGGTACCCATGTTTGTATGTGTGGGGGTTAGTGAGGATAATGACACGTGTCTCACCTAAAATATTCATGGAAATTTGATGCACTTTTTTTTTGTTTCACAGTGATCTTGAAGCATTTAGTGTTGTTTTTAACCATGGGGGTGAATTTATTAATGACCCTAACAACAATGGTAACAGTGTGGTATATAGAGGTGGGGTTCAAACTATTGTGCATGAGCAAAATTTGAGAGGATGGAGTCTTTCTCATATCAAGAGTTTGGTTATGGGTTTTGGGTATGCAGAAAACTATTTTAAGTTGTGGACTAGATTTACTACTTATAATAACAAATTTGTTGAAATAAAAGATGATGAAGTTGCATTTGATGTTGCAATATATGCTGCACATGTAAAGGGTGATGCTCAGGTTTATGTTGAGAGACGGTATGGGTTAGAGTCTGATGAAGAGGATGGAAGTGAGAGTGATGGAAGTGAGAGTAGTGATGGACTGAATTTTAATGACAGTGATGAAGAGAATACTTGATCCTGATGATGGTTTTGGTGTTAAACCATGTGATAAGAACAACAACCTTAAATTGGCTATATGTTCTGTTGGATGTAGTGGGTATGAGAGTGATGAATTGGGTAGCACAGACCCAGATGAATCTGATAATGAGAGAGCTCTCAGATATGAAAAGTATAGGGTGGAGCAGCTGAATGAGCAATATAAATTTGTGTATGGCATGGAATTTAAGTCTCTAGCTGAATTTAGAATAGCCATACGTGAGTGGTATGTATTGAATGGTTATTATATTAGATTTGAGAAAAATGAAAGTCATAGGGTAAGGGTTAAGTGTAGGAATAAAGAATGTAACTATGTATGCTTGTGCTCTAAAGTGGGCCATAAACTCACATTTGCAATAAAGACAGAGACAGAAAGGATGACCCACTCATGTGTTAGGGTTTTGAATAATAAATCTGCTAACTCAAAGTGGGTGGCTAAGGCAGTGGTCAATTTAATGCAAACAAATCAGAATGTTAGGCTTAAAGACATTATGCAACACATCAGGACAACTTATTCTGTATCAATTACAATGAGCACAGCTTGGAAAGCAAAGCAGTATGCACAAGCTATTGTTGAAGGTGATGCTGACAGGCAGTATGCTCAACTATAGGAGCTATGCTGCTGAATTGAGAAGAGTTTGCAGAGGAAATACCATTAAGATTAATGTGGACAGACCCAATCCCACATTACCACCTAGGTTTGGATCTTTTTACTTTAGTTTTGATGGTTGTAAGAAAGGTTTTATTAATGGTTGTAGACCATTTATTGGAGTTGATGGTTGTCACCTAAAGACAAAGTATGGTGGTCAACTTCTAATTACTGTTGGCAGGGATCCCAATGACCAATACTTTCCATTGGCTTTTGGAGTAGTTGAAACCGAGACAAAGGAAAGCTGGAGATGGTTTCTTCAACTGTTAATGGAAGATGTTAGACAAGATAGGAGGTTTGTGTTCATCTCAGATCAACAGAAGGTTAGATATTTTACTGTTTTCTTTCTCATTTACACTTGTTGATATTGATGTTTAATCTTTATTTTTCCTTATCTTACATATGTTTGTTTGTTTGTTTTGTTTCTGGGTACTGTTGTTATTGTTGTAGGGACTGGTGGCTGTGTTCGAAGAGATGTTTGAGCAAATAGAGCATAGACTATGCCTCAGACATTTGTATCAACATTTCAAAAAGAAGTTTGGTGGAGGAGCTCGTATACGGAATTTGATGATGGGAGCTGCCAAAGCAACATACAAGGAAGCATGGGAAGCCAAAATGAAGGACCTGGAACTTCTTAATATAAAGGCGTGGGAGTGGCTGAAACGAGTTCCCACTAAAACTTGGTGTAAGCATGCCTTCAGTTTTTATTCTAAGTGTGATGTTGTGATGAACAATTTGTCTGAATCTTTCAATGCTACAATCTTAGTTGCTAGAGACAAACCGATCTTAACTTTATGTGAATGGATTCGAAACTACCTTATGAATAGGATGGCCACTTCTGCCACTAAGTTAGATAAATGGAAACATAAAATTATGCCTATACCTATGAAGAGGCTAGATAGAGAGATTTTCAATGCAGGTCAATGGTTTGCTACTTATTCAATTGGTGAAGAATGGCAAGTTTCACATATTCATAATGGTCAACAATTTATTGTTGATATTTCAAAAAGATCTTGCACTTGTGGATTTTGGGGATTGGTAGGGATTCCATGTAGACATGCTATTTCAGCACTAGGATATAGGTCTCAAAATCCTGAGAATTTTGTGGATGAATATTATTCTAGAGAAAAATATGTCATTTGTTATGGTTTTGCTGTGAGTGCTATAAATGGGGTAGATATGTGGCCTAAGCCAGCTGAAATTGTTGAAGATCTTCAACCACCTTTGTACAAGAAAGGTCCAGGTAGACCCAAGAAATTGAGGATTAGACAATTTGATGAAGATGGTGTAAGGAAAAGGAGAAGGGATGTGACTTATAGATGCACAAAGTGTGATAAAATTGGGCATAATAGGATGACATGCACAAGCAGAATCCAAGACCCAAATGCTTTGAAAAGAAAGGTAAAATTGTTTTCATTATGCATGATTTATTGCTTTCATTATTCATAATTTGTCGTTCTCATTATTTACAATTTATCGTTCTCATTATTCGGTTAATTGATTAATTTGAAGAGGAAAGCACCTAAAGTTAAGGTTGGTGAAGGTTCAAGTAGAGCACAACCTACTGCTGCTGCTGGTGCACAACCTGAAGAGAATGTTGGTGCAGGTTCTAGTAGTGCTACTGCTGGTGCAGAACTTGAAGCTAATGTTGGTCCAGAACCAAATGTTGCACAACCTCCAGATGCAACATTATTTGATGGCATAACTGATGATGTTATGTGTTCTATTCCTGATATTAATGTTGAAGATATTGTGAAGATCAAGGGTAAGCAAAAGAAAATTGAGAAGAGGAATGAGAATAGGAAAACTGATAACAAGAAGAAAAGATCTTTGAAGGTTAACAAACCTGTGAAGATGATAAGCAGTGAAAGGCTACTACAAATTTGTTTAAAACAACCAATAATTGGTATTGGTTCAACTAGTGAACTTGAAGCTATAGTTGTCACTGATAATGAGCAACTTTACAGGGGGGTATAACCCTATTTTCCCTTTATTTTTTTGTATATCATAAAACTAAAAACATTTTGTTTCAATGATTTCGTGCTTCCTTGGTAATTTTTGTCATAAAAATAAATTTTTTGTACGTTATTCTCCTCCATAACTTTGATAATTGTCTAAGACGATAATTAAAAAATATAGGAATTCTTAAACATAACTGAGTTTGGAGTGATTTTGGAACACAAGATAAACACTCATTTTTATGAGATTAATATAGGAGTTTTAGAATCGTTTTGTTGTGGATTGGACCTAACCTGTTCACCAGGACCAATATAGGAATTTTAAAATTGTTTTCAGGTAGAGCATAGGTAGAATAATTTTATTTTTTTAATAAAACAAGTATCCAAACAATACAAGATAGCATATATACATGTACATCTATTTACATATTATTTTTCTTACATGATATTGATATAAAATTTTTACCATTGTTAATGATTATTGAATTTTTTTGGAAAACCTGTAGAGCAAAATAAGGTTGATTCTCCACTCGTACTGAATGTTAAAAAAAAATTAAATTTTTTAGAGATATTTTGTCATTATGAGGGGTTTAGCCCTAATCTCATTCTTAAAAAAATTACAAAATTACATTGATTCTTGAGTGTTTAGTTTTGTCCTAGAGTTCTTAGGAGGGGTGATCCAGAGACAAGACAAGCTAAGCCACAATCTTAGACCTCAAATTTTTGGGAGCCTCTATAATTTTTTTTTTTTGAGATCCATGATTTGAAACATAGCTTAGCAGGTAACTATTATATTTATTAATCATTATATGCTTTTATAAATTATTAAATATATTTGATACTATATATTATTGTAATTCATACTCACAATAAATAATGTTAATTTTTTTTTCACCAAATGATATTAACTTCAAAGGACTTATTTATACAATTTGTGTGGAATCTCTAAGTGTATAGGATCGACACTGGTTCTTAGAACAATATACTCTAAACTTTATTTTTGGTACATTAAACTTTCTTATTTCTTATTAAGCGTTTTTTGTTATGTAGCATAATTTAAACATAGATTTAGAAGTGAGAGGAATTCTCATCTTATAAAATTTTATTGGGAGTTAAACATTTTAAGATATACATAATCTATTAAACTTAAAGTGTTAGTTTAATGATAAAAATTTACCTTTACTACATTAAACTGCTGAGTTTAAATTCGGTCAAAAACTATTACTCCCTCCGTCCCAAAATAAGTGTCATACTTGCCAAAATTGTTTGTCTCAAAATAAGTGTCATATACTATTTATAACATTAGTTTTTACTATTTTATCCTTTAAAACAATCATTAGATAAAAGAAAAAGTACACTCAAAAATCTACTTTTTAGTATTTCAATGTCTACTACCAATAAAAATAGAGGGTATTTTTGTAAAACTCATATTTTCTCTCTTTCTTTTACACATTTTTCTTAAAGTGTGTGATTTGGTCAACTGCGACACTTAAAATAAGACAAAGGAAGTATAAAATTGTCACTTATACCAATAATCTTAACATATCTCTTCGTTCAAATGCACGAGAGGTGAGGACATGGTAAGAATCCACATTATATATATGAATCTTCACTCATATTTTTGATGTATACATTTACTATATAAAAAACGAAAAATCAATGGTGAATTTGTAAAGTATTTCAAGATAAATTTGAGCAAAATATGATTGTATTGCATTTTGAGTAGCATTAATTCGAGTACTCAGGTACTGTCCTTTTTTTAGCACTAAAATAGCTATAGCATCATGTGATTGATGTCATGACCAGATGACAACAGTAACATTCATCATGAAAATGACCATACTAAGACAGTAACACTATATTCGCACTAAGATATATCACCATTCACCTTCATGTCTCTATCCAATTCCATTTCTTCTTTCCTTTTATTTTTTGACTAAATCCAATTCCATTACTTATTGATGGGCAAGACCCTCTCTATTTTTATTCTATGATGTGCATTAATTAAGTGCAAGTATTTTATAAAATTGGTGATAGTAATTGATAATTCACACACTAAAATAACTGTTATGTCTATTTAGTTAAGAAATGAGGAGCATCGCTATTCTGATCACCGACCTATTTTAGTTTTTTTGGTCAAGTAGTTTAATGTATCACAATACTAAAATTTTATTCTTAAAAATGGATAAATAATATGTTTAAAGCTTAAAATACAATTAATATATATATATATATATATATATATATATATATAAAATATGATGTCTCTACTAATTAAATTAAACTCACAAGATCAATTATCCTTCGAACTTTTCATTGAACATTAATGTTATTCAGTTATTCTGAAAAATATTTAATAGTCATAGCACCAAATAATTTCATTTTAGACACACTCATCATAATATACATCATTCAATTATTTTAAAATTATATATTATTTCTTTACTATAATTACATATTATTTCTGTATTTTTTTTATACACGCCTAAATAAGATGCACAAGTCTTGTTGTCTACTATTATTTTTTCTCTCCCAATTTTATTTTTCGTTTTCCCCTTCTCTAAGCCAAAAGAAAAACATAACATAAAAAATCCACACAATTTCCCTAACTTTGTTGTGTCAATGTTGCTGTCAAGCAATGACCACCATGAAAAAGTGGGTCCCTTTACTTCTTATATACTAATATATCGATAGAAATTTCTTAGAAAGTATGTGAGCAAGAACAAATCATTCCTAAAAGATTTGTATTGGGTTGTGGGTCAATCGGTCAAACTGAAAACATTATGAGGTGTTATAGGTTTTTTTAATTTATTCTCTCAATTACAATTGTTCGCTAAATAAATTTTTTGTCTCATTATTAACAATTTAAGATAAATATGATTTTAAATAAAAACCTAAATGTTTTCAAAAAGTAAAAGAGTTTAAGAGATATAACAAAACAACAAATCACACTAGCAAATTGTTTGGGGACCTTAATCATCCCCAATCTTATTAACATTTTTTTCCAAGCTAAGTTTCAATTTTTAACCCCAACATTCAGGTGTTAGTCTATGGTCCCTTCTAGAATCTTGACAATAGTTATAAACCATGTGGTGTCTTTGAACCCACCACATAGACCAATATTGTTGTCGGGTTAACCCGCCGGACCGATAAGGCGAAGCCGAGGCAGGACGGCACCGACGCGATGCATAGGCTGAGCAACCACTAGCCTTGAAGTTTGTGTACTTTGCAACAAATGGTTGGTATTTGTAATCAGCTTTGTATTTTCCATCTTCTGTAGCCCATGATGAAGCATCCCAAATTGAACCATAAACCCACATTGGTCTTAGTGGAAATGTTGCATCACTCTTCCTTGGGTACCTTCTTATGGGTATATCATCCACTAGGAATCTGTTACATTTTTTTATAATAATGTCAGTTAAATCAAATATATTAAGAAGAAAAAAATAAGTTAATAAAAATCACTTTCATAATGTTATGGTGAAACTAATTTTTTAACAATGTATGTGGTTGGCCATAAAAAGTAGTACATGTAGATCATTAATAATATTACTTTTTTTTGTTAGGACTTTGGATTTATAAATTTTTCACTTTTAGGATTTTATATTTTGAGTGGTATTATCTAAATTTATATATATTAGTGATAACAACTTGATTTTGTATGAGTCAAAAACTAACTTAATTTTGTAATTTTAAGATATACTTATAAGTTTAGCCCCTTTAATTAGACAAACTCTCAATCTATCATTCTCATTTCTCACAATATTTAATTTCTCAAAAAAGAATTTATTGTGCATTTCCCTTTCATCTTCCAAAATATCAATCACTCATACCTACACTGTAGTATTACCTATTACCTATGTTCTTTAAGGACCAAACAATTCAATGTCAACTAAGACAAAAATCCAAGTTACATTATTGAGTGTTTTATTAATAACATTTTTTTCTATCATATCATGTTTCAGCAGAAAAAGAAATGTCAGCTAAAATAAAATCTAACCAATTAAAACAAAAAACATATATATATATATATATATATATATATATATTTTGGGTACAATTGTATATTAAATAAAGAAAACATGATTAGTGACTTACATTATTTCCTTAGGACTCCAAAGTATTGCATAGTGATGAAATTTTTTGGTAGGATCAAACCATAGATGAAATTTCATTTCTCTGCCTATAATTTTCCCATCTCCACTTCCTCTTATATAAACATTGGTTTGCAAAGTATAAGGTTTTCCAAATGTTGTCCCTAAAAATTCAATGTCTACTTCATCATGAAATCCTGGATGTGCTTCATTGTTAGAAAGCTGCAAATTATCAACTTATTAGTAATTTTTTTTACAAATTCAACTTAAATTAAGAGAAAAAATGTTTAACCTTCCATTAATCAAATTCATTTTATAATCTTACATAAAAAGCTGTTATAACTCCTGCAGTGTAGCCAGGATGGAGCTTAATTGAAGCACCAAAGTATCCGGATCGAAATGGACGATTCGACTTAAATCCACTTCCTATTAATCAAAAAACAAATCTCGTGTTATCGATCTACAGTGAGTTTGACAAAATCACAATGTCACATTGTAATTATGAAGTGAAAAAAAACTATACTTTAGAATTTCAGTATAAAATCACAGTGACATTGTAATTTTTTAAAGTACATTTTGTGTCTAAAGTGAATTGAAACTAATTAGATTCAAACCTGAGGTTCTATCAAGCCAAATTGTTAATGCATGTTGATCCATGCTTTGGTGTTGAGGACCCCATAAGTTTCTAAAACCTTTGTAAAAATTCATAGGCTTGACTTTGGAACTTGGCCAGTAACCAGGTGAAGGTGGCCAATAGGCATTGTTTGGAGGAACCATTAAGAATAAAATAGCAAAGAGAAATATCAAAGGTAAAGCCATGAAGAAAGGTAGGTAACTTAAATTTTAAGCAGAAAAGCAGAATGATGCTTGTGTGTATAAATGCAAAGGTGTGAATGAATGAGAGTGATGGACTACTCAGTGAAAGGTGCATATGATATGGAAGAAGAGTATGGCAGTACACATATTGATAGTACTATAAATAAAGAAAATTATTGGGTCCCTCCATACCACAACTATGAGCTTCCATATAGACATATACATCACACACGACACTTATTGTTGTTGTGGTTGATTGTCGGTGTAGACAATGAGATTGAAAACTATTATAATCAAGGTGGAGATTGTTGGGGTTGATTGCAATGTAAGTCCCACATTGATAATGAAGGAAAAAAGAGGTGAAAAAAATTATATTGTAGAAGTTCCACATCGCTTAGAGTAGTGAAAAGTGGTGGAGCTTAATGCTATATAAAGAGACCTCAACTTCCTTGTTTCAACACACCAAGATGTGACACCATGGAGTATCACTTGTAAACACTTTAAGTTTATATTTGTGTCATTGTTTTTTGCTTATGCTCTTGTTTTAGAGTATTGTGAGATGTAGTTCAAATATTTACTTTGGAGAGTGTGGGTGTATTGGGGTCATGGGTGTGGTTGAGAGTGAGTCTATGTGTTGTAACAATTTTCACATAGTGATTATTCTTTGGTTGTCGGTTTAGACAACGGCCGTGATTTTTTCTCCGGTTTTGAAGTTTCCACGTTATATTCTTGTGTTGTTGATTGCGCTCCTGTTTTATGTTTTTACTCCTTCGGCCTGTTATTTACCCAACAGTGGTATCAGAGCTTCTGGTTCGATGAGGTATCATAATTGTGATATTTTGGAGGTGGTGAAGAGGAGTAATGATGCAGTGATTCTGTAATGAAGAAGCTGCATGGAGGAGTGGATGCAATTAGGGTTACACAAGGTGTTTTGGGCATGTAATTGTCCAGGTGGAGCAAAAGACTCTGAGATAAGTGCTAGCAACATTTATCTTGTTTTGGGAGATGGTGGTGTCTTTATGGTATTTCCGCTATACCATGGGAAAGGACATGTTATTGCTAGCGGATTCATAACAACACACGGGCATTGGTTGGCATTGATGCAAGGTGTGAGGTGAGATGTGTCGATGGCTGAAGAACTTCCTAAAAGCCAACATGGGAGTTGCACCATAATCTTTCAACAAGTTTCGACATGAAATTCTTGGGATGGTCTAGTTCCGAAGTGAAGAAAATTCTTGGGATGGTTAGTTCTAAGTGTAGTGTACTCTTTATGGTGGAGTATGATAATTTGATTTGTCGGTTTTGACATTGAGAATTATGATTGTCGGTGAAGACAATGATTGTTGGTATAGACAATGGAAGCGGAAGATGAAACTCCTACAATCAAGGTGAAGATTGTTGTGGTTGATTGTCGGTGTAGACAATGAGATTGAAGACCATTACAATCAAGGTGGAGATTGTTGGGGTTGATTGCAATGTAAGTCCCACATTGGTAATGAAGGAAAAAAGATGTGAAGAAAATTATATTGTAGAAGTCCCACATTGCTTAGAGTAGTGAAAAGTGGTGGAGCTTAATACTATATGAAGAGACCTCAAGTTCCTTGTTTCAACACACCAAGATGTGACACCATGGAGTATCACTTGTAAACACTTTAAGTTTATATTTGTGTCGTTGTTTTTTGCTTATGCTCTTGTTTTAGAGTATTGTGAGATGTAGTTCAAATATTTACTTTGGAGAGTGTGGGTGTATTGGGGTCATGAGTGTGGTTGAGAGTGAGTCATTGTGTTGTAACAATTTTCACATAGTGATTATTCTCTGGTTGTCGGTTTAGACAACGGCCGTGGTTTTTTCTCCGGTTTTTGAGTTTCCACGTTATATTCTTGTGTTGTTGATTGCACTCCTGTTTTATGTTTTTACTCCTTCTGCGCCTGTTATTTACCCAATAATTGTAGACATCGAGAATAATTTAAGCATATATTGATATGTATCGGTGTCAATGTGAGACCCTATCACATGTCATACATACACTAAACACATCTTCAATATGATATGTCATCTTCAATCTGATGCGTCAGTGTTATATAAGTATTTGATGATCTAATTATGCAAATGAGGAAAATTAAGGAGAGAATTTGTAGAAAATTATGGTTAACAATAATCAACTAATGATGATTAGAGACAAAAGGAGGTGTCTTAAATTAATTGGACTTAATTTGCAGGGTCACTCACTTACTTCAACTATGTGATTCTGTTTTTCCCAATGCAACTACTTTTCTTGTAACTAATTAATGAGAGAAAGCCTTCAAGCTTGGAGGGAGAATTTAGACAAGATAACGGCATGCGGAAGAGGGTAGATAGTGTCTTAAATGTGGCCCTGTAAAATTTTGTTGAAAATGAAATTACATTACTATGTTATTTGCAAAGCACACACTAAATTTTTTTTATAGGTTAGAGTATACGTGTCTAAGTTCAGACACGTATAGAGAAGGAATCTTAGTAATCTACGATTGATTTGAAAGTAGGTAATATCTGATCAATGAATATTAGTTATGCTGCATATTATGTCATTAACACATTAAGAAACAATACATTGGTTGCTATCTGTGAATGAACTAGTTGCTAGATTGGATTAACGTAACCCAATACTCTGTGCTTTCATTGTGTATGTTACATTGTTACTGTTTAGTGAAGCATATATAACTTATATAAAAAAAAAATGAACAAATAATTCATCAAATAAAAAGGGGTGGGCCAGATTCTGATATTGCCAATTCTAAAAAATCTGAGTGAATAATGATGTGTTTGAACCAATGAAAATTTCATAAATGAAGTGGGCCAACAACAGTCCCTTAGTGGTCCCTAAAACTTGATTTGGGGTGGGGGACACATGTACATCCTAGAATAAACTAAACATGATCTTAAGATGATTAACTAAGCAAGAAAATTATCAATGTAATTAAGATACAGAGCAAAAAATAGATTACAGATTAATTGCAACCAAAGCCATTAAATTTTGTATGCACGAGACACACTTGAATTGAATGCCTTACTTAGGAATAAGATCAATTAAACGAAATGCATTGTGAGTTTTGACGTGTTTATGTAGATTTTTATTCATTTGATGTTCTGTTAACTTTTGATTTATTAAGTTGTTTTTTAGATTTTGATGGGCCGATCACTTTTGATTCAAGATCGGAGTTAGTATCAAGAGACATTTTTTTGGATTGGGTTGATGTCTTATTTGATTGTTGGAAGTTGTTGAATGTATTTCTAAGCAGTGACGGATCTAAGAATTTTGAATAGTGAGGGGCATCATATAATTAAATTTGTACCATTAAATATATATTATATATTTTCTTAATAAGTTAATATTATTATTTACTATAAAATTATGTCTAGTTTTTTTAGTAAGGAAAAATCAAGTCTAGTATATGTAATATAAAAGACACACAAGAGACAATAAGTTAAAAATTCAACGAATTGCTAATGTAGAAAATAGAATATAAACAAAGTCCGTCAAAATACACAATAAAGAAGTCAACACAAATACACTCTATAATATTCAAACCACAATTAAAACATATATAAAGAGTATTTTTTAAGCGGATAAAGAGAGAAATATTGTCAATTTGTGTATACTTTTTTTGTTTTGAGAATTATTTTTTTCATTTTTTATGTTTGGAAGTAAAAAAATTGTAGAATTATTGAATCACTTGTGATAATAGTGTGGGCTTAATGAGAAATATTGTGTGATATATGTAGACCAAATAATCTAAATACCAATTTATATTATATAAATACACATAATAAAAAAATTCTGAAAATTTTGTGCAGGCAGCTGCCACCATAGCAGCATACCTGAATCCGTCCATGTTTCTAAGTATGAGATTAGAAGTAGACCTTTGTTAGATAGTTATTGTTTTGGTGTATTTTATTGATGTTCCGCTTATATGCGGCATCTTTGTTTTGTAGTCTGATTTTACAAGTCTCTGTCCGTCTTGTGTGGAGTCTTGTTTATTAATAATATTATTATATTTACCGTTAAAAAAAAATGAAATGCATTATAATAGTAAGGTGTAATTTTTTTTGTGAACAGTTAGGTGTAACTTTAAAGGTATATTATGTTGGAAATTACTGGTATAATATTTTTTAGTTATTTAGTTGATTGATGGGTTTAATATATTTCTCAAGCGAAGCTCTAGAACTAAATAGGACCTCCATTATTTGTTTGAGTCACATATCACCATGAGTGGTGGTATGTTAGACCATTAACACTAAAAGAATATGACCATGACACTTTATATTTTTTTGTTTTATACACGGACGAAATAATAAGTTATTGAAAACTCATGCACATAAATTAAAATAGAGAGATTGTGATTTGAACCGCCATCATAACACTTTTAAAAAATAAATTATTTGCCGGTCAAGTATAACTGCGGTCAAGCATTGGTCACTAAGGTCATTCATGATCATCAAAGATTTTAGGGTTATTCAAAAAGCAAAAGGACTCAACAATTAGGCGTTGTGATCGTGCCACACCACATGCTTACGGTGATTATTGTGAACACCACTTTAGCAGGTAACTCTTCACTACGAATAAAATTTATCAAAAAATCTTATATTTAAGAACGGAATGAATATTTTATTTGACAAATAATTACTTAGATCTTGTAGAATCGCTTTCATACATAGATAATCATGATCAATTGACCAATGTCCCACGAATCTAACTATTTATGGGGTCTGTGATGCCAAACGTACAAAACTTAAATTATGGTTTCCCAATATACAAACAACTAAAATAAGGCACCAGATAAATCCAGCTACAAGCACCTGTACTCAATTTAAAAATAATATTAAATATCAAAAAATTTGAAGCTAATAATATTTGAGATACAATCTCAATTATATATGTATGCAATGCGACAAGAGAAATATATAAGGTAGTGATTATGGTGCATAAGTTTTTTCCTTATGCACCATGTATAAATGATAAAAATTATTTAATGCACCCCTATATTGTTTAGCGCATTTCCTAAATATTTGAGAGTGCACTAAGCAATATAAGAATGCGTTAGTAATTTAAGAGTACGCTAAATAATTTAGCATATTTATGCACGGTGTATAAACCCTATACTTATGCACCGTAACTTGTACCAAATATATAACTAAATATGAACTTGTTTAATATTTATTCTTTGTTTCCAAATACAAGTTGGAATATATATATTTGGACAAATTAATTCACACGATTGGTGAAATGAAATGCACTATTGTGTCGGTCACATAGGGAGGAGAAGGGAGATGAACTAGGGTTGTTGATTGTTGTTTAGGGTGTGATGGGCAGTAGGGACACTTTAATTTCCTTATAATTAGCCGACACAAATTAGAAATAGATCATTTCTCAATTGCTTCTTATCATGGGAACACAACATTTCTAAATTAAAATTAAAGGATATCATCATGAAATTTTTGCATAAATCAAATTATTATTAAAATTGTGTAAAAAATAGTAGTCTTTTCAGTACGATTTCTTTTTTTTAATTAGTGTTTCAAAAGATAATACTACCTCCGTTTCTTATTATAAAAGACAAGTCACTTTTTAGATTCATTGAATAATTAATGTATTTAGTCCATATTATAAATTAGATACATTAATTATTCAATGAATCTAAAAAGTGACTTGTACCTTATAATAAGAAACGGAGGTAGTAGTTAATATGACCCTTAAACATTACAAACTGCTCCAAAAAGAAATATCTTATAAATATCTCTGAATGGTTGGATATTTAAGTAAAAAATAAATTACAAATGGAAAATATAATTAGAAATGTGTATAAATGATCAATGGGTTCCTATCTTTCAAAATTAAGGCACGAATGAGATGTTATATTCTTCAAATGTAAAATTGAAACTCGGGTGTAAACTTGCGGTCAAAATCGTAAATTTGAAACTATGAGACTATAATCAAACAATTTTGAAATTTAGAGGAGTTAAAATTACATTTTAGCCTTATTATAAAAACCAATTTAATCCATATAATGTTGACCATGCTCATAATGAATTGGAAAGGTAAAAAAAAAAAACTTAATTGCACTTTTGCCACTTAAATTTCATGTGTTTTTTGCTCCAAGTTTAAAATGGGCAATTTTGTCCCTTCAATTTTGTCCTTTTTGAATTACCAGTCTCTCATATGTTAAATATATTTATAGTCCTTATAAACATTTGAACTTTCTATTTTTAGTCTCTCTAAACTTTTATGCTATTTTTTGGTCCCTATAAAATTATTATGTATGTAATTTTAATTTCTATTGTTTTTTTTTTTTTTTTTTAACTTCAAGTATTATATAAAAGAAAAATGGAATACAAAAGAGGGGACCAAACCAAACCCTCAAAATATTAACAAAATCTAAAATAAGGAAGACCCTGTCTATTCCTAACAAGGTCTTCTCTAATGCTAACAGGAGCAATATTCCACCAAGTAAGCTCAGTCAAAGAAAGACCTATAGAGGCAAGTTTGTCGGCACAATGGTTGCCTTCCCTATAGATATGAGAAATGATAAAAGACATAGACTTAATTTTTAGCTATTTCTATTGTTAAACCAATTTGTATTTTTGAATGATTTTTTTATAGATATGTTTAGAACATTGTAAAAAGTTCCTCAGAAAAAAAAAACTTAAAAATTCAATTTCTAAATCAAAATTTCAGTTACTTTTAAAATTTGAAAATTTCATATTTAACTATTTTCATTTTAAAAAATTCTAAATTCCTATTAAATTTTTTTTTATAGTATTCTAAACATCCTTAATAGAAAATTCTTGATTTAGAGTGTGAAATAATTTTACAAATTTCTCTCTCTAAATTGAACGGTTCCTTAGCATCGCAACTGTCATCCAAACACTTCACTTTACTATTAAAATGTCATCTATGTATCATAATTAAATTAAATTAAATACCACTATTAAGTACAAAACATGAAACTCTTACATTTATTTATTTAGCATTATATATGTCATATAATTAAAGATTTATATAGAACAACTTCTTCAATATTGATGAGGCCACAAGAATGCTCCCATTGCAAAACCTCTCTTCTCATCAAGACTACCCTTGAAACTTAATCCATACTCCTTAAGAAGCAATTCCACCTTCCACTCTTCCATCTTCTCATAATCAACTTTGGTATAACGTGGATAGTGAAGAGGCATTTGAAACTCATAAGAAGAATGGTTTTCATCATTCAAATTCTTCAAGCCATTACTCTTGACCTCTCCATTTTGGTAAACTTCAATTTTCTCTTCTATAGGGTACCCTAAAATATTGCAAGCTAAATGGAGAAGCCATCTAATTAGTGCCATTGCTTTGCCTCTTAATTTATGAGAAATAAATTAAACTTGTAAGAGGCAAGACTTTGCTTAAAGCAAATTCTACTACTACTCCACTATATATAGTAGTAGATTAGTAGTTGATGCATATGTACAACATATAATATTCGTGAATTGGTCACAAAAAATGGCGTATTACACGCGTTAATTAAGCTATGAATAACTTGAGAAATACGATATGTATAAAGTTTTGTACTATTTGCATATTTTATTTTGAAAGTTATCCCATCCCATTATATATGATTGCTTGGAGTGCATTGATAGGTTAAGCTTTTTTCTTTAAGTGGCTATATTGGTCTTATGTTAAAAAGATGTAATAATTATAAATACAAATTATAAATATATTTATGTTGCGTGTAAATTGAATTGTGACACCCATGACCCTTAACGTCATACACATCAATAATTGCTTTCTAATCACTTATTCAATTTTGATCAAACTTCTAATCATTAATTCACTACTCCAATCTTCTCATATTAGGTTACATTTGAGTTGTATGCTATTCTTTTTTTCTATTTGACAGTAGTTGCATGCTATTCTTAAAAAAACGATTGTTTGAACTACAGTAAAATTAGTATCATTTTCTAAGAACACTTGGTAAGAAGAAAAAATTGTTTATACTTTCTTATAATGTATAATAAGAAAATTTTAATATAGATCCCTTCTTCAAGTGGTTCATTGTAGATCAATACTTAAAAACATCTAAAATTTCAACGACAATAGACGTTTAGAGGGGGTGAAGATTTGAAGATTGAACCTTTGGAGAAGGAAAACACAAGAGCTGGCTCATGGGCAATTTGTTTCATATGAGAAAAATGTTATATTTGAAATTATTACATAGCAATATTTCTCTATAATGTAACATTCAGTCATCCTAAATTTGTGCTTTCCAGATAAATAACTTTTTGCAGTTTTCCATCAGAAACAACAATTTATAAGATATTTGCTAGTATATGGCAAACAATATATTAAAGTAAATATGAATAAAATGAATAATAGAAATTATATTCTAAGTTTACACCAACCACATAGGTCGGTTGCAAGGAAATAATAGCAGAGTATAGTGAAAACAAAAACCAGTTAACAGTGAACAAATTTAAAGAAGCAAAATTACAATCAAAATCAAAATCAAAGTGGTAGCAAAAAATCCTGGATGCTCCTATTGTGCAAACGCCTCGATCCACACCCTAGGAGAGCACATCTGCTCCCATTTCTCACCCAAGCTGGAAAAAAAAATTATCATAACTTTCATAATAATGTGTATATACTCAAATGAAGCTCCTTTTATTATTCTTTTATACCCAAAATCAGAGAAATGATTACCATGATAATCACCTCTGAAAATACCATATAGGTAATCAAGCTTTGGGCTTGAGTACCTTCACAGTCTCCCATGTAAAATCAGGATCATCACGTCCAAAATGCCCGTAAGCAGCAGTCTTCTGGTACCTGAACTTGCCACCTCTTGTGAGGTCAAGATTGATAGCAATCATTCCAGGCCTGAAATCAAAACTCTCCTTAATCAAAACCAGGATATCCTTATCTGGAATCTTTCCAGTTTTGTAGGTGTCC
The DNA here is from genome assembly GCA_951804385.1 of Trifolium dubium. Taxonomy (NCBI): domain Eukaryota; kingdom Viridiplantae; phylum Streptophyta; class Magnoliopsida; order Fabales; family Fabaceae; genus Trifolium; species Trifolium dubium. The sequence goes on from OX638070.1 coordinate 13,681,888, forward strand.
ACAAACACAGAAAGTGGCTCTGGTACTCCAATTGCATAAGAAACCTGCACAATACACCGACGTGCAAGCCCAGAAGCTACAACACTTTTTGCAGCTTGCCTAACAATGTATGCACCACTCCTATCCACCTTGGTAGGATCCTTTCCAGAAAAGGCACCTCCACCATGAGCACCCCAACCACCATAGGTATCAATAATGATCTTCCTGCCAGTGAGTCCTGCATCTCCATGGGGTCCACCGATCACAAACCTACCTGAAGGGTTAAGGTGAAAGATGGTTTTGTCATCAAGGTATTCAGCTGGGACAACAGGTTTAATTACATGCTCCTTCAAATCTGCAGCAATCTTTTCATTTGTGACGGTTTCATCGTGTTGAGTTGAGATGAGGATTGTGTGCACACGAATAGGGACCATAGCTCCATTATCATTCTTGTATTCAACAGTGACTTGGGTTTTACCATCAGGCCTAACCCATGGGCATGTATTGTTCTTCCTAACTTCAGTGAGCTTGGCACCAATTTTAGTAGCAAGCACGTGTGTCAGTGGCATTAGTTCAGGTGTTTCATCTGTGGCATAGCCAAACATGTGACCTTGATCACCAGCTCCAATTTCCTCAGGTTTTTTGGACAAGTGACCATGAACTCCTTGAGCAATATCAGGGCTCTGTTGCTCAATGTTGACGAGAACATTGCATTTGTCAGCATCAAGACCAACATCAGCAGACACAAACCCAATACCCCTGCAAGTATCACGAACAATTTTCTCATAGTTCACATTTGCCTTGGTTGTGATTTCACCAAAGACCATAACCATGTTAGTTTTTGTGCAGGTCTCACAGGCAACCTTGCTCTCTGGATCTTGCTCCAAGCATGCATCGAGGATGGCATCTGAGACCTGGTCACAGATCTTGTCAGGGTGACCTTCGTTTACAGATTCTGAGGTGAATAGCAAAGTATCCATATCTGTTGTTCAGAAAAAGAAAAAGCGTATATAAATGTTAATTGACTTGAATAAAAGAAATAAACAGGAGATTTTAAAGGTAGTAATCTAATCTCTACAGCATGCATATCTATGAAATTGATGTAAAGGTAGTAATTTAATATGTATAGCATGCATATACATGAAATGAATAAAGTTATCGAATCGAAATGTCTTACATTACTACTAGGGAAAGGAAATAATTCACACACGAAAATTTACTCTGCTATAAAACACCCTCTCCCCATCCACCTCCAAAAAGAAAGTGGTAACTTATAAATACTCCTTCAATTTGTTGCTTAAAAACGTATACTCAACCAACTATTTGTTTATCAAAATAAACAAAATATTATTGCATTAAAAATCTTTCGGAATATAAAATCAACTACTATTAGTATTCTTTCACAAATACGATAGAATTAATTAAGAATTTAAAAGAGATGCACTATCAATGTAATCAGCCAAGGTTCTAAACTCGATACTCCCAACTGATTCAAAACTCATACTTAAATCCAACTACTAAGTTAGAATAAAACATATTCAAACCTATTTTATATTAAAATCACGAGTATAATTTTCATACAATGTCAGTGTCAAAAAATAAACATCATCAACAAATCACAACTATTCATATATGTAACTTTAGAAGTAGTTATAATCAAGTTATATGTTTCTAATGATCTCATAGTTATGATTAATTCACCTTGTAAAATATTTTTACACCAACCGTGTATATAAATTAAATCTGCATCACACATGTATATCAGAACAAAAAAATGATACAAATGTATAAAACTATAACATAATTATCACATTTTCAAGAAATACATCGGTAGAAACCAATGTAACGAATCTACCTTAACAAATTAAACTATGTGCCGACGAATTTTATCGTTTATCATCGAATTTCTTTTGTTCATGAGCTTGATAAAGTGAAATCTAGTGAACAAAAGATCCAATAGAACAAGCATTATAACATCTTAATACTTCGATTTCGATACAATCGCAAGAACAAAAGGATCAAATCAAGATCCAGATATGGATCTGTGAGCGTAGAATCAGTACGATTCCGAATTCAAAATCGCAATCGTTTTGCATTAACAGATTAAAAAACGATCAAAAAAACAAATTCAATCATCATCATCATCATCATCATCATAATAATAACAAGGTAGTTTTAGATCCAAACAGAATAATAAGAATCGTAGAAATGAAGCGTGAGTGAGATCGAGATCGAGAGAGAAACGTACCTTGGTGTGAATGAATGTGTTTGGAGAGAGTGAGAAGAATGTGAAATGAAAGAGAAAGAAATGAGATCGAAAGTGTTGTTGTAGATTTTATTTTATATATTGGATTGGGAAGGGAAGAGAGAGAAACGCAAAACGGGTGACTCGTTCTATCGCACTATCTCCATCTCTCAATTTTTTATTCTCAATCTTATTTTAACTATTTTCATTTATTTATCACGAGTCATTTACGCATTTTCTTTCCTTTTCTATAGTACATTTTTATCATTTTCTATTTATGTTGAGGATAATTGAACCACAAGTGATAATTCATGGTCTATTATACGTTCACTCATTTTATAAAGTAAAATTTTAACCACTAAACTACAAAGAAAAAAATTGCTCATCAAAAAGTTTTAAGGTAGATTTATATTATTGTTTTAAAAGAAGGTAGATTTATATTATTGATTAAATTATTTAAATTAAATTATACAAAATTAATATAAATTTAAATTTATTAAAAAATGATTAAATATTGATATCAAATGATTGAATGTTATACTCAATAAAACTTTAGGATAATCACCTAACCAAAATAAAATAGGATACTCATAAATTAAGCTCAGTTGACAATGAAGTAACATTTTATATGCATAAATTAAAGATTAAAAACTGCTTTTAAGTTATTTGGTTGACAACTACTTAGTTAATTTGGAAGACTCGTAATGATTGTTGTTTTAACAATAATACTTTTGTAGTGGATTATGTTGTTTTTCTAGTTAAAATTCATGTTTGGTGGTGGTTCAAGTTGAAGTTTAAAAATTTTGATTCTACTTTTGCGTTTTGGTTTACCCACCCTTTGCTCTGTATGGGTTGGCAAGAAGTGTAATTTTTTGTTTTTTGTTGTATTCAGATTTTGTTTAACATCTAATTTGTGCACTTCTTGTACCATTTCAATGCATTTTTTCTGATATAATTAGTGCTTTAATTGTTTCAAAAAAAATAAATTATCCATCTTTGTAATTGCAGGTGAAATTCGCTAAGTTGCTTGACCAAAAAAAACTTTAAGGTACGATAATTGTCTCCTAATTTAGTTTTTGAGTGAGACATCTCAATGAACATACTTAATTGGTAGAAATATCACATTATATATGTATGGATGGGGTTCGAATGGTACTTCATTTATTTGCTTCAAGTGATGAATTTTAAAGCACCGGACAACAAAGTTTAATGTCTCGTGATTATCAACAACAAAAAAAAGTTTAATGTCTTGAAGCTCACCAAAGACATGCTAAATCTCAAAACGCAAAGAACATTAAGTTCGACAATCAGATCGTTAAACACATATTCTTTAATTTATGATTCAACTTGTTACCAACTAGAGAGATTTAAATTGATTCTAAAGATGTAGAATTAATTTTGATATGTTTAATTTATCCACAGTATAATTGATTTTGTCTCAAAAATTATTTCTACTTGAAGTTAAAAAGTAATAACTTTTGATTTTGGAATTAATTTTTATATTAAAATTTATTGTTCAAATCGATTTCTTTTAAGGTAAATTATTGGATACCCAAAAGAGAGTTTTGTTTTTTTGGTTGAGATCAGGGTGTCTATTACCTAATGCAGTGAATATTCCTCTCGTTAGATTAAATACACCTTAAAAGATGAGATAATTGACTCAAAGATTTAAAGTTACTCTGTACCCAATGCAATGATCGAACTCTAGGCCTAGGATGAACCACAAACTGCAGTGAGTTGAAAGAGAGTTTTGTTTGGGGTCAAATACTATCAATACACTAAAACACTAAAGAGAAAATTAATTCAAAATTAAATTTACATAAAAATAATCAAATAAAATAATATTTGCTTCAAAAAAAAATAATGAACATAACATTAAGCGTTAGGATAGAAGCTCTTTGCCCATTTTTTAATTAAGCAAAATGCTAATCAGTATACCCCATGCACTAGTTAAGATAATTCAATATAGTAACATTACATTAAAACTTGTGTAGTCAAAGTTTATAAAATATAAAAAGTTTTATTTTGAATACAAAACTTACTTGTTTTGTATGCTTAACTAGTGCATGAGGTGCACTAGTAAGCATGACCCTTTGATTAATTCACTTAATTTCTTTTAATTATTTGAGAGTGGTCAAAGACAATTGTTAGAAGTCTCACATTGGCTAGAGATATGACATAAATAGCCTTTATAAATGTGTGCAAACCTCAATTCTCAAACTAGCTTTTGTGGTTGAGTATAGACCTCCCAAATTCTAATATGGTATCAGAACGTAACAAGCTCTGAAATTTCTCTAACCATTTCGTAACCGTCTTCCTCTTCAATCATGACACGCGCCTCCACTTCCACGGCGGTGCCGCCAAATCCACCGCAAGATCCTTCTCAAATTCCTGGAAATGTGTATCATGTTCATCCTTCCGATGGACCTTCATCGGTTTCTGTTTCGCCGGTGCTTACTCACGCCAATTACCATTCTTGGACGAGAGCAATGCGTCGAGCACTTGGTGCCAAAAACAAGCTCGATTTTGTTGACGGCACGATTCCGATTCCAACCCTTTTCGATCCAAGCTACAAAGCGTGGTCACGCTGCAACATGCTCGTCCATTCTTGGTTGATGAATTCCGTTGAAGAACCAATTGCGCAGAGTATCGTGTACCTTGACAATGCAATTGACGTCTGGAATGAACTTCATGAACGATTTTCTCGCGGCGATTTCATTCGCATTTCTGAGATCCAGATCGAGCTTTTCTCTCTCAAACAAGGTATGAAATCAATTTCTGAATTCTTTACTGCACTCAAGATTCTTTGGGAAGAACTTGATGCGTATTTGCCTGCACCTGTGTGCAATTGTCCTCATAAATGTGTTTGTGTGACGGGTGTTCGTAATGCTAAGCATCAATACAATGTTATTCGCACAATTCGATTTCTTACCGGTCTCAATGATTCTTTCGATTTGGTCCGATCTCAAGTGCTACTCATGGATCCTTTACCTTCTATCAACAAGGTCTTTTCTATGGTGATTCAGTATGAACGTCAATTCATTTATCAGCAAAGCACTTCTGCTAGTGATGATTCAAAGGCACTTATCAATGCCTCTGATGCTAGGCGAGGAAAGGGTCGTGGTAAAGGTGTTTTCCCTGGACCAACGAAGCGTGTGTGCACTCACTGTGGGATGGAGAATCACAGCGTCGACGTTTGCTATCGCAAGCATGGTTTTCCTCCAAATTATGGTCGCAATGCTAGTGCCAACAACACCAATAATGATAATCCAGTTGACAATACCAGTTCCAAAGGCACAGAATCTTATGGTTTCACCAAAGCACAATATGAAAAATTGGTAAACCTTCTTCAAACTTCACATTCTGATTCTCCTAGCACATCATCTCAAGTGAATGTAGCTTCAGCTCATGCAAACACAATGCATTCAGGTACTGATCTAGCTTTTTCATATAGCTACTCCACTCATGGATCTTGGATTATAGACTCCGGTGCTAGTGATCACATATGCTCTAGCTTAACTCTTTTACATAGCTACCATGATATTATTCCTATCCAAGTTAGAATGCCTAATGGTTCTATAGCTTATGCTAAGATAGCTGGTATAGTTAAGTTTTCATCAGACTTTCATCTACAACATGTTTTGTATGTGCCTGAGTTTTCTTTGAACTTGCTTTCTGTACCTAGATTGACACATAACTCTCAAATTATTGTATCATTTGATGGTATGAAATGTCTGATACAGGAGAAATTGACTTTTAGATGATTGGTTTGGGTGAGTTGCTTGGAGGATTGTACTACTTAGCCCTAAAGACCAAGCCTCAATCCATCACAGCCAAATTTTCCCTTCCTAGCTCATCCATGCTAATGCTGATGCCGATGATTATTGATTTATTGTAATGTAGCTCCACAATACTTCAAGATTGTGGCTTCTTTAAGCCAGGTCAAGCCAATGCCAGAGTTCCAGTGAACCAACTTATTATTTATCAGCAGCATTACTTACAATGAAGTCTGAAGATTTTTTTGCATAACCATTACCTGGTTTGCGTATCAAATGATTGCGAAAAAGTGTTTAAACAGGTAAACACTAATTTGCATAATTTAGCAATTGCCACACTTTATATATAATTCAAGCTACACTACTTTATCTTGGTTATCATATATAAACTGTAGCATTTGCCATTTGATAACTTGTAAAATTAACTCAGTTTCTTGTTCAAAAACTGTGAATGGAATCTAAGTCACACGGTAATTGTACATTAATTGTAGTAAAATTATGGCCTTGTTTGCCCCTAATAGTGTAAATCATCAACCAATCGGATTTATTTTAAACAAAATGATATAAGATTACATAACATGCTTGTAATCAAAATTCTCAATTGAAGTTTTAAGAACCGGTACAGGAAAGAATATACAATATAACTAGAATAAATAACCTCGTTATAACTAGTAGGATTCAATGGAAAGCGGGAATTAGGTGCTGAGGCCTAATTGAAGTCCAAGGGCAGCATGAATAAGAAAAAGTGTCATGATACTACTACCCAAGATTCCATGAACATTCCTTAATCCAGGATTTCCCTGCATATCATTCAGGTAACTGAAAGTGAGGGGTGAAAAGTGGTAACAAATTCAATGAAAAGGGAAACGGTGGATGTGGATAACAAACAATCAACAATGTAATGCTTTTAACTCATTCTTAGCTGCTAGACTGGTTACTTTAGTTTAATAGCTTCTTGATGTTCTTAACAGCAAAGCAATAATGTGACTGTGTAATCATTTGTACATGTACGTACACTCTTGAGACACGTTCGAATATATTGGTAGTAATTTATGAATGAACTAGATCATTACTAATTCCGAAACAAATGTTGGTGTTGATAGTGTGAAGAATGTAGGATAAATTAGTACTTATATTATGTGTGTCTGACATGATTCAAAACACAGAATTGAAAAAGAGTAAATAAAATCAAAACTAGCTAGGTCATTGGAATGCCCTTTACCTCAAACAGTGAAGGTAAAATAGTCTGTATTGTCAACAAAGCAAGGCCAATAACGCCTGTAACAGCGTGAGGACTGCATGTAAACAAGATGATATTAAGACCATTGGTTTTGCTATTGAAAATGAGCAAGCAAATTATGTGGTAGGAAAGTTAGAATTAAATTAACAAGTAATAATCTTTGGGTTTATTACCTGTCAAAAATGGGTTTGTCTGTTGTGAGTAGAGATGTTACTCCACCAGTAGCTCCTAGAGCAAAGAAGAAAAACATACCGGCTAAAAGCTTGGGATGCAAGTCCTTGGCCTTAGCCTTTTCCTCCTGCAAATTTAATTATTTTACCATATAGTTTAATCAGTTTGGTCCTATATTCAAATCCAATCAAATTAAAGTAATTTCTTCTTTGATTTGGCCTTATTTATAAAAAAGACAATAAATAATCCCAAAAACTACTAAGAGAGAACAATACAGTGTTAGAACAAGCATTTGTCACTCACAAATGAAGTTATTTACTTTTGTTTATCAAATTTTCAGATATGAAGCACGGACACAAATGCTGACACTAGACTCGAGTCGACACTGACACATGAAAATGATATAATTGAATGTAATTACATGGGACAATGTCATGTCAGTGCTACAGAGATCTCACAATGGATCATACTAATAATTAAACATAAATTTAATATAGTAATTAGTAATTTAATAAATAGTAGATGGTCAGGAATACGATTGGCTTCTTAGTACGGAAATAATTCAGTTGGGACAGGCGAATCAACTTTGTGTTTGTGCTCACAAACGGAGATTAGTCCCTGCGCTAAATGACACTGAAAATTTCATATTTATAACATGGTAACAAAAAGAAATGGCATAAATAGTAGCGTACCACGTTGTTAGAGTAACGTATGCGGAAACCAAGATAGGTACCATAACCACCCATAGCGAAAAGCACAACTGCCTGCAAGTCCAAACACATGATTAACCAACCAACTTAATTAACTAACTAACTAGCTAACTAACTCAATTTCTTTTATTCTGTAACTGAATGTTTTGTTACCATGTTAGCAGGGTGACCCCAATGTACAAGCCAATCAGGCAAATTCAAAGACTTCACTATCTCAACAAAAGGCTCAAAAACAGATTTCACAGCTCCATCTGTTAAGTTTAATTAAACACTAATTCAACAATTACTATTTTCAAAAATTTCAATTAATTAGTTAAGCTAATTATGACTAATTGTAATTTGTAAATAAGAATTGAGTTGTAACTTGTAATAAAGGTAAATTAGTACCTCCGGGAATGAGAGCGGCGGCGTAAAGCAACGGCAACGGAGAGAAAGAGTGTAAGATCGTTTCAGTGTTTGGTAAGTCTTCCTTTGTGGCGTGACATTTGAGGTTGAGACGAGTTGTTGTTGTTGTTGTTGCGGGGAGAGAAGAGAATGGAGAAGATTGTGATAGAGGAGGACGGAGATTCATGGCAATGGAAGAAGTAGCAGTTAGCAGCATTGTCATTTTGGTAAAGAATAATGGAATGGAGAAAACAACAACAACACAAAATAGAATAGAATGAAGTGTTGTTGTTGGTTGGTGTGAGTTGTGAGAAATTGAGAGAAGTTAGTTAGTTTTGTAGTAGTAACTAAGATGAGAGTGGAAAGGTGAAGAAAGAGACACGACTATGTTATTGACGCCACTTTCACTTTTCCATGTGCTTTCAACACGCTCCTCTCTTCTTTCTTGGATTAATCTAATTTGCTCTTTAGCCCTTATGTTTCTTCCCGTCCAGACCCTTCTAAATTTTCATTTTTGTCCTCTAAATGTGGTTTATATTTTATTTTATTTTTCAAACTTAATATCCTTAATTGACTTCCGATTCTATTTTTCAACGCAGGCAGGCTTAACCATTATAAATATATTTTTCATATTACCAAACTCTTAAATAAACTTACATTTTACACAAAATTAATTGGTATTCAGTTTTGACAAATCTTAATAATATATCAAAAAAATTTAGTTTTGTTAAAATTTTATAGAGATGATTTACATGATATAAAATACTTATATAAATTTACAAATGTTATTTCAAGAAATTTGTTGGGAAAAAAGTACTATATCATGCAGTGAAATTAAGTACAAATTGTTTGGATGTATACAACAATTAAAAAGAAATTTAAAGATTACATTGACTTTCATCATACTCACTATGAATTTTAATTTGTATGCATGTAAAATTATTTTACACCTAAATCCAATCTATACTATTATTATTTATGACCTCTTTTTTAAAAAAAAATGTACACATGGCATTCCTATATGCATTCTCTTCTCTTATTGTTTTCACATTAAATGCAATATTATATTATTTTATCATATGGAAAAATATTTAATCTTTAATGTAGATTTGTAGACTATTTTTATTTGTCTTTCATGCAATATTGCAATTCACCTTTAATATGCACCAAAAATCTATTTATTTTTATCGATACAAATTATATTTATTTTTTTGGTACAATACAGATTTTAATCTATCATACAAATTTTAATTATATACAATATAGATTTTAATATATAATTAATTATTGTTTTTTTCTTATTAAAAAGTATATAGTTTTATATAGCAACAAGTTTTAGATCATTTTATATATGTTTTCAAGGCCATTTTTTATCAAATTAAATTTTATTTGTAGTATTATTAAAAAAAATTCATTACTTTATTTTTTATAATAAGTATACGGAAAAAAAAATTATATGATTTTTGAATTAAAAAAATGATATATTTAATTTTACTTTGTAACCTAATCAATCAATCAATAAATGCCATATATTGTTATTTTTAGAAACAATAAATCATATCAATTGTCAATTGCCAGTTAATCAAAGAAATTCGTTACATTATTGTTTATTTATAAATAATTTTAAATTTAGAAACAAACAAAATTATAGGAAATTTGTTTACCCGTCAATAAACCTAAAAAAAATACAACACAGACCTGGCATTATAAATTGAGTGTCAACACATCATGCAATTTACAAATTTGAATCAATTAATAATTTTACCTTCTTCCTAATGCATATTTTCTTTTTGTTTATTGTTTATTTGTTTATTTTTTATTCTTTATGTTTATGTTTATACGTACAATGTCAATGGTTTATCTTCTCCTTCTTCTTCTTTATTTTATTTTCTTTCTTTCTTTCTTCTTATTCTAATTTCTTATTAATTTTATTTTTTTAATTATTTTTGCAGGAGTTGTTGAACACTTGAACTATTCCACCACAACAAATAGTTATTCATCAAGGACTTTCACAATTTTGCTAATGTTATATAATTGTAATTTTTTAATATTTGTCGATAAAAATTATGTGTGATTTTTATTATTTTATAGATATATAAGTGTATTTCTTTTCTATTAATCTTGCTTTTATCAATTTATATGATGTTCTTGCACAATTTCTATCTTTTTGTATTATTGATTCTTTCTCATTCTTCTTTTTTTTTATAATTATTTTGTTTGTTGTTTGATTAATTATCAGGATTATTTACAAAGTTAGAGATCAAAGTTTCACACACATAACACAAATAAAGATGTATAACTAAGTGACAATGATCAATTTTAAAGTACAAAATATTACTCTGTCTTAAGACATATCACAATAAGAGTTAAAAGTAGAAACAATCAAATAAAATATTTTCTAATTACCATTTTTCTCACATCTATTTCATAATAACTTGCTGTGATGAGTCCTTTATTTTATATAGATAGATGCATCTATAAGTTGATTCAATGGCATGTAGTTCAATATTATTTGGGCTATAATTTATCCTCACGATTCATACTAATTTCAGGGGCGCATGTAGGGATGTCAATTTGCATCCGTCAGTGCGGATCCCCGTGGATTTTGCCCCGTACGGAGCTCCAGGAACGGGGATTTTTCCCCCGTGGGGACGGGGATGGAGGGGAAATTTCCCCCGCGGATATTTCGGGGCGGGGATCGGGGAAGACGCATCCGTCCCCGCGGATTCCCCGAATCCGTTCATTATGCTTAATTATATACATATATTATAAGATATTTTGATATTTACCTACATTTTTTCTTATTTGTAATTTACAATTCTAGGTATCTATTTTGCTATGTATTATGAGATATTTTGGTTATGAGTTTTTGTACGATTGTTATATTTTGCTATACATTATGAAATATTTAGGCTATCGCTCTATCAATATTTGTATGATTATTAGTAGCCAAATGCTTTTGTATTGGTTTTTTCTTATGAATGCATTATATGTTGTTTCTATTGTCATAATTTTGACTGAAAAGTATAAATTTTTTCCCAATATTCAATATTCGTGGATCTCCGAAAATATCGTGGGGATCTGTGGGGATGGGGATAAATATTCCCCCGTGGCGGGGAACGGGGATGGGGACGGGGAATAATTTGGGGGGCGGGGCGGGGAGCGGGGAAGCTTCCTCCGCACATTCCCCGCCCCGTTGACATCCCTAGGCGCATGATACTTTAAAACAAGGAACCAAACCACTTAAAATCAATATTCAAAGTTTCCGTGTAGTTACATTCCATGTTTTATTAATCTCTCTGATTAGTGAATGTTTAGCAATTCAAAGTTATAATAGATGTTGAGAAATGAATCGTCTTAGTAGCATAATGCAAATCGAAAACAAATACCATCAAAATTCAAAATTGTAAAACAAAAGAAGTAAGAGGAAAATAGATATATTAGAAAAGAATTGATTTTTTTGTTTCTATTGTTAATTCTTAAGCTATGTATCTCAACCAATAATTTTAATTGCTTGACACCGTAAAAGGAAATATTTGATATGATTTTATCTATTTTTAATGCTTAGGCTGATATGTTTCAAAGAATGATTTTAATTGATTGATAGTGTATTTGTCAAAAAAAAATTGGTTGATAGTGTAAACAAAGTTTACATTGTGAGAGTATTCTAATTTCATTATTTATTTATTTTGACCTTGAAACAAGAAATTAGAAATTAATTTCATATAATTACGTTATTTATATCTTATCATAGGTTTATAGCACAATAATACTAAGGCGAGAATTATGCCATATATAAAGCATAACTTTTAGGACCGTAGTGTTAAAGTAATTAAATATTCTTTTGATTCTTGACAAAATACTACTCTGTCTAAATTAAGAAAAATCATAATTTTATTTTTTATAAATATTATACTATTTTTTTTTATATTTTTTCATAAAAAAAATTCAATATTCACTATTATTAATAATAAAAATTCTTTTTTTTTGTACAAAAAAAATCAAAATTTTCTTTTTTTTTGACAATTTTGATGAATGATATTTAATTATTATGATATTTTAAAAGATACATTTTTTATTTTTTTAAATATATATTAATTGTTCTATTATTTATAAAACCATTGTATTGGTACACTAAAATTTGTCTATATACCATAGAATTTGTCATACATAATAAAAAAAAATAGAGGGAACACTTTTAGAAAATAGTACACGGAACATTTTGATATCGCTTAAAAATATAATTAATACATGGAATACAAAATTATATACCTAAAAGCTTATAGTAGAAATTGTAAATAAAAAAACAATTAATAGTAGAAGGAACACTTTGGTGATCATTATATTAAACGAGACAAATTCAATGGATCTTCATTTCATTTCTTAAGTAGGTGTATTGATATCACTTTTGATTTAGTGTGTGAGACTAACATGTTATATTTAGTGTGGTCTTTAATAAAATATTTTTCACACCGAATACATTATTTGTTCTATTAAGGGTTAAATACATTTTTGGTTTTCATAAAATTATAAAGTTTTGTTTTTAGTCTCTATAAATGGTAAATTTTAGTCTATACAAACACTACATAAGACGGGAAAAAAACAACATCTCACAAGACAGGAAAACAAGAACACCGCACAAGACGGGAAATCAAAAATATCGCACACGACGGGAAAACAAACTAACGTCACACTACGAAATCACAAACAAAAAACCAATAAAAAAATCTAATAGATATGAAAACAAGTTATATAAATTGAAAAGGAGAAAAAAAATGCACTTGAGCTTTTTTATTTAAAGTGTATAAAAGTATAATTTTATAAAGTATATTTAAAGTCAATAAATTTACTAACGTATTTTTTTCCCGTGCATGGCATGGGCTCATAAACTAGTTATGTTTTATATACATATCTTTCTTTCTTTACAAAATTTGAGACGTTAAATTTGACTTATTCAAATATATTAAAGTTGGAACTTATCATTTTTACTCCTACAATCATGTTTATATTTTTAACTTGGAAACATAGTCACTCTGCCATCCGTCATACTTGCATCTTAACTTACATTGCTCAACCAAATGAATTTGTATCAATGTTCATGTGAGCCACTTTTGAAAATGAACCACGAAAAAATGACAGAAGATATTATGAATACTAATGAAGCAACCATTTTCTCCTAATAGATATAGTGATGGCATGGACATTGAAAGTTAAAACCTAAACTATCTAAATCCCTCAAGATTATCGCATGCCTAATAATGGTGTATTTTCTCCTAACTACAAACTAATCCTTGCACATACGTTGAAGATGTCAAGACATCAAACACTATCTCAAACTGAAACGTACATACTAGATTGTATCAGAAGACACTCGACCCAAATGCTTCTCTTTCTTGCGTGCTTGCGAGTTGTGTCCCCCTATGTCCAGATTGCTGTCAAAATTGATAATCTAGAAGTCTGCATCAAACCATTATCTTCAATTGATATGTACCTTGCAACAGTCCACAATAATATTAGATCACCTCCAAATGTCAAACACAATTTCAATATTATAGATTGCCCTGACATTAATGTAAGTGCCTGTAAGCCCTAACCGACTTAAATGTGTGTCTACCAATTATCAATTAAGAACTTACGATCCTTAGTTTGATTCTGTTACTTTCAGAATATATTTGGGGCTATAAAGCACGGACATGCCAAGGATTAGACGTGTCCTGGTGTCGGAAATCATCGTGTCTGACACTGGCACTTACGACTACATTGAACTATATTATTTTCTCAAAATTTTATCCATGTCGACGTGTCCGGTGTTTGTGTCCGTGCTTCATAGATTAGGGGACATTTAGTGCATGTTTGAGGATTGGCGGTAAACTTGACAAAATCAGTGTGCCAATGCGATTTTGCTAAAAAGATACATTTTGGAGCTTCAACAAAATCACAGTTCCTTAGTGATTTCGTCAAACTAGCATTGATTCCAAACTTTTATTTAAATCGATGGTTGAGAGTCAAGATCGAAACTATCATCTTACCTTGTTATGTACATCTAGCAGTTATGATCTGAACTAAAATGCATCATCTATCCACTCTTAAAATGTTGTTACATATGTGACCCCTTGCGACTGACTCCCTTTGCGGATCTGTTCTCCAGTGACCGTCAACAACAAATTTTATCTACAACAAACAAGTAGTTAAGTAGTCAAGGTTTATTCCATGTTTATCTAGAAATGTTCTTCATAAAAGAACTGCAACTATATCCCGAAGTAAATTCAATTAATTATATCCATTTGGGAACGTGGCAGATGTCAATAGCATAAACATTAGTGGAAGATGCACACACCTCATATACACCAGGATAAAGCCACAACGCCACTGACCAAAATCTTGATTTCCTGGATATTATCGCAACAAACAGAAGACATCAATATTTGAGTGTTGTTATTTTAGGATGGTATGCAACGAGTTTGACGCTTTATCCCATATGATATTGGTTTATTCGAATATCAAATCATTGCAATGATAATTTCCGTGTTCAACTTAAATGCCAGCTAATAAATAAATATACTACTTTTAACTTTCCTTTTATAAGATCAACAAGCAAAACATAGTCAACAAGAACAGAATGATGGGAAAACTTAATCAGCCAATAGTTACTAATTGTAATTTTAATTGGATTTGATGCATCAAAACAAATTCAAGCATCGTATGTCATTAAAATATTTAGAACCTTGATCCATCATCGTCAATAACACTAGTTAATGGTTGAGGATCCATCTTTATTGGGTGATGCCAGCCGTTGAAGCTACCAGCCACCTCCACAACTTCGCCATCACCACAGAACTCAATAAGAACCTGGAAATAGAAGGATCACATTGCTAATCAGTAGCTCTACAGATTTTAATCACAATTTGTTTTACAATATTTTTATTATTTTGTATAGGGAATGTATAATTACACTAATTGATTACCAAATACACCGTATATAGGATCATTGGAACCAATAACTCTTTCATGTGAAAATGCATACTTCTATCACAATGCAGTTATAGAAGATAATGGCTAAACAACTAGATTAAAGTTTGAACTCAAGATTTTCATACTGAAAATATGAATTTGATTGTCACTTGTAAATCAGTCCAATGATATTTTAGGTTCACTCATATTGTACAAGTACATATATTATCAGCTAAACCTCATTTAGTCCTAACTCCTAATAATAACTGCCAATTAGCCTAAAAATAATTGTCTTCTCGTGCATCCTTTATGAGTATAGTTCAAATGTATGTGGAAATTTATTTAGTTTACTCTTCAATTTCATAAATTATTCATAACTGTTTAAAAAAAAAGCTAACCACTAGAACAAGATAATGCAAGATCCTTCAAATACATTAGTGGACTAAAAGTCCACAAGAAAACAAATGTGATACCTCCTTGAGTCCTGAAAGACTTTCTTCAGCTTCGAGCAACTCTGCATCTTTTTCAGATAAAAGTTTTTTGGCTTTGCTGATTTCTTCCTCCGCCTTAATTTGCAAGACAGACAAAGCATGCTGAAAGCAAAAACAACATGTGGCTAAGCAAGTTGTATGAAATAGCTGCCATACATTACAAAGAGGCGATGAGATAGAGGCTTAACATGATATGTTTAATAAAAAAAATGTTTTCATTCCTCTGAGCAATAAATCCGTAAGAAATATTTTTTTTTTAACATTCATGTGCTAATAAGATTCACGAATATTTCAGCTCCTTTTAGCAAGCTAAGATTTTGTTAACACAGCGCTAAAAATCAAAATATGCATGAAGTTGTTAGATTTGGATACATATTTGGCTTGACAAGTATACTTAATTTCTGAAACTCTGGAAAAATAAAACAAATTCAATGTGATAGAATACATTCCAACATTAAGACCAGACAACAAGTTCCATACAAAGTTTAAGCAATCATAATTAATATCTTACAATCAAAATATATAAAGTTGTGAGTCAGATCCTTTAGAAGACCAAGCAATTACCATCTGGTTTCAAATTTTAATAACCTGTCACACATGTTGATCTATAGTAATCCACCTTAAAAATGACTTGCAGGTATGACATTTGAGGAGGTTCAAGTGCTGCCGTTAGTCATAACAGAAGGTTTATCCCCTCTCAAGAAGGAAAGCATCATATATACACATTAGGAACATACGATGTCATGTCATAATTTATTTTTGGAACTTTTTTCCCCTCTATTGAAAAGAGAGTAAAATCAAACAGCAGGCGTAGAAAAAAAAAAAAGTAGTTTTTGAAGAAAAAAGAAATCGAAAATTATCTTATAGTGATTTTTCAATAATAAACTATCTACCTTTTCCTTCTCAATTTGCTCTTTCAGCCGAGACAGCTCCAACTCCTTCTGGTACTATGCGCCAAATAGCATTGCAAAAGGAAGAGAGAAAGAAACAAGAGGATGAAAACAAGTTATATTCATAACAATAACTATTCTAAACAAAAATTAGCCAATAATTCATAAATACTCTAAATCACAATAGAAACTTCATAATTACTACCAGTGTGAACTTGAGATGATTTATCTCACTTTGATTTTGTACATTTGGATCCTGCATAATGAAATTAAGTAAAAAGCAAATAATTTAAATCTCAAGATGGTATCAGTCAAGATAGAATTTATAATGACCTCTGCATCCAAATCCTTGTCAAAATGAGTGTTTGGATCCTCATGTGGCATGTGATCATCCCTATGTATAGTTCGAATACAGGTAAAAAAAAAAGGGGGATCTCAGTTCAGATTCAACCAACAACAAACATCTAATAATTGTAGCTAACAATTCCGTATATAACACAAAACACTTACCGATGAGGCTGGTCCAATTTCCCAGATGAAACAACTTGATTAGATGTCAGTGAGTTCCCATTATGTGCCATGACACTATTCTCTTTTGGTGGATGGATACCTGGTGGAATATCAACAATAGGTTTTGATTCAATATACAGTTTGCTTTCCCAAGAATCATCTTTGTTTTAAATGAGAGATATATTCTAAGAATCGAACTACTAGACTTATGTATGGAATGTCCAAAAGTAACTGAAGGAAAATGTCCATAAAATGTATACTGAATAAATTATTCTTTAACTTCCTTACTTAATGATCCATTACAATGATTTTAATGAAAGGCCAGGAAGTTATTGCCAATGATGCTTTTGAAATGTTCGTAATCTACGCAACATAACCCAGCATTAAAATGCAAATTAGAGTTGAAGCAAGGTATATAGATAGCTATTTCTTTTCATTTTTCTGAAACAAATATATCTATTTCTTTTGTCACTTGCATAATTGCATAGCATTATAAAATTTACAATACGGAAAGAAACAAAAACAAATATGGGACTGGCAAGTAATAAAAAAAGAAGGCTTCTTTTTCTACATTTCTTTTCTTTTTACTCAATCAGCTGAAAGTCAAATCAGAAGTTTTTGCTATCAAAGGCATGATTGTAGGCATTCATCGCAATGATATGAAACTACATATTAGACTTACCTTCAACAGGATCTAAATCTCCATTCTGAATAAAATTTGCGACCCTTTCCTCCAAAGATAAGTTGGACGGCGTATCTAGATTTATATCACTAATGTCTGCAGAACGAATAATTGAAAGTTTGTTCTCAGAAAATTCAGAGGTTCGGGGAACATCTTCACTAATATTGTTATTGTAGTCATCTACACCTTCTAACACACCAGGTTCCATTTGCTCCATGGACAAATCAATAGATGGTTCCAAATGACTGAGCTCTTTGTCTCCAGTTTCAATATCAGGATTATTAAATGAAGTGTTGGAATGGTTTTCCGTGGAAGGAACTTCCAATGGAAAGGTTATATCTCCAACCATTTTTGCCATTAAAGTGTCCTGACACTCAGAATTTCCAGACCACGTTGTCTCAAATGGTGATTCACCAGAAATTTCTTTTGACATGGAACTTTGGCTATCAAAGTTGGGATAAAGACCTTCTGTTGAACTACCGAAATCATTTACCACTGCGGTTACTTCAGTTGGATGGAAATTTCCCTCCGCCACGTTGTTGACTTCCTCAGAATGATTTTTCAGTTCACCTAGGCCAAACTCCACGGATGTAGTAGCCGAGGATTCTACAGGGATGGAAGTGCATTCATCTAAACTCAGAGTTGAGTCAACATACACACTACCAGAACTGTCCCCCTGAAGAAAATCAGTTGATACCACGACACCATCGACCGAGCCGCCGTCAAACTTCTCATTCTGACCTTTAAAATGTATTTAATTTGGTCATCAGTCATGATTATGAGTAATACAGAAAAAGAATCCATTAAGAAAGAAGATATTTGTTTGACCTGTTAATAGATCCTCCTCACTGTCATTTGCAGCATCCGATCTTTCATCTAAAGTTGTTCCCGTGTTTAAAGAATTAATGTCGTCATATAATGAGGTTGTGAGAAGGTCCTGAATCTTTTTATGACCTCTCCGTCTGACAATGTTTGCCAGGTCATTCCTATAAATACAGGGTTGAATAGATGAGAAAGTTAAAAAGTAGACCTAAAATACATATAATCCCCTACTAGAGATGATTTGCAAAAACAAATAAAACCAAACCATAATAACAAAGTTTACAGTTTGAAATTCAGTAATTGGAATCCCTAAAAGAAAAAATGTCATTTAACACCATACTTGATTAATATTGTGAAATTTAAAAGGAAAAAAATATTATTTTGTTACCACGAAAAATTAAACGATTGATTAGTGAAAAACAATTATCGGAGTTTATAGATGCTCAATTAACAAACAGTAGCTTTTTTGGTTAAATTAAGTATATTTAGTCCCTTTAAAATTTAAATTATTTTATTTTTCGCCCCTTATACCCGCTTTTTAATCCCTAGAATTTGCAAAGTTAGATGTTTTTAGTCCCTAAAGAGTGATTTTCTTAAAGCAAAAATGGTATAACTATAAAGAAAGACATCTCAACTATGTTGCCACGTCCCACTCTACAAATCATTTGCAGCATACCAGAATTTATTAAAAAGAAGAAACCCTAAAGAGTGACTAAAATCATGCAAGTTGGTAATTTATAGACAATGAAAAACGAGTATAAAGACTAAACAAAATCCAAAATAATTACAGTGACTAAAAATATATTTAACCCTATATCTGCTTTAGCATTGCATTAGTTACACTAGCTTGCATTGCATGGTTTCAGACTTTCAGTTCAACTTTCCAAATTCAGTTAAAGCCTAGCCTATGTTCTAGAATATTCTAACTATAATCTATAACAAACTCAAACTAATTCAGTAAGCTACAATTATAGAGTTGCATAATCTCCTCCTCTAATCACTACTACATACATATAATTGCGAGTTGAGCCGCGCAATCCTAAACTCAACTCAGATTCTTCATTTTTCTCAAATAATAACAGTTCAAAATTGAAATTGAAAAAACGAAAATAACCTTCCGTGCTGTATAAGCTCCTTGGTAGAAGGAATGTAGTCGTGAGGGAGTCCAACGTCGGCTAGAAATTGACGAATGTCGGAGCAGATCTCATCATCGGTTTTCGTACGTCTCCTTCTCCTGAATTCACAATTCATCAAAATTAGGAATTAAAAGTCACTTCACTTCAATTGTTAGTTGGTTAGTTAGTTAGTTGTTATTGTTGCAAGAGACTAGTTTCACGCGCTTAGCTCAATTGCTAGGACATATTGCACGAATGTGGTGCAGGGACCAAGCCCACTTATTCACTTTTAACGGTGAAATTCTAGACACTAGACTATCTGACAAAAAAATAAACGGAATAAGAATAAGAAGAAGGAGGAGGTTAACCTAGTGGTGGTGGTGGTGTTGTTGGTTTGGGAAGCGAGGAGGTGGAAATGAGTGGGGGAAGTGAGAGGGAGAGATTGGTGTTGCGGCGTTGGAGAGAACAACATGCACTTGTTGTTGTTGTTGGTATAGATATGTGTGAAGCAGTTAGGGAAGTAACAGAACCACACGATGGCGGAGGTTCCCATTTACGCTAACTACTGCCTCTTTCTCTTTTTTGGTTTTTGTTTCTCAGCTCAACAAGTGAAAAGAAACCAAGAACAAGATGAAGCATCAATAGTAGTGAAGTGACACTCACTATTGAGTTTTTTTTTTTTATTAAATAAATTTGTGATCCTTTGAAATTTTTTATTTTAGTTTCTTAAAAATTTTAATTTTTGATCCTTTTTGTCTCTTTATTTAAGTCAACTTATATGTATCGTTTAAAGTTTTGAAATATTTTTTCTAATCTACCTCTACCACTTTAAGATTTGAAGATATTTATCCTGTACTAGTTCCGTGCCCGTTTGTGTGATTTGTATTTTTTTAAGACGTTAACTTATATATTATATGACTAACATAATAACTAACATTTATTTTTTGTCTGGAAACATAATGGCTAACGTGATATATATCAATGAATTAAATAGGAGAGTTATATTACAATTTGTCAAAGTAGCAATAACAACAACACTATCATAACTAAATCAAATGCAAAAATTCTTCATCTTTCCATGTGTTCCATTTCTTCCCAAGTCTTCGAACTAAAATTGTAACATAATGTTATTTGAAAATGGCTAACAATGTAATTAAAGTGCCAAATGAATTTTAAGTATAATAATATACCTGGATTTGAAATTTTGCATCTTATTTTTTTGCATTTAAGCTCTTGGCGTAGTTGCAAGATACCACAATATCTTTGTTTTTCTGTATATAAAATTGAAAGAAAACAATATTATAGTTATCAAAATAAGACAATATTTTAGTCATTATCTAAAAACAATATTGTGACATATATGTGTGTAAGTGATATGATATCTCTACCTATTAAAAACATAAATACCTATGATTGTGATAAAAGAATGTTTTTGAAAACTATATTTTTTGTAAACTCTCCATCTTCTCCTTGTAGTTTACCATCTTTAATGAGTATCTTGGTTGAATTTTGTGAAACACCTCTAGACAAAGCCACATATAGTTGGCCATGGCTGAAAACATGTCGTGGAAGATAGATTCCAACTTTTGGTATGGTTTGTCCTTGTGACTTATTTATTGTAATTGCAAAACTAAGTCTCACAGGAAATTGTTTTCTACTAAGTACAAAAGGTAGACATGAGCCTGCTGATGATTTGACTTTGATTCTAGGTAGAAAAACTCTTTTTCCAGCATTGTTTCCAGTTAAGATTTCGACATCCAACATGTTCATAAAAAGACCATGACATAATAACCGTGTTCCGTTACACATGCCATATCTAGGGTCAAGATTCCGCAACAACATCAAAGGTGCACCTTTTTTCAATTTTAGAATATGTGGTGGCAAACTACCTTGATCAATGGAGTTTGAAAATTCTTGTTGATATAAATTATGTGTATCCCCTTCAACCTCATCAAATGACAACAAATTATGTGCTTCTCCTGGAAATTGATTGATAATTAAATCGTTCAATTTTTGAACATCGTCATTTTTAGGTGTAAGTATGGCTCTTTCTACCATATATGATGCATCCCATCCATGACATTCTAATTCAGGAAAAATATGATGTATAAGAGTTTGTATAGAATGTTCTCCTTCCCATGGTATTGCAATTTGTGGAGGTATCCTCACCATGTCCTCAGGTTTTGTAGGTTCTACACCATCACCAATGCGCATAAGAAATTCTGCAAACTCATGATCATGCATTGATCGCATATTTTGACGCAAATGTAGTACCTTGGTATGTGCCCATAAATGAGATTTGATAATACATGCATCTATTGTTTGTGCCTTTGTACCTTTCTGAACCACTGGAAGTACTTGACGAAAGTCTCCACCCATAATCACAACTTTTCCACCAAATGGAGCATTGTTGTTTAAAATATCCTTTAATGATAGGTCTAATGCCTCTAAGAAATATTTGTTTGTCATTGGAGCTTCATCCCAAATGATTGCAGCTGCTACTCTAATGAGATTTGCAAGATCTTTTTGTTTGGTTATATCACAAATGGATCTTGGTTGTGCTTCAAATGGTAAATTAAATCTAGAGTGTGCTGTTCTACCACCAGATAATAATGTTGCAGCTATACCAGATGATGCAGTTGCTAGGACAATTTGACCCCGACTTCTTAAACTTGCCATTATTGATCGATAAAGAAATGTTTTGCCTGTTCCGCTTGGACCATCAATAAAAAATACTGCACTCTGTTTGCGATCGATGACATTCATAATGGTTTTGAAAGCAATCATTTGATCATTATTTAACTTCTCAATAGATTGTATGTCTTCCTCTAGAATATCGATTGATAATTCCTCCTGTATAAGACGTTGAACTGAATTTTCTTCGATTGCATCTGGTGGTAAAGATGGAAGATCATAATCTTTTATGCTTTTACCGCCGATTAAAGATGTCATTCAAATCTTTCAACAACATAGTAGTCAAGTTTGTCATTTCAACATTGTTTTGAAATTGATAATCTTCTACCATGTGTGAGAAAAACTCATTATATAGGCTTCTAACATCAGTAGGTTGACAATAAATTAATATAGTCACATATAACATCCTTAAAGTGCATGGCATTCGAAGAGATGAAGCATTAACCAAACAATCTCTTATACTATTATCTTTCTCTAGCAACCCCCGATCCTCGGCTGCTTTTTTGAATGTCCCATTATTTCTAAGAAGATCATTCCAACTGGTGGGACCTTTTACATGAGACAACAATACTCTTAAGTAAAACTTTTCTCCTTCTGAAGGTGACACCGTATAGATTCTCCCAATAACTTTTCTTGGTGATTGTCTTCGATACCATTCCTTCACTCTGCTATTCCAACAATAATGTTGTGGTATCTCTCTATACAAATAATTTCTTGATTGTG
The DNA here is from genome assembly GCA_951804385.1 of Trifolium dubium. Classification (NCBI taxonomy): domain Eukaryota; kingdom Viridiplantae; phylum Streptophyta; class Magnoliopsida; order Fabales; family Fabaceae; genus Trifolium; species Trifolium dubium. Next base: position 13,705,271 of record OX638070.1, read on the forward strand.
GGTCTCTACGGTTTAATTCAAAGAATTCTGTGAGCATTGTTTTGGAGTTACGTTCATTATTCAACACGTCTGCTATTCTTTGATATTGATAAAATCGCACCTGGTGACGATTTGGTAAGTGAATTTGTAATCTTTCAACAGATGGATATAACCTGTAGAGAGTGAAATGAAATTAATTACATAAACAATAGATAAAATATAGAATGTATTAATTTGTAAAAGATAAGAATACATGATATAACCTGCAGAGAGTGAATCGAAATATTTTCCATAATGCCTCAGGTGCACAAATCCATCTAGCATCCACATATTGTTGAACCTCATCCACACTTGATCCTCTATGAACCTCCATTTCTACACGATCAGGGCCTTTATAGACATACTTATATAGATATTTAATGCTCTTGATGCTACTGCAAACCTCAACATTGATGTGACAATCATATTTCAATAATAACCAAGGGTTATATGGAACAACCCATCTATTGTCAACAAATTTGTTTCTACCTATGGATATAGGTTCGCCAAACCTTCTTTTGTATTCTGGATAAGAGTAATTTCCTTGACGTGTTTCTCTCGTGAAATTTTTTGGATAACCTTTTTTACATTGTCTATCCTTCATACATGGAGATTTTGGATTTAGTTTACCGCAAGGCCCATGGATCATGTGTTTCAGTACCACTTCATGTATTTGTGGTTCACATTCTACTTTTGGTATTTCTTCTCTGACCACACTATCATACTGTTCTGGATCACGCAACTTGTCATTACTGTCTAATACCAACAACATATGGACATGTGGTAATCCTCTTTTTTGGAATTCAGTAACATACATGTAACTTTTGACCTTTCCTAAGACACCTTTGTTAATGACATCATCTTTTAATTGCTCAAATTTGGACCGAAAGATTCTTGTTAGCAAATTTGGACGATCTTGAGGACTTTGAAAAGGTAGTAATTCTGATGTTATCTCACTCCAAGAAGGATTGCATGTCATTGTTAGAAAAATATATGGTTTACCATCATTAAGTACAATAGTCATGCCGTCTTCATAACGTTGTGTCATATCTCTACGACCACCAATAAATGACGATGGCAATACTGTTCTTTTTCCGATATTTTCTACAATCATAAATTAAATTAGTTAGTTTTGAGAAACATGCATGATACGTATTGTTTGAACTCAATTATGTCATGAAAATCAATGTTATTAGATACTTTACCTGTATTAGTTTCACCTCCATGCAAAGCATCTTGGAGTCCTTGATATATTTCAGCCCGTATCTCACTTTGATGTTGTCGATACCATCTTAATCTTCCGGATTCAATTTTGACATAATTGTCTACAACATATTGTTGTAACAGTCGTCCCGCACTTAACAACATTGTTCGATCGTTTGAACGAATCTATAATTTTTGTCCAAATAAATATGTCAGTTAATTTAAGTGTATTGATTAAAATATATAAGTATCAATGCATTGGTTTAAATGTACCTGCAGCATGTAACTGTAATATGCTCGACATGATACTTTTTGTCCATTAACTTTTGTTGTGTTGATATCCCAACCATGTGTTCCCAAAGGTAACAATAAAGGATATTGTAGTGGATCATAATACCCTTTTGTTTCTTGAACCTTCTTAAGATTTCCATCATGACACACAACATTTATATCCCTTCCACACTCCATAGATTCGTCATCACCACCACCAACAATAGCAGCAACTTGTGAAGCAGATGGGAGATTATATTGAGGTTGGTTGGTCGGACGCTCTTTAATAAGGATGACACATTCAGTAACATTTGGTTGTAGTGCAAGTTGTTTGAACCTTATGACAAAAGGATTGTATCGATGTAACATCTGCTGTAATTTATAAACTACATTTTGTCGTAGTCGGGGATTTTCCAGCATCCTATTTTGTAGCTCATGTTCTGTATCATAGATATATAACTGCAAGAAACGCGGTCTGGTACCCTCATTTGGAAAGAAACTTCCGATGTTGTGATAAAAAGAACCTTGAGCACGAAATGTATATATACTACGACCGGTTCTAAGAATATTTTCGTCGACATGAACACCAATTGATGTGAAAGAAAGAACGTGGTTGTAACTTCTAATATGATGTCTGAAATGCATCCCATCAGCTGTACCATCAGAAAATAAATCTTGCAACTCTTGAGGAACATTTACTCGTGTCAATGAAATATTTCCATCATTACAACATGTGTTGCGTGATTCATGGTAGAATAATCTTGCACTACAATGTCTGCATGTACTTGGATTGGGTAATTTGAATTTTGTCATCATGTAGTTATTTTTTAAATTTCTAGCACCATTATGTCTTGATCTAAAATGACGCCGACATCCTGTAGATAGCAATGTTTATTGATTATGGAAAATTTTGGTTATTCAACAACAAATTAAAAATTTGCAAATATATACAGATTTAATTGAAAAAAATTATTAAATAGGGTTTTAGTTCATATATTTAAAGGACAAAAAAAAGAATAAAATAAATATCAATATTTCAAATATATTGTGATAGTAAAGAAAAACATATTTAACACAAATATTTTAATCATAATTTGTGTTCTTTGATGGATTAACATTATATAGAGATACTAAAATTGAGTGAATGTACCTTGATTTTCACGTGTTGAAGTAACATTATTTGTGTTTTCCATATTAACATCTGAGATTTCTGCATCCTCAGAAGTTTCACTTACATGTATATTATCTGATAGTAATAAATAATTAAAATTAAATGCATATTTTTGTATCAATTATTTACATGAGTATTTTTATATGGTTGTGTCATTACCGTCAACCATTGCATAAGTATTTATTGTACATGAATCTGATTGATTATAATTAGTTCCTTGATTAGTTGATGCAACCTGATGATCTGCAAGGTAAAATACAAATATTTTATATTGAGAAAAAAATTTACAATATGATTAATAAATTTTTTTTTTGACTAAAATATTACTAATAATTTGAGAAGTCCTAAATATAATTTTTTTTTATAGTATAATAAATTTTGTTGGTTAAAAAAATATAAATTTATGTTGTCACTAACCAAGATAAGCGTCATGAACAACATGTCTGATTGTACTTGGTCCAGCTTCGTTGTCATGAGTTCCTCGAAAGTGTGATCTTGGAAAAATAATGTTTGTCAATATTTGAGATGACAATCTTTGTTCAATGTTTTCATTGGGTGAAGTATGCAGTTCTTTTCCTTTTTCCTTTCGACGCTTATAACTTTCTCGCCTTTTTAATAGTTGATGTTCTCTTTGTTCGTCGGTATAATTTTGTCTTCTTTTCCTTTCATTTTCAGCCCTTCTTTTCCTTTGATGCTCAGTTCGTGATGTGTTGATGCTTCTATCTGCCATTTTGAAAATCTATTTTTAAATTTGTGAAAAATGGTCATAAAATAGTTTAAATATTGACTGACCATGTAATTATCTCGACTTATAAAATTGATTAATTCATGAGCATTGTATAGATTAACTTATTTACCTCAAGTCAATATATAAAAAGGATACACTGTAATTTATTATTTGTAGTTGTTATTAATAAACTTTACAATCTAATAATTTGCTCTACTTTTTAGTTAGCTGTAAACGTTTGAGGAAAAATGGTGATACTCGATGATTTTATTTATGTCTACCATTCCATAAATTTCATAGTTCTTAACAAATTAAATTGCCATAGCCAAAGAAAAATACTTTCACTAATAAGACAAATCCTACTAATATATCTATACCAATTTGATCTAAAACACCTTAATTTGATCAAAAAAATTTACGGTTTATTATTTGTAGTGGTAATGAATAAACTTTATATTCTAACTAATTTGCTTAAATTTTATCTATACCAATTCATGAACCTCTTAGAGTAGATTAATATAATTATTTCTAAACTTTTGAGAAACAATGGTGAGAATGGATGACTTTATCTATGTTTACCATTCCATAAATTTCATATAGTGCATATTAAATTATCATAGCCGCAAAAACACTTTTCAAAGTGAAATCAAACACATCAAATTGATATAAATGAAGACAAATCCAAGTATAAGAAAGCAGGAAGCATACGCAAATTGATTTAAAACACATTAATTTGTTCGAAATCATTTATGTGTGTTAATTGATCAACTTTTTGCATATTAATTGTACTGGAAGGATATAAACGTACACGGAAACATTATGTGAATATGAATTTGACTTTTTGTCTGATTAGAATGATTGGAACAATGTTTTTCTACATATTGTAAGAGTTTAGTTTTGTTGGAAAATGATTGGAACAATGTTTTCTACAAATTGTAAGAGTTTAGTTTTGTTGGGAAGTTACAATTATTTGATAGGTAGTTTTTTTATATTAACCGCTCTTGAAGGTTAAACTTGGAATATTAGAAAAGGGCCACACCAAAAGAGTGTAGGCTCTTTATATATAGGTAAAGATTACATAATAATGTTTTAATCGATATAAATTTTATAAAGTATACTGTTAGATTGAAAATTTATATTACATAAATCATTTCAGTAAAATTTCAAACAAATCTAAAATCATTTAATATGTTATTAAAACACATAAGAATTAACGACGTATAAAAAAAAAGGTTAATCACCTTTTAAGCCCTGTAAAATAGACCAAATTGTTTTACCCCTGTAAAAATTTTACTATATTTTTACTCCTATAAAAAAATGTTTATGGTTTACCCTCTGTAATATAAGATTCTGTCATTTACCCCCTTAGTCAAAGTCAACAAAATCTTACCGTACAGAATATGTGACGTGGCATGCCATTTTTAGTTTAATTGTAATTTTTTTTAAAAAAAACTATCAACTTAGCTTTTTTATTTATTTTTTTTGTAGATTTGTTAAATTATACTAAAAACTACCGTTAAATAACAAATCTATAAAAAAAATTATAACAATTTTTAAATAAAAAAAATTAAAAGGTAATTAACCCTAAAAAAACATACTCCCTCTGTCCCAAAATAAGTGTCATATTTGCCAAAATTGTTTGTCCCAAAATAAATGTCACATACTATTTATATCATTGGTTTTTCCTATTTTATCCCTCAAAACAATCATTAGGTGAGAGAAAAAAATACTTTTAAAGATCTACTTTTTAATATTCTAATGTCTACAACCAATAAAAAGAAAGGGTATTTTAGTTAAAGTTATATTTTCTCTCTTTCATTTACACATTTTTTTTAAAGTGTGTAATTTGGTCAACTATGACACTTAAAATGGGACGGAGGGAGTACAAACTATTAATCTTTATGTGTCTCAATGACATATTACTATCAAATAACCCAGAGGTGTGGTTGAACACTTGAGCGGTTGGGGCTCATTCTCCCTTAGCTAAGGGTCGAGAGTTTGATCCTCACCTTGGTTATGGAGTAACTTTAAATATCTAGGCCAACTATTTCACCCTTTGAAGCGAGGGATTAATCATTGCATTTGGCGGTAGATACCCAGATTTCGATTAAAAAAATAACATATCAAATGATTTTGGATTTTTCTGAAACTTTATACAAATGATCTATATGATATTAAATTTTAATCTAACGGTGTATTTTTAAAATTTATATCAGTTAAAAATATTATTGACCCTTCAAAATTTATATTTAAGTCATCATTAGTTACAAAAAAAATGAATTTTAGTGGAGTAATTCTTTTAATTTTTTTTTGATTAAGGTAAAATGAAATTTATATTAACAAAGTCGCTCCGGCATAAGTTTACCGAAATCGACAACAGCAGTTACAAAAAAGTTACATAGAGAAAATAAAAGAAAACAGAGTTAGTCAAAGCTTAAATAAGTAAGTGGGCTCGACCACCACCAATGATAATTCAAGACTATATTAATGTTCACTTCCCTCAACCACTAATATGAGTAGAATTTGACATTGTCTGGTTGTTGAGATAAAGACTTTGCTGTATTTTTTAAAACTCGTTAACTCTTTTCGTTCCAAACGACCATGCACAAGAAAGCCAAACAAAAATTTACAAGAATATGATCGTCGCACTCTCAAGCCACCTAATGAATACGTAAATTGAATAGTACACATAGTTGATTCGAAAACAAAGATAAAACATCGTGACGGAAAATATTTGAAGATCAAAGTGTCATGTTTTTTCGAAGGCTTAACATATGAATTTTGATATTTATAAGGATTAAAAACATATTTATTTAATGTACCAAAAAAACAAGACAATCCTTTTACATTTTTATGTTTATCAATAATTAGTTAACTACTGTAATAATTTATTTACTTGCCTATTTTTTTGACATTAATTTATTTACTTGCTGTCTCTTCATCATTTTGATTATTGATGGAGGGTCAATTTGTGTTGAATTAAGACAGTCTTTTGGTCGACCGTCTACTATTTAAAAATAAATTTGAATAGAATTTCTGTCTTTTATTAAGATAGAGATATTGCATGCAATATAAAGATATTCAGTTTATATTTTGATATACACGTTTATTGATTTTTAGATGGTGAAATTTTAGTTATTGGACTACTTGATACAAAAAAATTCACTTTTAACTAAGCCATCAGGCTCAAGTGGTTAATGAGCTTCACCAAAGGACATATTTCGGGAGAACTCGAGTGTGATTTTTGGGTGGAACAATTTTTTGGCCAGACTTTACTTACCTTGCGGTCGAAATCTGGACTACTAGGGCCCCCTTCTCCTAGGAACCAGAGGGTGAAAAAAAAACAAAAAAAATTCACTCTTTTAAAGTGAATAAATGAAGGGCTCATAGGTTTAAATTTTGACTCCTTCATATAAAATGTGATATTTTTACCAATAAAGTTAAAAAATTTTAACCCTGTAGTTCTAAGAATCAATTTCGATATTCATTCGTCAACTGAAATCATATACATTAATATATGATTAATGAGTTTTTTTTAAGACGGAAGAATCTAATTTTATTCTGTAGTAAGAATAATTTTTTACCATATTTTATTTATTTTGAAGTTTTTTTTTTACACAATTTATTTTGAAGTTAAACTCTGCATTATGAGGCATCATTCTCTTGAGAATTAAAGAATTAATATCAACAAAATAATTTTACACTAATTTCTCATGAGAAATCATGTGTACATTTTTATCGAGGCGAACATTTTAGTACCTCTTTTTTTTTTAATAAGCAAAAATAAATTATAAGAAGCACAAGAGGTGCTTAACACTTACAATTCGAAAAACCTCATTAAGTGATGACAAAACAACCTAAAGAGTTATTACATCAGCCATATTACATTGGATACCTTATTTAAATAGGAATTTTTAAATAACTCTTTTAATTTACAAAAATTGCAAAATGGCACCATGAAACCTACAAAAGACCTAAAACAAAAATGTTTGTAATCTTCACAAAAGACGTCTTGTGGCCCAATTCAATCATCCAATTCTATAAAACTTGGCAAACCTACAGAAGATGTCAAAAATTTACGCATCAGTCATCACTTTGGAAAAAAGAAATTGAGCAAAATTCAAACAAAATTGTATGCCACATTTGCAACTAAGAATAATTAAGAAGAAAAGAATATTAATTTTGAATGTTGAAGTCTTCTAATGGAACACAAGTCAATCCTTTCTCTCTTTGGACATGAGTTTTATTGTTGCAAAAATATAAAATGAAATTTTACAAAGAATATACAAATTATACTATTAACAATCTGCAACCAACGGCAAAGCGGTATTTTATGAGTTTTACTTTGAATATTTTGAATGATATTCTTATCCTATCATATCCGTATCAAACTCTTTTATTATATTAGTCTCTGGTATATATATCCTGACCACCAAACGAACCCGTAAGTTATTGACTGAAAAGCATCATAACAATGTTTTTCTTAAAGAAACCGAGCATAATTGCAATGAGAAATGTTTCCATTTTCTTATATGAAAGTAAACCATGAAAGCAAGTCCATATGAAAGAAAAGGTGGTAGGGATGAAGAGAGAAAGAAAGAAACCTTGAAGCACAGTTGTTACTGCTGCATTAGGTACAAGAAGCCCAACTATACGTCTGTTATCTGATGTAGTTTCAACACGAACAATGCGTAACCTCTTATGCATTTGATTGGCCTGTACATATTTTTATTTGCAGTTAGAATTCATTTGCATTATAACATCTGTAAAATATGTTCTTTCTCGTGAATATTTTATGAACAGATGAAATACCTGCTTAGAAAGAGCGGTTTGTATGTTTCCCCAAACCGGAAGAATGACACCACCTAAGACATTTATTTCATGTAGTCTTGAACCAACTGTACAGAATTTACCTTGCTTACATTTTGGACCATGCATGCACTGACAACAAAGACAAATTGTCAAAGTGTGAGATAATGTGAAATTAAAAAAAATCTATAGATAATAATCATGGGCGTAGTTAAGGCCCGGCATGCTTGGGCACTTGCCCAGGCTTCGACCAAAAATATTGATAATGAATATGTACCTGTTTAGATGTATACTCTTCTTCCCAACCAATTTTGGCCTCCTCTAAAGATGAAACTTTTGAATATATTCTAGTTAATTCTGCCAAATGCATATCCCTACAATTGCAAGGGAAATGGGTAAACAAGAAAGTTTAACTAAAAGAAGGCCACATAATTGAAATACATACCGAGGTGATTCTCCGGTAGTCGGACGAACGATCTTATACATATCTGAAGAAGAACTGGAACAGAAAGAAGAACAAACATAATGACATCAGTAAATGAAACTTATTCCTATGAGAAAGTGATTCAGAAATGACAAATCAATCACACACACATAAATACATATACAAATAATTTTATTTAATGTCTCTGACCCTTTATTAGTATCTGTTGAAGTAAGAAACTTATTCCTACGATAAAGAGATTCTATAAATGTTGGACATTGTAAACTATCATCCATTGAAATTAAATAGTTATATAATAAGTATGACCAAAACCAGGAACGAACCTTCTAAATGCTAAGATAACACGACGTTTTCCCAACCACGACTTCTTGGACTTGTAGAAGCAGTCAGCATATGAACCAAATCCAGTCTTCTGCTTCTCATTCAGTATGGTATTTGCCAACTGATGCATATATGATATCAGTAAAATATGTTAGGGTAAAGCAATATTTAGTTAAGAAATCTGAGAAAGCGTATGCACCTCCCATGAAACCCCGCGGTCGAAGATGAATGTGAACAGAACAGTTGAAGCCCCGCTCATTTTATCAACATAGACTGTCTGCATCAAAGGAAATTTATCTTCAGTCTTAAATTTTCTATACAGTAACATATGAAAATATGTGGCAGCAAGAAGTTTAGGACGAAAATAAATACCTTTGGAGTCCCTTGCAATTCAATGACATTAGCTTTCAAGTCAACAATGCCTTTGTCAAGACTACCTTCAACGCGAGCTTTTGGAACAAGATGATCCAAAATATTCAAATATAACTCAAATAGCCTGTTGATACAGAAAAAATTAGTGCACTGAAAAAAATGTTGAAAGTAGAAGCATCAAATCATTTCATTCACCCTTACCAAAAAAAGAAAATCATTTCATTCACAAAATACAAACCTATTCTGAGTCTCAGGTTCTACTCCCAAAATCCGGTTGAGAAATCTTCCAATATTATGTATATTTTTGGTTTTTTTTGAAGCGCCGTGCCTTCTAGAACCGCTATCATCTCCTTTAAATATAAGAAGTGAACATTTAATAATGAGGAAAAACAGAGATAATGTGGTATCATAAACTTCACAACAGTCAATGATGAAACCAGAAATATATTTTGATTAGATCACCATTATTATATATCTATTCAACGTAATAATAGACAGTGGAAAACAATGAATTACCAAAAATGGTATCTGTAGAAATTCCAACGGATTTTAGAGCAGCCCTTGACTGCATAATAAAATCTTCGATTGTATTTGGTCCGTCAGATAAGCATCCTGGAGGTACAACAGGAAGAGGATCCTACATAACTAATTTTATCAGTAGATGGATTTGAATAATTCACTTCCTATTAAATTGGAATTGCCGATATGCACATTTGTTATTTTCAACGAATATTATACCTGCCCCAATATTCCTCTGTACAAAATCTCCAGAGCCTTCTTCCCATATTCATTATCATAGTTATACTCCTTTAATGAAGGTCCAGCCCTGTAATGGAAGCACGGACAACATTGGCTCAACGATGACTCACTAGAAACACAAAACTGATGAATCTAACTTACCTGCGATCCCCTTGAGTCAAAGCCCCGAGGGATTCCAATCTCTTAGCAACACATGATGCAAATCGGCGTTCTCCACCAAGGTCTGTAAATAGTAATCTGAAGAACATTTTCAAGGATAAGAAATTGTGTTAAACAGGTGTAAAAGTATATATCACTATAAAAAATTCAAAGATCAAATTAATCAATAAATCTTGGTGACCTGTATTCTGGTGCTGAGACTTGATTTGATCTATGAGTTCTTCCAAACTGTTGAATTGCTCGGTCGGCACTCCATGGAAGTTCTAGAGTTATATGAACTCTTCTTTTCTATTTTGTAAGGGTCAAAGAGAACAAAACAGCAAAAACTTGCGTTAAATAATTGTGAAGTTCAAAAGCTGCTGATACAAGGGATGGAAATATTTTCAAACAGCTTGATTACCTGATTTCTCACTCTTTTGTCTGCCTGCAACGAAAAGCCAGCTGATCCAGCTTCAGAGATGATAGCCACTACCTTCTTACCTTCCATGAAGAGCATTTTTTCATGCATGTTGACCACATCGGCAGCGACATCTTTTCTAAAGGGAAAAATACAAAAATATAGTTCAGTTAGAATGAGTCTATGTTTATCAAAATTAGATATGGAGACATTTTGCAACTCACGTATTTCGAGTTTGGTAAACGACCCCCGTTCCACTAGGGGCTCTCACAAGCCTTCCTTTCCTTCCTGTAATTTCAGCAACTATGTCATGACCTCCTAACTGCATCAATAATATATTTATAGAGTCTATTAGAATAACTACCGTGTTTACAATTAGCGTTAATTGCAGAACATAAAATCACGACAACAGACATATTTTCATAGCAGTTACATTTTTAATTGTTATGGGACTAGCATTGGCAAATGATCATTTACCTGGTCAATAATATCATCCAAGGGATTGTTTGGAAGATCCAAAGCACGAATCGTCTGTAATATTTTTTCCTTGCACTCGATGGCTATGTCATAAATGCTGCAAGCCCATAAAAATATTCAGCACTGCCATACTCTTATTTTTTAATATCTAATGAAAAATTATGCCATTTAAACCAGGGTGCCAAATTAAAACAAATTATCTAAGTTCTAAACCTCTTCTGGGGTTTAAGTATGTCTATTCCAGGAGGGGAATATTTGACAGTTTTATCCTCAGCGTGAACTAAGCATGTCCATTCCTCAAGCAAAAATTGGCCAAATCGGGGAGCCAAGCATGACTGATGAGCGTATTTTCCACATTGGAAACACTGCCACAAGTTTCCCCTTTCCTGCAAAGAAATATATGTGAATCCTTCACCTTTCAAGACAATACAAGAAAGCTTTTTCGGAGAATAAATAAATAAAAACTACCTCTTTAATACTGCTAATTTCACATTTGTGAGGGTAATCATAAGCAGAGTCGGCAGCTACATCAAATGACATGCATCATGAGAAGTTTTTATGTATCGATAACAACACCATTATAATAAAAAGGTGAATTTCTTTCTCCAACTTTTGTACAAAAAGAAATGCCTTTTAATCTAGTATAACATAAAGAAAACACACCGCTTTCATCCTCTTTTGGTCCGTAATCAGAAGCAGCTGCATTAAGTCAACGGCGAAATTAAAAAGGTATCATGTATAATATTACTGTGTACAGAATACTAATAACTATACAAAAAAAAACTCTAGATATTAACAATAAGAGGCCTTTCTACAACAGCTATTCACAAATTACAAACTGAATAACTCTTTTAATAAAAACACAGTTGATTTGCACCCTTTATCATCATATATAAAGACTGAGAATAAGTGTTCATTAATGCATTAGGAGAAAGGGTTGCCATATGCCCTTGAAGCATAACACATTATAAATGAAAAGGGTTAATCAAAATTTGCTTGAAACTCACCATCAGATCTTCGTCACTTTCAGCATCACTAAGAGGTTCCGACTTAGGTACTTTTATGACTCTAGATGTTGCTGAAATAGAATTAAAAATAGAAACTTGTTGTAAATAATGTACTTTTACTATTATTAGCAATAATTTTTATTCGGCTCATAAGTTCATTAGTCAGGTCCATTAGGTTAGAATAGTCTATATAAACACACTAGTGGTTATTTATTCATAACTTCGAAATATATTCAGTTTTCACAAAACTAATGAAATATTCATAAAAAATACGGCATGTAGATACCTGGGAGAAGTTCATCCTGTTCTGGCAATGGGTAATTATCTTCAACAAATTTTAGCAGCAACTCACGAGGTCCAGAAATAAAGTCATCAAGTTCAGAACCCTATCCAACGCAATAAATAAATAAAACACATAATGCAACTGAAATGCAGGAAATGAAAAAGGATGTAAAGAGTAATACACACGTATTTTGATACAGCATCCTCCATCCTTGCTTCCCCGGTACTCTGCAGACCTATGACTACACATTTTTCTTCCATTATTGCTTGTTTCACCAGTCTCACCGTAGTAGGGACTTTAGCAGATATACACAAGTGTCTAAAGAAGCGCTACAATTTTACAAGGAAAGCAAACAATCCAAAACCCTCAGTAAGTTATAAATGTCTAATAGACATGAAGAACTTGTCTCTGGCACCAACTTAAATTCTTAATACCTGATGGGTTGCCCAGTATAATCTCCATAGTTTTTTAGTTTTAGGTTTCACAGGTAGGAGGGTAATGGCTGACTTCAATTTCTCACACAAATCCGCCCAAAATACCGTAGCCTTTTTATATACATCCTATGAAATTTGATAAAAACAATCATTATTAAATGAGCATACTGAATTCAAAAGAAAATTTGTAACATACATCACCAGATGAGAGACTTCAACAAAGAGTATCTATCAATATGCTCAAAGAAATTAGTCAGTCGTACCGTCATTTTATCACCTAATGTTGCTTCATTACTTTCAAACTCAGCACCCTTGTAGCTAAGCGTACGACATAAATACATGCCCCTGAAATTAGAAAAATGAAGTCGATATAATATATAATTCCGATACATGTAAGTGTATAACGCTGAGAGTGGGTGTGTTTGTAGAATTATTAATACCTTGCTTTCATGTCCATTGCAACTAGCTCTAGAGCTCCAACACCCCCTTTTTCAAGAGCATCTGGATTCATCATCTCATTTAGTTACTATTTTGAATAAAATGTGAATAAAAAAGAGGACTAGTCATAGTTACCATTTTTAAAAACAAAAAGATAAGAGAAAGAACACTACTTAGAAAATCAGCAAATTCACGGAAAAAAGTTCCATCTCCCCAAAGGCCAAGTCGAACCATATAAGCCATATTGCGAGGCTCAGAAGCACCAGTAGCTGAGCAATAAACAACACGAGCTTCAGGTAGTTGAGCCTATTAAATTAGATTGAAAGAAAAAAAATGAGGGATTCAAATGGTAAAAGAAAAGAGTGATATTAAAAGCTTTCCGTTACAGAGTAAGATGAATAAACCTGGATATCAAGCACTGCTTCACCAGTTTTTGTTGGTTTCATACCCTTTTCGGGAACCAAATTTTTTGCTTTATGACACTGTAATGAAGTCACTCACACTATTTAAGATACTTGAAATCCCACTTAATAATAATATCCTTCAAAACTAAGCGATGGAAATACCGATTTACACTAGGAATAAATTCAATTAAAAAAATCTGATACCTCATCAAAAATTATAAGACCATCAAATTTAGGTCCACACCACTGCACAAGCTGTTGCATACGGGTAAGACCTTTAGCAGATGATGCTATGAGGCTACTGTAAGTCAAGAATATAACTCCCTCCCTAACTCCAACAGTCTCCTCGTCGAGGTTAGAATAAGGCAGTTTGTTCAAAGCATGCACTGGATAGATTTGAGAAAGAAATATGTTTAAACTGTCAAAGATATTAACCACATCATAGGACTTTAGTTGCAAAAAACCAGAAAACATACATTCAACGCAAAATGCACCCATATCATCCAAATCTCTTCTGGCATCAAACTTCAAGTCTGAACCAACAGAAATCCACCTGTATAGGAAAATTGAAACAAGAAAAAAAGTAATTAAAAAGAATAAATGAAATATCAATTAAAAAGTAATTAAAAAGTATGCATGCTTTGTACAATTAATCACGTTGAAACTTACAAGGCTTTTTTCCTCCCATGCTGCCAATTCTCCCATATTAGCCCAGCAGCTGTTCGACCTTTGCCTACACCCGCTCCATCTCCAATAAAGATTCCAGCCCTAGCACCATTTGGAACATATTGAAGATGTCTCTGCCATGGAAACAAGCATCATACATATGATAGATAAATTTTAATTATTAATTATCAATATGCAATCATGTGGGGAAAGAAACCTGGCTAGCATAAACCAAAGTCTCGATCTGCAAGCACGACAAAGTCTTGTATAATTGTAAGTCATACTGAATCTTTGGAACATAAGTAGGCTTAGGTGGCTGCACTGCAGACAAGGAAGATGTTTCCACAATCGGATCAGGGTGTGGCGGTCCAATAGATAGTTTTGAGGGTCGCTGCATAACAAGAGACCTTGATATATATTCAATGAAATAATCCAAACAAAGTTTTAATATAAATTGATCTCTAGAGTCTATAACTTACATAATCCGTAAATGTTTCTCCAGGCGTACCACCTTCAACTTCATCCTGCTCTACTTCTTTAACCAGCTGATATATATTTTCGTATTGAAAGAAGACGAAAAAAAAATCATGAGATATAAATACAAGGATAGTCCGTAAAAATGAAGGGTTCATTCTTAGGTACTCCGGGTAAGTGTTAATCAACAATAAAAAGATATCAATAGAACATTCCAAAACTATTTTCCTACCAATTATTTTTTTTTTTGAATCAGCCAAATTATATTATAACTAAAAAGCAGAAATTCTAAGTACAAGAAGTACTTGAGAACCTTTGCAACAATTACAACCGAACAAAGGTACAAACAACAAAAGCACAAGAGAAAACAAAAACATAACATAAAAAACGAGTACCAAAAAAGAAAAACGCAGCAGCTACAGCTGAGAAACAAAGTTAAGGCAGGGAGCACAAAAAGGAACAACAACTCAGCAGCTTCTATCTAAATACAACAATGGTTCTTGTTGAAATATGATGCATATTTCTAGAATACATTTGTAAATTGTAGAATAAACTATCCAGTGATGATGTACAATTGTAAGATCTTTCTAGAATACTTGAGTATTTAGTAGAATAAGTTATTATTAGATTTGTATTAGGAAATATCATGAAGGATCTGGAATGAATTATCTAGAATACCTTCTACACCTATAAATAGGTAATCATATGTACAATTGTATTCAAGCCTTTGAGATAGAATGACAAAAATATTGAAGGCTTCACCACACTATGTCTCCTCCTAACTACCCTTGTCTCATGCTACCTATAATCCATAGAGAGAGCAATACAAGCTATACATTTGCTCTAAGTGCTTCTCATACTCACTACTACCTTCAAATTCTAATAGTTCTGCTATCCATTCATATAACATACAACTCACTGAGTATTTCTCTTGGCTCAACCACCATTTCCAAGACCATAGCTTAATCTCCTCCACACCATTTTTGAAAATGACCAAGTTCCGCGTCTTCCACATCGCCCACACCACCGCCATCCAAATCAAAACCAAACCCAGACTCTTTGGTTTCTTCCTATCGTTCCATTTAAGCAGATTCAGAAGCGAGAACAGGTTATGCGGGAGAGAAAAATTAATATTGAGCCAGAAAAACACATCCTCCCAAACTTTTCTAGCAAAATCACAATAAGGGAAGAGAAAAACACGCGCAGCATTGCTCTCCTAAAGGTAATACAATCTATCTGGCGACTGAGCATTGCTCTTCAGCATTGCACAACAAGTTAAGTCAAAAAATAAAATAACCATTCTCTAAGCAACACAACATTCATCACATGAAATTCCACGAAATTCAAAACTAGGTTAAAATCAAATCATCACCAACTACAATAAAAAGAAGAAAAAAAGTAACCAAAAAATATAATAAAAATTAAAAACCTCGTTAGCTTCTTCTTCAACATTAACATTATTAACATTAGCATTAGCATCAAGCTGAACCAGACAGTAAGGGCAACGGGACATCAAGACGTTACTAAGTTCGAAAATGAGAGCGTTACAAGCCGGACATTGA
Organism: Trifolium dubium; assembly: GCA_951804385.1. Lineage (NCBI taxonomy): Eukaryota > Viridiplantae > Streptophyta > Magnoliopsida > Fabales > Fabaceae > Trifolium > Trifolium dubium. The sequence continues at coordinate 13,721,667 of OX638070.1, forward strand.
TAGTTAGAAGGACGTTGTGGTGGTAACTTCGTTGCATCTTGCTGTGGGAAGAGACTTTGTTGGAAGCGGAACGCGGCGGATTGTGACCGTTGTTGCTGTTGTTGTTGAGGGTTTGAGAAAAACTGAGAAGAAGAAAACAAAGAGTCGGGGAAAAACTGAGATGGGTTGGAGAAAAACTGAGAAGAAAAAACCGAAGAGTTAGCGGGAAAAACGGTTTTGTTCTTGACGTGTCTTTTCATCTTCTCCCTGTTAAATATGTGAGACATTTTACTTTCTTTATGCATTGTAAGAGTCGATGGAATGGAATAATAAGGGTTGGTTATGAAATTGATCAAAACAATAGTAGGAGTTGGAGAATTTGAGAGAATGAAGGAAAAAATGAAGAGAATATGGTAGTATTAGGTTTTGTAAATTTAAAATAGATATTTTGTTTTTATTATTTTTATTATAAAAGGAAAATAGATAATTTATTTTCTATTGAGTATCCATTAAAAATACTTTGGATTATTATAAAAAAAAATATTTTGGATTACATTATTTATTTTCTTGGATTACAAACCATTAATAATCCTTACCAAAAAAAACAAACCATTAATAATATTTTTTTTATATTACAATCCATTAATAATAATAATAATATTACTAATTATAATAACAATATTAAACTCTCAAAAAAAAATTAAAAAAAAAATATTTTTGGTTTAAATAATTGTATTTTTATTAAATTTCTTAGTGAAGTAAATATTATCCATATATTTAAGTCAATTACAAATCAATGAAAGATAAACATACAATAAGTTGTGGTGTTACAATTGTTTGTGGAGGCCAATGTGTTCAAAGGGCAAATGATTTGTGATAGTCCAGACTCTTGTGACCCAGGTGTTTATTTCTCATCTACAATTTACAGATGACACTTTTATTGTGGGTGGTTGGACGAATGTAAGAGCCATCTATTTTATTTCTTTTTGATGATAGAAGGGGGTGGAATGTAGGGTTGGGAATAGGTCAGACCAAGTTTTTTGGCCTACGAAATTTTTTTAAGCTTGAATCTGACCAATGACCTATTAAAAGTTAATTTTTTGGTCTGACCTATTTAAAAGTCTTGTATGATCTTATGGCCTATATAAAAGCATACATCACATAAAAACTTCAATTTTTTTTTAATTAGCAATATAGCCTATTTAAAAGCCTACTTTACATAAAGGCTTTTTATATAGTTTATCTTACATATTTTTTAAAATAGACTAAAACATAATCACAACGAATTTTATATGTCCTAAATTATTTTTTATTTTATTTTTATAAATTATAATTATAGAATATGAAAGTAAGTTTATAGTTATGTATATTTTATTATATGTAAAAAAACAATTGTGTATATATAGGCCGGCCTATTAGGCTTTGTAGGTTTATTTTATTAAGTCTGAGTTTGACCTATTTATGTAAATAGGCTATTTTCAAAGTTTGATTCTGGCCTTTTCAATAAATCAGCCGATCTGGCCTGAGCCTATAAAGGTCAGACCATAGATCCCTATAAGCCGACTTGGTCTATTCCCAACCCTAGTGGCATGTGGAAGGAGGGGTGGATTTTGAGGCGGCGTTTTGTGTGTGGGAGGAAGATCTGTATTTCACTACTAAAAAAATCTTAAATACCGACGGCCAAAATTTGTCTCTAAAAGGCAAAAATTCCGTCACTAAGCACATTAGAGACAGAACTAGAGACAGATTTGATGTGGTCGATAATTTCCTCGTCTCTAAGCCAATAGAGACAGATTTTACATTTCGTCTCTGATTGGAGACAGAATTTATCCGTCTCTGAATCAGAGGCGGATTTTATATATCTGTCTCTAAATGTTGAATTCAAGACACAATAAATTCGTCTCTATCAGAGACAGAATTGAATTCAAATAATTCTGTCTCTAAAATTCTGTCTCTAAGCAAAATAATTCGTCTCTATTAGAGACAGAATTATCCGTCTCTGAATTCAAATAATTCTGTCTCTAAAATTCCGTCTCTAAGCATGAAATTTTGTCTCTATTGGAGACAGAATTATCCGTCTATGAATTTAAATAATTTTGTCTCTAATTTTTCATCTATCCGTCTCTGAATTCAAATAATTTGGTCTCTAATTTTCCGTCTCTAAACACAAAATTTTGTCTCTATTGAAGACAAAACTATCCGTCTCTAAATTCAAATAATTTAATCTTGAAAATTCCGTCTCGAGACAAAACACATTTTTTCGTCTCTAATAAGTCATGATTTTTAAATATTATTTTTTATTTACTGAATGTAATTCATATAATTCTACGATGTGAAAAAATTAAATATTGATTGACATTAAATTTGATACATTAACATAAAAATGTACTTCATTCTTACTAAGTATCAATATCAAACTTATAACGGGTTCCAACACACAAATAAATTGAAATGATTTAACAAAAATTCATAAAAGAAAGTAACTAAAGCTAAACTTCACCACCCATCTCATCATTTTCATTGTCACATTCTCTTTCAAGTTGAGCCGCAGAGTTTTGATTACTATTAGGCCCAAACATTCCGAAAAATTGCTCCCAATACTCCATTTTTTGTTTTAATGTTTCTTGTTCAAGATTCTTTTTGCTCAAAATCAGTGGTTAATGCTTCAATCGTAGCCTCCATAGTAGCAACTTTATTTGACCGTACCAATAGAAAATGAAGGCGAAAATTTGAAAAATTCTTTATTAATAGTAGTAGCTTGAGATCCTAATTCAAATATATAATAAGAAAGGACATAGAACATAGAAGTATAAAATAAGAAAAATAGTAAAATACTCACCACATAAAATATAAAATCAATTAACACAAATAAATTAATAACTAAAAAAAAATCATACTTTTACGACACAATGTCTAATATGCAACTAAACCATAAATCATGTAGGATAAATCGTCTCATTAGCACCATAAGATAAATCACCTCATTTGATACCTATCACAATAATTATATGCCATGATATACTAATTACAAACATCATCAAATAAAACTATATGATCATACATTTGAATCAAAAGTAAGCATACGATCAACAAGTATGTACAACAAGTATTAAAGATACTCACAAATCATGACTTTCACAAACTCAACAATTAAAGATGGCACACAAATATTAAACAAACATATTCACATTACATAACATAAAATAATAAGATAAAAGTATATTCTTAATTATTAATTTTATTTGCGCAACAATTTTTAACTAATGTTTGAAAAGAACTCTACCACTATCATACCCTATGATTTCATGATCCATATAATTGTATACCGGAATATAAGTCCTTACCTTAAAACGACTTTTCGGAAATATTGATTTTAGAGATGCTACAATCAACCACACGATCAAAGCTTAATGTCGAGATAAGAATAACTAATTTGTCAAACACTCTTAAATACACTGACTTTGAGAGATGAAACTGACAGATTATATATATATATATAAGGATTAAGGGATATATATAAGGATTAAGGGATATGGTTAAACTCTTAATCTCTTGTGTCAAAAAAAAACTTATCAATCCACGTTTTATTTATTTTATTTTGTTCCGATACATGTACTTACCAATTTAATTAATAACTAGCATGTAAAATAACACGTTACATGATTTGTTTTTTTTTTTGGTAAGTTCACGTTACATGATTTGCATCACAAAACAAAAATTACTAAATAAATATATTATTTGTTCTTTTTTTTTTGTTTCTAATTAGTTATTCCTCCGATTTGTTGTTGGAGAATGTGTTTTTACATCTTATCTTCCTATTATACCCTAATTCTTTTTGTTGGAATATATTATACTTTAATTTTAATTCAACAATAAATTTCTATTTTTTTGCACACACTTTCTCTTACTAAAAAATAGAAACAAAACAAAAACAATAAAAAAGATTATATAATGCTTAGTCATTAAAATATTAAGGAAAGAGAGTATAATAGACAAAATATAATCTTGAATTATCAAAACGACAAATAAAAAAAACTAAGGGAATATAAAATAGCGGGTCATACAAATCGCACCTCTTTTTCTTTTTTTTTTGAAACAACAGATCTTCTTCATAGTATAATCTTTCGTATTGTTTTTTTTTTCTAATAAAATAATTTTTTTTTTTGGGTGAATACTTTATATCTTAATTGACACAAATTAATTATCATTCACTTTTCACGAAAATCTTCGTTTACTTGTTTAAAAAGATTGATATCTTTTTTCCCCTTGAATATATCAACTACTTCCTTCGTTTTTTATTTATTTGACGTATTAGAAAAAAATATTATTTTTAATTATTTATCGTTTTGCCAACTTAAATTATATTTTGTCTATTATACACATCTTCCTGCTTTTTTTGTAACAAAGTTTGTTTGTTATTTTTTCAAATAAACTTTGTTGCAATTTTTTTTGTTGTTTAATTAGGATATATATTCCAAAAAATTAAATAAAGTTATAATAGGAAGATCAAGTTGAAAATTACACCTTCTTAGTTTGTTATTTTTTTTTTCTAAAACAACAAATAAAAAGGAATGGAAGGAGTATTATTTTTATTCATATTATTTTGTTATTTCTAAACTTTATATTTTTATTTTTTTTATAAAAGTTCATGACATATTCTCTAAGTAAATTTTTTTTATGGCATGCCATTAATAAAACCTTAAAATGTAAATAATTTAATAATATTTAATATTAATCTTTATTAATTTATTGATAACATGAAATTACAAATTAAATTGTTCAACTAAAGAATAAATTTTTATAACTATAAACTATATTTGTATCGGATGTATGGATGTATATCTCATGAATCGAATGGGTAGTAAAGCCCTAGTTGTGACTCTAGGAAAATGTGTTATGTAACATTAAAAAAACAATATATCATTTGATTAAAACTTTGGACTGACAATAAAAAATTAGGAGGGGAATTTTTGGCGGGATAAATCTTCAATATTATTTCGTTTAGAGATAGATTTAAGAGACAGATTGTAACACCCGTTTTTAATTAATTTGAATTATTAGCTTTTTATAATTAATTTGTGTTTTACTTATTAATTATTTATGAGATGTTGTCCGAAATAGGAAAGAGTAGAGAACATATGGTTATTTGGTTAGTAAATAGAATGAAAGAATAAAAGTGAGTTGGACTTAGCTATTGGGCTTATTTCCAAGAGGAAGGTTATTTTAGTGATTGAAGAGTGATAACCTAGATATAAAAAGGAAAAATTGGAGAGAGAAACTCATTTATTATGAATTGTGGTGGAGCAAGAAAGAGAAAGTGAGAGAGAGTCTTCAAGGAGAGAAAGAAAGAAAAGATAATGCAAATCCCGTATTCAATACAGCAGTCTCACTAAAACTTAGATTCCCGATTCGTTAACCGTTGGATTTCACTGAAATTTTGAGGATAGATTCACCACACCTGGACGCAACTTTTGACCGTCCGGATCGTCGAAACAAAGTCTGAGGAAGGAGATATCAAGCTCGGAAGGTAGCAGATTATTTTTGAGATAAAGATTGAAAATGCAAGAGCAAAAAGAAACTAGTTAGAAGCTTAAGGATTCAAGAGGAGTGTAGGACTAGAGAATCCATCATAAAACCAAGGTAATAGAGTAGTTATATTTCAATGAGATGGTTCATAGAGAGGGGAGAAGTACTCTTCTCCATTCCCAAACTCTCTCATCTCTTGGTTGGGTTGGGGTTTAAGGGAATGTGATTTAACTTTTGATTTGACTTGATTATTGATGAATAAATGTTGTTATGCATGAATCATTGAATATATTACATGGGTAACTATGATTTTATACTTTCATCAATTTGTGGTTATCATAAATGAATTTATATGTTTCAAGATTTATTGTGATAAATGAGTTGTGGTTCAAAAATGGGTTTGTGTAAAAGTATGAAAGATCCATGATTTAATGTATGAAATGATGTTTATTGAAGCTAAATGATGAACTTATATACTTGGTATGAATATACATGCTTAAAGTTGTTATCTTACGTATTTTTCAAGCTTTAGATGATAATTTTCGTGTAGATCTAAGAAAAACACGAGAACAGAGCAGTCTGGCTCGCCAGCTGGCCACGGTTTCTGCACAAAATATTATTTTGTGGATTTAATGAGATGTATGCTTGTATTATGTTCGTGGCATGTTCTTATGATTACATGATGCTATATACATGATTATAATGATGAGTTGATGATGAATTGATGATGAATTGAATTGATGGCGATGACTTGTGATAACATGATTGTTATTAATTGATATGAGTGCTTGTATGTATGATCTTAATGATGATATGATATTGTGAACTTGAGAAGAAATATTAGGTTGAGCGACCCTAATATTCATGCGTAGATGCGTGAGAGTATCATCATAAGTGGTATATGTACATTCATGCATTCATGAGTCGAATTGATGTGATGTCCCTCATGACGTAAAACTGAACTTGAGCGATGTCCCTCATGACGTAAAACTGAACATGATGCGAATGGATATAATTCTATCTTATTTTGAGCGGGTACCACATGCATTTAGTTGTGTCTAGGGTGACATAACATTGATGATGACATTAGTTGCATTAGGAACTTGTGCATTCCTATTTGGTACTTGTTAAGTGATGTTGCGTGCAATTGTGATTGATTGAGATTGCTTAAAATGTAATACATTATTGGATGTTTACCTTTGTGACAAAGAGTATAACTTTATATTTATTATGGTTGTTGAGATGCATGCAACTAGACAAAAATGTTGTCTAGCTATACCATGATATTTATATAATGTGAGTATACTTTATCTTCGCATTATGATATTGGATTATAACTAACTCTCTGTTTTGTGTACTTGCTGGACCTTTGGGGGTTCAGATTCCCAGGTTAGATGTTGTGTTCGAGTTGTCGTGAAGCTCCGCTCTGATTGTGACACGGGGAAGGGTTTATACGTATATATCGAGTCTTTTATTCTTACATTTTTATTAAAATTATATTGTATTAGAAAATGATTTTCTTGTACGAATGATGATTATTATTTTATTTCATTAGTATTATGTGATACCATAAACCAATATTTTATGTCTTAACTTTCATTTCAAGCAATAAAGTTTCATTTTTCGCTGCGTAATTTTAAAAAGAATTTCCTAAAGTTAGAATTATTTAAGTTTTTGGTTTGGGTGTTACACAGATTATTTCAGAGACGAATATATCTCGTCTCCGACAAATATTTGAATATTTTAATATCAAGTTGACTAATTAAAAACGAATATCGAGACAAAAATTATTAGTCACGATAAATTTTTTCTCTAATTTTGGTCTCCAACTACTATTTTTCAAGTATAATTATAAAAATAATAAAGTAGAGACGGATTTAGAGACGAAACTTTGTTGAGATAGAATTCCCGTCTCTTAAATCCGTGACTAATTCATTTATTTTAATTTTGGTCTTTAACTACTTTTTTCCCTCTCTAATTTTGTCTCTATTAAAGAGGAAACAAATTTTGTTTCAAAATTCCTTCGTTATATCAGATTGATTTGGCGGGATGAATCTTCGATGTAATTTCGTGTAAAGATGGATTTCAGAGACATATTATTTTAGAGACGGATAAATTTCGTCTCTGACATATGTTTGACTACTTTAATAACAAGTTGACAAACTATAGACGAATACAGAGACGAAAATTATTAGTCTGACAAAAATTTGTCTCTAAATTTGTCTCCAATTACTTTTTTATTTATAAATTATAAAATTAATTAAGTAAAGACAGATTTAGAGACGAAATATTTTTGAGACATATCTTTCTGTCTCTAAAATCCGTCACTAGTACATATATTTCAATTTTTGTCTCTAAACACTTTTTTCTGTCTCTAATTCCGTCTCTAATAGAGATGAAATAAATTCCGTCTCTAAATTCCGTCGGTATTTAAACTTTTTCTAGTAGTGAATTTGGAGTGTTGGGGTGTATTGGAAAATTATTTTTTGCAGGTTTGTGTTCAAGATTGTTGGCAGTGGAATCCTGATCTAGATTCAGGATGTTCAGTTAAAGAATATTATCATTTTCACCTACACAAAGACATTAAGTACGGTTGTAGTTCACAACAATGTTATTTGGAGCAAAATACTTTGAAGGTGTTTTTATTTACTTAGAGCCTAGAGGTTAGTACATAATGAACTTCCAACAAAAGACTTTTTTTTTTTGGTACATCGGAAAATAACATCATGAACTAAACTTGCTAAACTACACTAGTGTAATCTTGGAGCACCGCATAGCTTCCACTTCCAAGGGAGGAGCCAGAAGTATATTATTGTAAACATCGATGTTAGCTCCACATTTAGCCAACCAATCAGCAACTGTGTTCGCCTCATGCGCAATGAGGACTAACTCCACTTCCCAATTCCGACCCAAAAGTTCCAAAATATGTCATCCAAACTACCTCAAAGACTATGTAGCCGATATCGATCTTGATCCCGAAGATTATCAACAAGCTCCCCACAATCAGTTTCGCAAATTACATTCCAGTATCCCATGTTCCATGTCAATTCAAGCCCTATCCTCATGGCAACTAATTCAGCAGCAAGTGCTCATTGCTATCTCTTATACGACTATGAAACCCGCGTAACCATGTTCCATTATTATCACGAATCACTCCACCAGCCCCTGATAATTTCAGCTCTGGATTGAAACTGCCATCACAATTAAGTTTGATCACCGTCGACAGAGGTGGCTTCCAATGCAATTGAAGCCCAACAGACTCATCAAAATTAGCTATCAGATAAAATTCAACACACTCATCATACATGATACATAACATCCGCCATGTATACTCAAAATTCCAAGGATTCGGATCAAGAATCATGTTATTCCTCCACCGCCATATACACCATATCGCAACAGCAAAAAGGATAGCATGATCACTATTTATCTACGACACCAACCAATTCCGAGAATTGATCTGTTTGAAATGCAACCAAGACCACGCACCCAATCTGTCCCAGACCTGCTTCGAATATCTACAGTCCCTGATGCAATGCATTACGTCTTCATCATGCACTTGACATCTTGTGCAATCAGTGTCGACGATCACTCAAGGGGAGACCATTGTGGAAAGTCATCCAAAGCATATGCCGTATCTTCTCTGGCACTTGCATTTTCCATATCTTCCTCCAAGGCACAGTGTTGTGTATTTTTGTTGCCATATTCTTCGTCCACAACCATTGATAGCCTGATCTGGCGGTGTAATCACCATCTTCCCATAGCCAAGTGTCTTCCAAATGTTGTCTGAACATACTTGGACACTGAGGTAAAACTCCAATTAACCTATCATCAACAAAGGAGTATAAAGAAGATATATTCCAAGTCCCGGTGCTACCAACACTACTAGAAAAAGTCTAAATACCGACGGAATTTAGAGACGAAATTTATTTCATCTCTATTAGAGACAGAATTAGAGACAAAAAAAAGTGTTTAGAGACAAAAATTAAAATATATGTACCAGTGACAGACTTTAGAGACAGAAAAATCTGTCTCAAAAATATTTCGTCTCTAAATCAATCTCTAGTTAATTATATTTTTAGTTTATAAATAAAAAAGTAATTTGAGACAGATGTTAGAGACGGATTTTTATCGTGTCTAATAATTTTCGTCTCTAAAAAGTCAACTTGTTATTAAAGTAGATAATCATCTATCAGAGACGAAATTTATTCGTCTCTGAATTAATCTTTCTCCAAAATCCGTCTCTAAATGAAATAACATCGAAGATTCATCTCGCCAACAAATTTCCCTCCAAATTTTTCATTGTCCGCCAACAAATTTCCCGCCAAATAATTTTTTGTCCTTCCAAAATTTTAAATAAAATAATATTTTTTAATTTCTATAATAATATTTTTCAATTTGTAAAATTTTTAAATGTAATTTTACTCAAATAACTTAATATTTTATATTAAATAAATTTTTAACCTTTAAATACAATTATAAACTTAAATATAAATCTAGACCAAAAAAAAAAACTTAAATATAAATATCTTCTACAAAAAAACTTAAATATAAATATGTGTTAAAAAAACTTAAATATAAATAAAAAATACATGGAAGTGATATATATATTTGAAAAACTAAAGTTTTTTTTTTTTAACAAAACTAAAGTTTGTTTTAAAAACAACGTTATTTGTTACTAGTATATCCAAATTTAATCAATATTTGGTTACATATATTGATTCTTTAGTCTTTATCTAAAAAAGTAAGATAATGATTTTTTAGTAAATAATAATAATAATAATAATAATAATAATAATGATTCTATGAAGAGTTAAAATTCTATAAATATGATGAGTAGAATTTGTTTAAATTTTCAAGTGTAGAGTAAAATAATAGATCTGAGAGAAAAAAAAAATTAAAAGATTCGTGAATATTCAAAAGGAAGAAAGAGTGGAAGACTCATTGGAACTATTGATGAGATAAATAGTTGAAGATTCGTTTGAAAAAATACAACAACAATATGACGTTGAAGATGAAGAAGTTTCATCAAGAATATTCATTAATATTCAAAAGAAAGAAATTGTGGAAGACTCATTGGAATTGTTGATGAGAGATAGTTGAAGACTCGTTTGACAAAAAACAACAACAATATGGCGCTGGAGAAGGAGAAGTTTCATCAAGAGTAACCGTTAATGTTCTAAAGGAAGAAAGATTTGAAGATTCATTTGACGATATACAAGAACAAAAACAAGATGACAATGAAGAAGGAGAAGAAACTTCACAACATATTGAAATTCAACAAGTGATTAGAGAGACGTTACATATCTATCTTCCGAACTTTTATTGATTTTTTTGTGTGATAATCTTGTTACTTTTTATTTTTGATTTATCGTAAAGAACAACTTTAAATCAACGATTGCAACTTTTAATTAACAATTATGTCTAGAACTTCGTTAGTTTATATGAATTACATAATTTGCTTTCTTCTGTAAACTGTGATATTATGGCATTTGAACGGCACAATATAACTCTAATTTGACTAGCCTAAATAGTGAAATTAGATTTGTTTTCAACGCAAAAACTAAAGATCCAATTTGTTTTAAACTAATGACAATTTAAAATTTTAGAGACGAAATTTTATAGAAAGAATTATTTGAATTTAGAGATGGATAATTATGTCTCCAACAGAGACGAATTATTTTGCTTAGAGATGGAATTTTAGAGACATAATTATTTGAATTCAAAGACGGATAATTCTGTCTCTAATAGAGACGAATTTATTCTGTCTTGAATTCAACATTTAGAGACAGATATATAAAATTCGTCTCTGAATCAGAGACGGATAAATTCTGTCTCCAATCAGAGACAAAATATAAAATCCGTCTCTAATGGCTTAGAGACGAGGAAATTAACGACGACATCAAATCTGTCTCTAATTCTGTCTCTAACGTGCTTAGTGACGGAATATTTGCCTTTTAGAGACAAATTTTGGCCGTCAGTATTTAAGATTTTTCTAGTAGTGCAACATCACAAACCCGCAATGTCATGTCATATATATGGACAAACGAGACACAATTAGCCAGCGCTCCTCTCCCCGTCCAGTTCTCATACCAAAAGGAAGAGTGTCCGTTGCCAATATGGAAGTTAAAACCCTCCCTTAGTTGATCTCACGCCTTCAATATACTTCTCCAAATGAAAGAAGAGCCCTCGACCCCTTCCACATGTAAAATGTTGGTTCCCTTTAAATATTTATGGTCAAGCACTTGAGTCCACAGTTTATTTTGATTATGCATTAAACTCCACACCGACTTTCCAAGCAGAGCCACATTTGCCAAGGATGTGTCTCGGACACCAAGCCCACCCTCATTTTCTCGGACACCAATTAATAGTATGCCACCCTCGGGAGCCTGGTTTAGCACCCCACAAAAAATCTCGAATCTTCATATCCACCATATCCTTGATGCTCCTGGGAAGATAATATATTTGCATGGAGTATGTTGGAATTGTCGAAATAGCCGACTTGGCTAGACATATTCTACCTGCCTTATTTAACAAATTCATCTTCCAAGAAGACAGTTTTCGGTTAATATTTTCAATAATATAATAAAAATCCTGTTTTTTCATCCTCCCATTCACCAAAGGGAATCCCAAATACTTCCCCAAATCAGACACAAAGGGAATCGGTGACAATATTTGAAATCTACCTTTTCTTTCTCTTGTCATACGTTTGGAACACATCGCCTTCAATTTTTGCACGTTCATTTGAAGTCATGAAGTAGCCAAGAATTGCTGCATAGTATTGGCCACAAGCTGAGTTTGAGAGGACGTAGCTTTGCAGAAAAGGAGAATATCATCCGCAAAGAAAAGGTGGGAAATCATAGGCCCATTGCGGGAAACTTGGATCGGCTTCCAGGCTCTCTCAACAACTCTGTCCATAATGAAAGATCCCAATTTCTCCATGCACAAAACAAAGAGGTACGATGACATAGGATCACCCTGGCGAAGTCCCCTTTCCGGCTTAAAGCTCGGTAGTCTCGCACTATTCCACATAATAGAAAGTTTAGTAGATGAAATACAATTCATAACAAGAGCATTTATGGATACTGGAAAGCCCATTTCCAAAAGAGTCTCCTTCAAGAACCTCCACGAGACATTATCATACGCCTTTTGGAGATCGATTTTAAAAGCCAGAAATCCCTCTTAGAATGAGATGTATGCATGAAATGTACTATTTCATGAGCCAAAATCGCATTATATGAAGTCCCTCTACCCGGGATAAAGTTACTCTGAAGCGGACCCACTAGCTCATTAAGGAAAGGACGCAATTGACTCACCAAAACTTTAGTAATAATCTTGTACACAACATTACACAAACTGGTCGGCCTAAAATTACCCAAACAACTAGGGGAGTCCCCTTTTGGAATCAAAACCACCAATTTCTCCGCAATTTTCTCGGGTATGGTTCCACTTGCAAAAGCATCTCTGACCACCTTCCATATATCATTGCCAATTTTGTCCCAATATTTCTTAAAAAAGAAAGGTTGAAAATCGTCTAGTCCCGGGGCTTTGAAATATTTCATACTCATCAAGGCTTGTCTCACTTCTTGTTTGGTAACATTCGCCACTAGGGATAAGCAACCCTCCTCACTCAGCCTTGGTAATGAAGGAGTATGTATTTGGTGATGAGCCCCTACATGTCCTCCTCCAAATAACTCCATGAAGTAATGTTGAATCATCCCTTTCATCTCTTCTGGGTCTGAGCACCAAGTCCCATCTTGTCGCTTTAGTTTATGAATGCGACTTTGTTTCCCTCGAACGATATTTTGAGCATGGAAGAATTGAGTATTTCTATCACAAAAACGTACCCATTTCTCCCTAGATTTTTGGTACCATATAATCTTTTCTTGCTTAAGAATTTCTCTATACTCAGTTTGAAGGGCTTTCTCAAGATGGACCATATCTGAAGTAACTCTCAGATCCGACTCCCTCTGAATACCACGCAGACGACCTTCCACCCATATCCTACGACGAAAAATATTACCAAAAGTATTTCTGTTAAAAACCTCTGATTCATGTGCAAGATTCTTTAGTTTAGTAGGTAAATCTACATTCGCCATCCAAGCAGACTCTACAACCCTATCATACTCTGGATGTTGAGACCAAACAGCTTGAAAACGAAAGGGGCGATCTACTGTCTCTGGAACCCAGGAAGAACCCTTCAAAATCAGAGGACGATGAGAGAATAAATCCTACTCCCAAGTTGAATGAAAGCCTCTAGAAAAAGAGACCTCCAATCTAGATCTGCAAGTCCTCTATCCAATCTTTTTGATAGGCGCAACACCCCATGCTCTTGCCGATACCAAGTGAAAGGCCCACCAGTAGATCCTAAGTCATGTAAACCACAAAGATCCATCATTTTGCTCATCTTTGCAGCTCTATTAGGAATGAAGTTTCCCCCACGAATTTCTGAGGGATATAGCACTTCATTAAAGTCCCCAATAAGCAACCAAGGGTACGTAATAGTATTTCACAGGGCAATAATATGATTCCAAAACTCCTCCCTATGCAACGCCGTCGGGGAAGCATATACTGCACTGTACATCCATTTGACCGAATCCCTGGCCAAACTGAAAGTAATTATTTGATTATTCAAATCATGAAGGTCTAAGTGACATGAGTAAACGTCGGCAACAAGGACCCATATGCCTCCACAATGGCCAATTGCTTCTGATATGAAATCAGGCTTAAAGCCTTGAGGCTTCCAAAATTGTTCAACTCTAGAAAACTTGCAATGAGTTTCTACCAAAACAATAATATCAGGCCACCACTGCCGAATAAAATCTTTCATTACCCGCTTAGCTGTATTGCTAACAGCACCCCTAACGTTCCAAGACAATAGACAAAAATCGCTGAAATTATTCATAGTGGTAATTATGTTAACACACTTTCAAGAATGGAGATTCTGCATATGAAATGGTAAGAAGTAATTGATTCTTCAAACAACGATTTTGATTGGTAAAAGGCAAAATATAGCACCAATGATTTTGCATATAACAAGCACAACAATTCTGCATAGAGCAGATACCACATACGTTTAGACTTGAAGTTCCTAGCCAAACGAAAACAATCTCACTCACAAGGGTGTTGTGATAGAGCACCAAGGAGAGCACTTCAAAGTTTCTAGTAATAAAATCAAATAGTTGGTATGCATAAGAAAATAATTAGACCTTCTCAAACATAGCAACAACTCAAGTTAAACAAAATGGTCTTCACTACTAATCATTTAGAAGAGAAAAACACCAACAACTCAAGTTAAAACTGCAAATCGATGTGACTGACAGAGAGGGTTGACGGCAATGAGAAACACGGGGATAGAAAAGGGATTACAGCGGTATGATAGTTGGCGGAGATGAGGAACAACGGTGAATTTGGACTCTTTGTTATTTGAATTTAAACTTTATAAATTCTCATAAAAATAGCTAAAACCTTTGTCTTAACAAAAAAACATTAAAAAAAATAGCTAAAACTTTTTTTTGGTTACAAAATAGCTAATACCTAAAACAACAAAACTAAACAGCTCCATCCAATGTTTTTTCTTCAGCCAATGCAAGTTTTGCCATTGTAAGTTGAACTTCGAGTCGCCGCATTGAACTCAACTTCCCGAAAAAACCCGCCAGAGTTGCTCATCGGCCACCAGAATCAACCATAAACCGTACAAACCTGGTTATTACTTAGCCACACATCACTCTCCATCTCCTTCTTCCATCAGCATTATGGAGCAGAGATTAGCAAAATGTTGGCAGTTAACAATTAACGAAAATAATTTCATCCAAACCACTCTACTATCAGAGCTTCGAGTCGATGGTCGTGGACCGTTAGAGTATCGAAAAATGAGCATTAAATTTGGTAAGAATGATGGTTCTACAGAAGTTCAATTAGGTGAAACACATGCGATGAGTTTTGTAACTGCTCAACTTGTGCAACCTTATAAAGATAAACATAATGAAGGCGCACTTTCGATCTTCGCTGAATTTTCTCCAATGGCTGATCCTGAATTTGAGGCTGGGCGGCCTGGAGAGTCTGTTATTGAGTTAGGACGGGTTATTGACCGCGGTTTAAGGGAAAGTAGAGCTGTTGATACTGAATCTCTTTGTATTCTTTCTTCTAAGATTGTTTGGGCTATTAGAATTGATATTCATGTACTGGACAATGCAAGGGGAGTTAGAATTAAATTTCAGCTTATTTATTGTTATATAAGTTGTTATATCTTATAAGCACATGTGACGTGTGAAATTGTTTGACAGAGCTTATGAAAATAACGTACGAGTTATGATATATTCATAAGCCGCTATCTATGAAGTAGGAACATGATAGGACCCATATTGATGATGTGAATTTACCACATGAGCAGCTAATTCACAGCAATGCAAGTGGACCCAAAGCTCTCAAAGTTCATTCTAGAAGAAAGGGCATTAAGGGAAATAGTGGCTAGGTTGTTAGAGCTGATGTGACGTGTCAGAGGGAAAGAGCATCGGTGCAATCCCATTCCTAAATATAAGGAGTCAGAAGAAGAATGAGGACTCACCTTAGTATTTTACCTTTTCTGTTAGTGGGTAGAGAATGTTGATTCTCTATTGAATCAGCCTAGCTCATTGGCAGACCTTGGGATTTGTGATTCCTTTTTCTGTACCTTATTTCCACTCTTAATCATATTAATAAAAAACTCTATTTCCCTGCTGCTATCATTTTTACTGTTATATTGCTGTTTTTGTTTTGCTGGTTCGTATCAGAACATTATTCGAATTAGACATGTTCTAGTGTCGGATACACGTACTGTCTGACACTGGTATGACATTGACATTTACAATTTGGTTGGATTATGTCATTTTGTTTTTAAAATTTGTCAGAGTTAGACTGTCAGAGTCTGTGTTTCATAGGCTGTTAACAATCAACTTATATCAATAAGTTCTTCATAGAAGTTTATGAAAACGGTTTATAGTTTTTATGAAAATAGTTTGAATTTGTTTTATCTCTTAGATTAGACAATGCAGGGTGAGTTAGATTTTAGAATTAGATTTCTGCTTTTGAACTTATTTACTGCTATAAGCACGTGTGAAACTGTTTGAGAGAACTCATGAAAACAACTTATGAGTTATGACATACTCATAAGCCCTTATCTATGAACCACAAACACTATTCGGATTAGACATGTTCCAGTGTCAGACACACGTCGTGTCATACACCGATACAACATTTACAATTTCATTGAATTATATCATTTTGTTTTTAAACTTTATCGGAGTCAGACTGTTAGTGTATGTGTCTGTGCTTCATAGGCTGCTATAGATCAACTTATTTCAATAAGCTTTCCATAATAGTTTATGAAAATGGTTTTAGATTTTATGTAAATAGTTTTAATTTATTTTATCTTTTGTTATAGAAATAGCTTATGCATAATAGGAGTGTCGTCTTCTGATTACATATGACAATGTTTAGGTTTTGGATCCAACGTACCACGAAGAGGCTGTAATGACTGGTCATATGACTACAACACTTAATGCAAATGGCGATGTTTGTGCCATTCAAAAGCCTGGGGAGCAAGCAATCTTTCAACAGGTTATCATGCATTGTTTGAAACTTCTTACCAATCGAGCTGCTGGCTAGTTGGGACGAATAATACATTTAGTTAATACTATCATCTCACATATTGTGTTAGGTGCTAAGCTCTGCTGGTGAGAAATATTAAAATAAGTCTTCATATTTAAGATTCAGCTTATAAGCTCTCTGGTTGGTTTAGTTATAGTTACAGGAGGAACTATAGTATATGAGTTGCCGTCTACTTTGCTTATCATTGCATTGAAGTATGCTTTAATATATTCTTTTTTCTAGATGCATTTGACACAAACAATATTTCTCAATTGACATATCAATCTCGTATGAAAAAAAGATTAAGGTGTTGTTTTAAGTATTTTTAGAGCGCATAAAAAACCTCATAAAAAATATACAGTGAGCATCTGTATTACATTGCAAGAAAAATTTAATCTCGAAAGAAAAAAGGGGAAAAAGGAAAAATGCTTTTGTTTAAGCATTTTAATGTGATTGCGAGAGAAAATACAAGATTAAGGTGGTGTTTTATGTATTTTTAGAGCGCATTTTTTGGTTTATATTCATCGATTTGTAGGCTCAAACTAGTGTCAAGAGTATGTTTTAAGAGAACAACCACATTGAACAAGTTAAAAGAGACTTTTTAGGGTATGTTTAAAATTTATTTTAAGAAAAAAAAATCAAATGAATTTAAAAAAAAAATCACCTTTATATATGTGGTATTCAAATCCTATGTTCTGTTTGGGAGTTACTTGATGTTGATGTGTATCTCTTTTTGATAATTTAGCTCTTGCTTTGGTTTTTTGAATTGTATTAACTCTTGTTGTAACATCTAGAATGAGCACGTCTTTTTTATTATTTGCGTATTTGATTTTTTGGTTGATTAAAAAAAATATAATTTTGAAATGAGAAAATAATCCTAATAGCTTTTATAAAATAATTTTTTTCTTAAAACAAAGAATTTAAGTGCTTGAACTTCAAACTTTAAAAAGTAATTTTTATGATAATAAACAAACATATATTAGCTTCAGATATTTGGAAAAAACTCTAAATTTGTTTAATTCCAAAACTAGGATATGTTTTGATTATTACAAAGCCAAACTCTTATACCATTAACCTTAAAAAAAAAAAACTAACGGTTCATAAAAAAAAAGTTATCTCTTCTAAGATATCATTTTACTTTTAAAAAAACACCATAATATTTTTTTACTTTGATTGGGTATTATTTAAAGGAAAATTTTAAATTAATTTGACTATATGTATATATCATGATTATATTTTTCAACGGTCTTTTACTTGTCTCGTTTCTCTACTATTTCTAGCATTTTGTTTTTCAGAATGAATATAATTTGACCATATCATTATTTTCACTCTTAAAATATGTACTCTAGTATCAATGTATCATATATATTTTTTTAACCGATCAATGTATCTAATTTATTCTTATCAAAACCTAGTTATTTAATGCCAAATTTCTTTAAGGAAAATCATTATATAATATATATCTCCTAATTTTCTTTGACCAACCTCTAGCATATATATATATATATATATATAAACCCAAAAGCTATCTACAAATATATTTTCAATTACAAATTTACAATACCTCTACACAAATGAATAATATGAGTTATTCCATCTACCATATGAAAATGTCTACAATTTTCTTCCATTTCACATGTGTTGTACCTTTAGAAGCCATGCATGATTCTAAGAAAGCAATTGAAACAAATGTTCACATATTATCCTATACCCCAAAGAAGATTATAAACAAAATTTCCAAGGTAATCATCCCATATAGTGGCTTGAAAACAATGAGCAAGGCAATCAAAGATAGTCGCATGAAAAAAAAGAAGCAAGAGGATGATAGATGTTTGTGGAAGAAGACCATATTGATGGGTGAGAAATGCCAACCAATGCAATTTCCAGATGCAATTTTTTATGATGATAAGGGGAATAGAATTTTTGAGCCACAAATTAGATCCAAACGATATATAACCGTTTAATTTCCTTTGGTCAAATCCTTGTTGCAAAATATGGCAAAATAGATTTGTAGTTCATGTACTCAAATAAAATTGTACACAAATAATATCATGCAATAAAATATTGTGTTGTACTTTTGTGGATTACAAACTTCATGAATAAAAATAAAATTATATATCCCTTTTAGTTTTTTGTTTTTTTAGATGTTTTTTTATTTGTTGTTTTTAAAGTTTCAAACCATTTCTTTGTCTGGTAGAAAGGCCAATTAGGTTTCATATAATGAAAAAGATAGAATGATGAGAGCGTGATATTTGAATTAAGATCCTCTCCATTTATCTCTTCATGTTTCTTCTCCATTACTATAATTTTGAAGAGTTTTAAAGTGTATATTAAAGACTGGTAAAAAAAAAGTGTATATTAAAGAATCTGACCCACCAAATGTCACATTATTGTATTATTTCCCAAAAATTTGATAATAAAAAAATATAGAGATGATGAAAATGAAGAGGATTTTTGACTCGGGGCATCTAAGGTGTGTCATGTCAAATGTCATATGCGTTCGACCTGACAATTATGACATTTTCTATCAGTTGGGTTAAGATTTATGCGGACATAAGATTCGCAATTTACCTCTGCCATTTATTTGTTACTGGGAGTGTAGTGCATTTAATTCTTTTAAGCTCTTAATTACTCTCGTGTATTTTTGGGGTGATGATAGCAATCTCCCATATCCAAGACATTTGATTCAAGTGATTATACTTTACTTACCATGAATCGTTTGGAAGAACCCGAATTTGATTCCACCATAATTATACTTTACTTACTGGCCGAACTCTAAATTACTGATCCCTTCCATTAAGAACTAAAATGTTAACACCAGAAAGAAGAAAGCAAGCTCACATACCAGAAACTACCATTCAACACCCCAAACTCCCATAACCTACCACTATAGAGTATTTTGATCCTTTGAATTGAGTAAGGTTAAAACATAAATGATTGTTATTTAAACAAATTAATAATTTTATAATGTAATTATAATACCTACTTCTTCCGGGGTTTTCTTAAGTGTCACTTTAAAAGAAGAAAAATGTTAAAATGTACTCTAAAGACACATGTTAAGGAACTTTATATAAAAATATTTGTCTTGAAACTTGTACATTCAACTTTTTAAAAATTAATGCATTACTTTTTTCAATATAAAATTTCTTCTTTTAGAATCTTAACATGTGCCCTTAAAAGAAAAGTTTTGTTTCTATTTAACTACCATTTTGATAGTTATAATTTGTAACATTTTTCTATTTTCTTAAAAAAAATTACCCAAAAAATATTCCGTAGAGAAGATTGTTCAACTTGCATTGTTTCAAACCGAAGGTAGCAAAGTAAATTTAATCCATTGATTACTTTTATCCTTGACAAAATAAAATTATTTGAATCAAATAAGGAAAGTATTCATCAAATCAAAGTCAAATTTCAAGTTTAAGTTCTAAGGCCACAACCTTACAATTTATTGTGGCTGATAGAACAGATAATTGGATATTGACATGAAAATAATCCTTTGTACATGTACAGAGATACAAAACATACAATGACAACAACTTTTTTGTGCATATACAGCAGAGATACTAATTTAATGTACAGGGTGCACAAAGAATGGTTAGAAGACCTACAATATATATCTACAGAAAGTCCCATTGCCAATAGATTTTGTCTACAATTCCTCCTCCGCTTTTAACGGCTAGGTGAAGTGTCTCAGAGGCTGGAGGGACGCCCCATAGTAATGGTACTGCAACAGTCATGGTTAGCTTTTCATGCAAATTGCCTTTGCTTGCCTTCTCTGCGGCAATTACCTGTGTGCCACATAAAATTAATTTTAATGATCATATAATTTGGGTAGACAGGTGATAACAGAGAAGTGAAGGAGAAAAAAAATAAAATCAGTATGGAGAATTAGCATCACAAATCACAATCACTCCCAGTAATTCAGCTGAAGAGGAATTGAAACCAGATGGGCAATAGTACGGGGTTACGATTTCAGAACCTAAAATCTTAGTGATTTCATTGAAAAGTGGATGGCAAATCTTATTGTCTGAGTTGGGAAGTTGTTGTTTTGTGAGGGTATTAAAGTTTTGATGTATTGGAGGATGTAGAAAAAATGCAAAACAGTCTTCTGCAAATTGGAAGATGTACTAGGTGTGTTACTTGATGATGCGAAGAGAACTGAAAATGGAAAAATAGTTTTAATGGAAACAAAATCAAAATTATAGAATATTACAAATTGTAGAATATCAATCAGCATATGTGGCCTAATTAACAACAACAAGCTCAAACCCCTAACAAATTTGAACCCTCTCCCGAGAACCCAAAAATCAACACTCAGTTACTAGCAGTGCAAGTTACATCCAAGCATGAAGAGTGGTTGAGAGGAAGATGTGGAAAAAAGATTTGTTGAAGAGCCGGAGAGGGTGTATGGGACACAACCTCACTTGTACTCACTATAATTAGCCACTATTTTATTGCTAAAAGAAAATTAATTATTACTTAGGAATTATCATTTATGATAGCTTACCTCCCCACCATGCTCCAAGACAGTATCTTCGACTACATCACTAAGCATCTCAATGGAGCGACAGAAACCAAATATGCAGAGTCTTCTGCCCATATCAAGTCCCTGGAAAGAGGACATAAATTTATAAGACGGAAAAGGATAACTCATAAAGGAGGTTTAGTCAAAAGAATAGGTACTTACATTTGTAGCTGCAATATCAAAGAGTGCCCCTAAACAAAGGCCTTGATTGGGGTCCATATAGTTACTTTCTTGATACCGTTGATATTTTTTAGCCGTTCTGGATTTCCCTTGCTTCTGTGAAATATGAAGATAGTTCAGACTTCATTCAAAATAACTGCATACTATATCTTGGCCTTAAAAGTTAAAAGCCGATTCTATGATGCCAAGTGTTCTACATGAAAGACCAAGATACTTTTCCAAATGAGGGATAAGAAGGAAAAGAGTCTAAGTCTCTTCTACAACATGCAATAAAGGAAAACGAGCAGGCGGAGCAGCTGTGTAATTAAAACCTTATAATCACAAGTAATAGAACTACAGACTCGGATTGGACCATAACCAATTACAGCTTAAGTTTTTAAAGTAGATGAATTCTCAACACAATACCAAAGCATCTTCAAAAAAGTGGTTTCACCCTTTTCCAACAGTTAAATTTCAACATAAGTTTTGGGCACACATGCATTTCGTTTGATTAAACACAAAACCGCTTAGTGTGAGATTTGAATAGATCAACTACAGATATAATAAAAATCCCAGCTGGCTCTTCTCAAATAAGTCAAGATTTTGGAACTTCGATACTCGACAAAAGATAACTATTGCAATGTACCAAAAACTAAATGATACATGCAATTCAATCTAAATATAACCAAAAAAAACTATCACCGGAAAAAATATTGAATGATAAAATCATACATCAGAAGACCTGACGCGCCGAGGAACCATGGAGCCTCCAATCTGGACCAGTCCATCATCCGTAAAGAAGGTAAATCTATCCTGAGCAACCCATTGAATTTCTGTGAAAAATCATAAACACAAACGTAACTAACTTCATATTAATTAAGTCAATTATTTTCCACAAAATGAAGACTTTTATTTTTTTATTTTTTGTTTTCACAGTCTGGTTCCTAGGGAAAATGACCCTAATAGTCCTGAATTCGAGACGATTTCTGACATCAAGTGATTCTGGTTCCAGTCCCATCCCAAAATCATCTTAACTGAATTATTAACAAAATCTCTAATCTAAATATAAATATCAACAAATAATTTAAAGACAACAAAAATCAGAAATTGAGCTCAATTTTAACAACCCAAATAAACAAATTTAACTTATGTCACAAAATCAAGCAGCTAGAATTTGAAAGAAACAAAAACAAATGAATCAATAAACAAATACCGGTATCGGAATCAGACCAAGGGAAGAACTCAAGAGAATCATCGCCGGAGTTGTTGATATTGTTGGAATGGTTAGCTTTGGGGAAAAAACGGAGAAGAGGTTGATGAGAGAAAGAAGATGATGAGAGAGTGAAAGAGTTGTTGTTGTTGTTGTTGTTGTTGATGATGAATGAGGAAGATTTGGAAGGAGAAATGGAATTGAAGGGTGGAGAAGAGAATCGGAATCTGAATAGGGTTGAAGTTTCAGCCATTGAAGAGAGAAAAAAAATGAGAAAATGAAGAATTTTTTTTGAGAAATGGAGTGAACCACACGAAATGAAATATATAAGTTTTGATTTTATTTTTGATTAATTCGTTGGGTGGCTTCTAAGGTGAGGGAGCAATTAAGTCCCTCACCGGTGAGGTACCAATCATATACCATTAAATTTAATCAATGGTCTAGATTTATTAAAAATAAAATAAAGAACAACTATTCATTGTTACATCGGATCCTATCCACTTTTCATCACAATTTATTTGTTTATTGTTCCTTACAATATTTTCTTCTTTTCTTTCTATACCTCTCTGTTTGTTTGATCTTTGAATGAATTGGGTTATACCCATTGGAATTTTGTTTTCGTCCATGTTTACTTATCCGGCCATATGGGTAGTTGCGTCAAAGCTTTGTGAAGATGAAAGTTCTTGTTTTTTTAATTCTTTATCAAAATATTGTTTATGAGTTTGTTTATGTTTATACATCTGAAAATTCTGCATTTCTAAATCAATTACAACCATATAACTCCTCTCTGTAGAATAAGAAAACACACATAACAAAGCATAAAAATAATCATTTTCAACCAAAGAATAGAAATAATTTCAACAAGAACAAGAGGATTGGTTTTGTGAAAAGAGGGATTGATTAAAAGGGTTGGAACAAGAGGACGTGCTTTTTTAGATCTGGATACATGGCATTATTCTGATGCATTCAACTGATTCTAGATAATGGAGACGGGGGAGAAGGAAGGTAAGAAAGAGAAAGTTAAAAAAAAAAAATGCAAGTGAGACAAAATTGTGTGTGGTATGGATATATGTTCTTTGTTTTATTTTTAATAAATCTAGACCATTGATTAAATTTAATGGTATATGATTGGTACCTCACCGGTGAGGGGCTTAACTGCTCCCTCACCTTAGAAGCCACCAATTCGTTGGCCATGCCGCCACTTCGGAAAGCCATTTGTCTTTCTCATTAGTTTGAGGTCGTTATTTGTGCAATTATATTTTAATTTAATAAGTAAGTTTAAATGATATTTTTGTTCATATATGTACGATCAGTCAATCATTATTGACTTTTAATTCTTGTATCATAAATATAAGAGAAGTTTTGCTTTTTAGATTTATGTAATGATTGATGTATTTAGTTTATAATATAGACCAAATACATAAATCATTTCATGTATTTAAAAAGTAAAATGTCTCTTATATTTAGAACCAGAGGGAGTATTTTTTTAAGAATTCATCTATATATATTATAATCTGCGGATTTTTCTACGGATTTTAACATTAGAGATTAAAATTAAAATATTTTAATATACATAAATGAATTTCTAAAAAAAAAGATATATACACTAAAATCAAATGTGCACGTACATACAGGGAAAAATGTCAATTTTTTCGAAAAATATTCTTCCATAATATTTAGCAATAACTTTTTTTTTACACAAGCAAATTCAAGACATTTCATTCATAATAATAGGAGTAATACAATCAGGAAGTACATTGTAAAAAGAAAAAGTGCGAGAAGCGTGAGATAAAACTACCCTTGCAAGAGCATGAAGGATGCCATTTGTTTGTCGCCTAGTAAAAACAACCACAAGGTTGTTACCATTTGTGAGTAAAGTCTTACAATTCTCAATAAGTAGACCATACTCTGAAATATTGCAATTAGTATTGTGAATATCATCAACACCATCTTGCAATCCATATCAAAAATCACCTTGTTATATCCAAGTGTTGCTATCCATGTGAGGCTTTGCTGTAAACTCCAAGCTTCCTCCTCCGCTGCTGACATCTTGGCGTTAATGTTTGTTGTCATGGCGGCTACAAATTGTCCTCTATCATCTCTTATGCATGCTCCCATTCCCACCTTATTGTCGGTCGATGAAAGCGCTGCGTCTAGATTGCACTTGAGGAAGCCCATAGGCGGTGGCTGCTATTTAATTTCCTGTGTTTGCTGCACATTACTGCTGTTTTGGACAGGTTGTTGTGCTTGTTTCCACGCCTGCAGAACCCCTGTAGCTCGCCCAAGGACCTGCTCGACTGTCTCGTGCTTGTTTTCCCACAACTTTGTATTTCGTTTGCGCCAAATGCTCCAAGCTGTCATCACAAAGTTTACTTGTTGTTCTAGACTTAATGCATGCCATATTTTTTGGAACACTTCCTTGAAGCTTTCAGCATAATGCATCATACATTCCAACTTGGACCATATATGTAGTTGCCTCCAACAAGACACACTATCAGCACAAACGAGAAAAAGATGCCAATTATATTCTGTATATGTTTGACATACCACACAATTTTCTTGACAATCTACTCCTTTACTTGATAGTCTTTAGCGATTTGGTAAGCAGCCCCTCTCAAGTTTTCACATAAAATGCTTAACTTTAGGACTTCCACAGTTTGTTCGAGAGGAAAATGTCATTTAAACCTTTTAAATATGAAAAATACACTTTATCTTATTTATTTGTAATATATGTAATTTTTTTTGCTAGTAGAATACACACACACACATATATATATATATATATATATATATGCAAGATAATTATACTTGAATGAAAGGTAAGCGAGCAATAAGTTGCGCCGCTACTCCTTTTTGTATGGCAAAACCAGTCCTTTTAAAAACTACATCTTGAGCCTAGGAGACACTTTGTTGCTATGCATGACATTTTGAACTCTTTCAAAAATATCCACAATCACTGGTGCTAGGAAACCAAAAGTGTCAAAAGCAAAAGATATGAACACATGTTGATTGTCAGAACACGCTCTCTCATGTTTGATCACTTGACTTGAAACAACTTTGAGGATCGCATGTCCTACAATAAAATTTCTGATTGTCAATCCAATATAAGTGGAAAAAATCTAGTCAGGTTCACACATGCATGTTTCCTTTCTACTCATCTGTACACCAAAACATCAGTCAGCCTCAATGTAGATCTCCTCTCTAATGGGTCAAACAAGAAGTTGACAGGCGCCTCTTTCTTCACAGACTCTCATGCGCACTTAAAAACATCAAACAAGACATCTCAAACAAGGTCATATATGTATTTGAAGCCTGGAAACTCTCAACAATGAACTACATTTTCCTCAAATCTACCGAGGCACCCCTTACGACAAACATGACACACCTCTTCAACAGGAAATAAGGGAATCATTAAACAATATTTGAGAATAGTGCGATACTCGATCGGGTATATATGTTGGCATAATCCATCAATAGGGATAGCTATAAGAAAATCCCGAGCATGAGTGGCCTGCAAACATCCAAAAACTTCTTTTTGTCTGGTGGTCAAATGAAAGGTAACTTTCATATCTTTAACAATTTTACTAAACAAGACATTCGCCGAAACATATTGGGCTTGAGGGGGGACGATGTCCTTGCTAGTAAAACTACTAAAGTCAAAAGTTGTAATCATATCACGACAACCATCTTAAGCTTTTTCAAAATCTAAATCCATATCACACTCACCACTGCTCCTCAATATATGATTTTGCAACACCCATAACTGAATTCTAGAAGCTAGAAAAATATATGAGACTGCCTCTACTGCTGAGTACAACCCTGACCCCCCAACCTTAAGAGGTAAGGAAGTTAACCTATATTGAAGGCCACCAAAGAAATGACCTCCACGAACCACAATATCTTCAACTGCACCATGCAACCCTTTATCAAACAAAATAGATGCATCTTCCAAGTGATTTTATTGACACTTCCTTAGGCTGAAAAAATGTTTGAAAATACCATTTAGAAAGAGGGGTGATTTAGGGTTTATTTGAAAGGGAGGGTTTATTTGAAGGAGGGTTTATTTGAAAAAAATTAGGGTTTATTTGAAGGAGGGTTTATTTGAAAAAAAATTAGGGTTTATTTCAAGGATTTATTTGATTGACCTCTATTATTTTATAGTTTATTGTCAATTAGTAATCTAATGTTTATATTATTTACGACCATTTAGAAAGAGTTTTAAAAGGGATTAATCGCTTAGTGTCTGAACCGTAGATTGTGACTAGACATAATGTGTCAGCCGTACATTGAAGAGGGTTTTTGAATTATGTGCTTAAGTGGAGTATGTCGTTAATTGCTTCTAATAAGGAGCTTTGCAACATGATTTTTTTCCATCATTTACACTTTATTTATAAATTGATTTCTCATAACATTGTTGATTATGATAGAGTTAGAGAATTTAAGTCTTGTTTTAGAGGACATCTATGATTTTGGGTTTTTTTTTTTATTATCCATCTTAGTTTAATTTGCTTGCAGCTTTAATATATATTCTTGTTTTCACCACTAATATCCAATTCACTAGATCGATTAATCAGATTCGAGGTAAATTCTGGTATCAAGTGATTTCAGTCTTATCCTTGTTGGGTCATGAGGGGTCTGGGGATCATCACATCGGGCCTTGAACAAGTACACATGTGAGTTGAACACCACACTCTTACGCAAAACCTTAAGACAATGAATTTATGGTTTCTCTCGCTTATAAAGTGTTCATCTACTTTTTCATCCGATGTGAAACTTTAACTCACACTTGAAATATCAACATTGCTCTAGTGTTATTTCGGTAGAAACTCCTTACAATTAATTGTATTTCATACAAGTTTCAAATTAATTTGGTGAATAATTCTTTATTCTTTATTCTCAATCATTGCTTCTAATTTTTAAATTCATTTTAATCTTATTAAAATAATTTGGAGTGACTTTAAGGTATAAATAGGACATATGTGTTCTATGGTGATTCACATTTCACATATATTTCTCTATTTTTTCAATTACATGTGTTTTCTTTCTCCCTATTTTGTTGTTTAAGATTCTCACATTATGCTTTAGTTATTATAAATAGAAAGAAGAAAATAAGAAGCTTAATATAGTCAATAATGGAATAGTCTTTTTAGAATTTGTGTCAGTAGCGATTAACATACATTTTTAAGATGGTGATTAGTTACGCACTTATGCTCTATGTAGAGATTCAATTTTTGTCTTTACTTTGTTTTATTTTTTATTTCTATCTTCTTTAATTTGAAATGAATTTTGTACTAATTTAGTATCTTCTCATGCATAATCCAATTTTTTGTGCTTGGAAGTCAACCATCTTGGTGTAGGTACTTTTTCAATGGCAACACAATATTGATTAATCACACACTCATTCTTGAAAACATTATATTTCTACATTTATTAGTTGATATACTAAACATTAAATTTAATAATTGAAAAGTATGTTAGAGTGAATTATAAGTTTTTACATTGTATTTGCATTCAGTTACTCATGTATGTTGGAGTGAGTTTCTATTTCTTTGAGAAAAAAAATCTTGGTGACTCTGGGGCTTTAAGTAATTTAGGCAAAGGATTAAGGAAATGTTAGTCATTGGCTAGATTTTTTAAGACAATATTTTGGGTTTGTTATTAATACTAGAAATTTCTATGGCATGCTTTTTTGCTTCTAATAGATCTTATTTTTGTTTGGATTGTAAGCCATGATCAATCAAATTTGTGATAGGAGATAGCTACTGATAGGTACTATAAGAAGGAGAAAGATGATTCCTATACGAGTGTCTTTTTCACCAATTTTCCGGACAACTTTGGAGCAAAAGCAATGTTCAATACCTTTTATCACTATGGTCGGATAATGGAAGTATTTATACCGGCAAAGAGAGACAAGAGAGGTAGGTGCTTCGATTTCGCACGCTTCGATCATGTGGAAGATTATCGTCGGTTCGAACATGACTTGGGTCAGATTCTCATTGGGAGGGTCAAAATATCGATTAATCTTGCACGCGTCAATCGTTACGCATGTGTCAATCATATAGAGGGTAGGGATGAAGGATGGAAAGGTGACAGTCCCCATGCTAAATCAGGAAGGCATATGTCAAATGATTTTCGTTATGCGGAACGTCAGGATCAACATAATGATGGAAGCGGAGTTAAAGGCTCCTATTCGCAAGCAGTTTTGAACAGAGCGAAGCCAAGGCAAAGAGGTGATCCGAAGAATGATGTCTTTCTCTATGAAGCTGATAAGAAGGATTTGGAGAGGTTAAACAAGGCTTTCATAGGGACTGTTGTGAATCCAGTTGCAACATACAATATCCAAAATGAATTCCACATGCAAGGTTATTTTGACGTCAAGGTTACACCATTAGGCTTGAACATGGCACTACTGGAAGGTGAGGAAGACGACGAAGTTTAAGCTCTCATGTCTGAAGCGAAAGAGTGGTTGGATACTTGGTTCAAGGAGATACGACCTTGGAATTCGAAGGATATAGATGTAGAAAGATTAGCATGGTTATGAGGGTAAGGTGTTCCGGCTCATGCGTGGAATGTTACATTCTTTGCTCAGATCATAAAACGGTGAGGCTCTTTTATGCATACGGATGAGGCCACATCTAAGTTGCTAACACTGGATGTGGCACGGATCATGATACACACATCTTATAACAATGTGGTGAATGAATTCATGGATGTCAAACGTTATCCGTGTCGAACGTTATCTTCCAATCAAACTAGAACCACATGATTGAACTCATATTCAACCCTTGAAGGAATTGAGAATTGAAAGAAGATGATGAATTTGATTTTAATGCTCTTTGATCCCAAATATCCACTTAATTATGATCAAAGGTGTTTTTTAGTTGTTTCTCACACATACAACAAAACTTCATGATGCTATTTATAGAGAAAATAGAATGGAGTAGATTTTGGCAAAATTTAACTTATATGTATTGATCCAAGTATATATTTGTATCGATGCAAACGCGTTGACAGTTACAAAATCTGAAATTTGACTTATAAGTATCGATACATATTTAATGTGTATCGATACATAAGAGGTTCTCTTGATTAAAGAGAGTCTGATATGTATCGAAGCATAAAAACATGTATCGATACATGCAAGTTTTGCATCGATACAAAAACATATTTTTCAGCCAGAACAAATTTCAAACCATTTGTATCGATCCAAATGACCTGTAATTTGACTTTTCAAGGTTTAAAAAGTTTTTCACTGTCAATGCAAATTTAATTCACCCAAAAAGTATTCTACCATATTTTCATGTGTTTTGACGATTATTTAAACATGGAGGTTATATGATGCACTCACACAAATTTCATTAATGGTAATCAAACACCACATAAGACTAAAACAATGTATCATACAAAGTACTCGTTAGCACATGAGCTACTAAATTAATCCATTTACAAGCTTGTAGAATACAAATACACTAAAAAAAGTAAAAATAAAAACTCTTCAAATCCAAACACAATTTTGGGTAGTTGATCCCTTGGAAACTTGCACAAATTGCCTTTAGTACTGTTGTTTTTGCTAGCTTGCCTAAAACCAGTTGAAAACAAAAAAATTATACCTATAATAGAAATAAGCCATAGAATCACCATGAGTACCTTGTCCAATCTGAAAAAAATGAAGAAAAATACAATAACTCTTACAAAACTATAGAAAGTTTTATTCAAATATCAAACCTAAAAAAATACCATAAAGTTTTCATTGTGGAGGAAGACCAACTTGTACATCATGTTCTGCCTTAACTAAGATATGGCAATTTAGGTGCTAGAAACAAGCTAACTTAACTTACGCAAAAACAAGCTAGATGAAAGATGAGTACTATTAAACCAAAAATTATTTTGAAATGGCACGTTATCATCAAAAGTGTTGTTCCCTATGTTGTCACACATTTTGATCAAGCAACATGTTAAGCAAGATGTCTTGACATCTTACCAACAGAGGACTGTGACATGTTTCTTCAGCAGAAGCATACCAGATCAGAAATTCAAATCACTTGAATTAGCCGTCACAGATCCTCAGATTTCAGTTTGTTAATTACTTAGAGATGAAGTAATAAATCTTCAACGTCCCAGTTGAAGTATATCTCTTTAGTAAGTTTGTTATGGCGCGTTTTTGTTTTTGAAGATTTAAAATATTTATCCAAACAAATATTGTTTGTTACAAGATCAACCAAACAAATAACAAATCAGAAAGTTATTTGTTTGCACGCGCCAGGAAGTATTTTTGGAAGACCTTGAAGAAGTTAACAAAAACAAATATTTTATCTTGTAGAAGATAAAAGATTTATTCTCAACAAACTTCAACAAACTTTCCTATTCTTTAGCTAAACTCTATCTGAGTTTGAAAGCTATAAATAGACACTCAAGCATTGAAGCAAAGTACGACTCAAGATTATAGTTTAAGCCCCAAGGTTTATTGAGTCCTTTTTCATTATTGTTGTTGTTATCGTTGTCGTTGTCGTTGTGGTTTATGTGCTGTTTCTGCACGAGTTCAACGAGCTTAAAATCGTTCCTCCAATTGGGTTAATTGGTTGAGGGAGAGTCACATATTTAGGGGGAGTCCTAAATAATTTCATTCGGGTAGTTTAGTGAGAGGAATTGAATAGGAGCTATTCAACTAAGACCTAGAGACTAGGAACTACGGTATAGTGAAGGTTACTCTCCTGGATTGGTATCCCCCAGATTAGGTGTTTTGACACTGAACTGGGTAAACAATTACTTGTGTTCCTTTATTGCTTTCTGTTCTTTATTATTCATATACTATCACAAGCATAACGCTGAGCAGGTTGTCGAAGCACTCTGCTTAACAACTTGACTATAGGGGACCTAGAATTTCAAAAAGAATTGACATCAGAAAGTAATATATCCCATGATCTACTAGCCCAAACTTTAACATAGGTCTAATGGGAATACTAATCACCATGCAGCAACAAATCCATAGTGAATGCAAAACCAAGGCCTAACCCAGTTTTCTCTGATGCATATGAATAAGCTCTTAACAACTCAACTAAGAATCGATGATAAGAAGGGTTACCTTGTTGAAGAAAGATGGAAAGTTGTGTTTAAAGAGAATGAGAGTTTAGAGAAAGCTCAATACGTTTACTGCCTCCACGCCCTCTTTAATTAGTTTTAGTTTGTTGAAGATTTTTTCACTGTTAATTTGGGATTTAGGGCTCAATAATTTTGGAGAATGACAGAGAAAAGAAGGTTACAAGGTCAATCTATGGTGAATTGGGTTTTGAGTGAAGAAGAGGATTATCGAAAAGAAGAAAATGGTGTGCTCGACGGTGAAGAGTGTTGAGTTTGTCGAAGAGGGTGAAATTCGTCGCCGAGAAAACGGTGAGTTCGTCAGCGTTCGTTGGGTTATGGTAAAGTCGTCGGAGAAGTTGGAGGTTCGTCGGAGGTGGTGAGTTCACTAGATTCGTTGAAGTTCACGTGTGTGAGGTCACTGAGTGAAGAAGATAGCTGGGTTGTGAGGAAACGAAGTTGAGAAGGGAATGAAGTGAGGAAAAACAATGAAAATTAGGGCGCAAATGTTTTCCTTTTTATATGCAGGAATAAAATTTTATTTTTTATTTTCTCTGCAACAATAGCGTTTATATCTTGAAATGCTATCAAACCCTATACAACAATAGCGTTTATCGTGAAGCGCGATCCAACTGAGCAACTTTTAATCGCGCCCGTGCTTAAAGCGCTATTAAAAGCCTTCGTAGTAAATAATGTGTTTTCTTTTTATGCCCTATGATATCGCTTATAACGAAAGCGCTATTATAGAAGGTAATCTATAATAGCGCCCGATAGAAAAACACTACTATAGGTATTTGTGTGAGATTTTCAATAGCATTTGTCAAAAAAACGCTATTAAATGAAGGCTATTATTCACTTCTAGATATGGTACATAACACAAATACAAAAATACATGTAAGTTAATGCAAAATATTGGTTATTCTGGATATACTCACACCACAAAATCTTTGGTACTCTGTATATCATAAGATTCTTTCTAAGAATATCATTCAATAGTCACCTCTATTCCTCTAAGAATCCCCAAAATTATAATGCCTCCGCGTCTCATCATAGACGACATAGCTCGATATTGATAGAGCGTCGTTTATAACATACATGCTCTCTTCAATAATGCTGCAACGGATCCAAATTTAATTCTCCTTCCCTTCAGTACCAAAATGTAATTTGTTTTAACCATATTACACAAATTAAGAAATTTAATTGATGTTGTATGGAAAAAAGAAATTATGAGCTAGTTTACAAAATTGTCCTTTATTAATAATATGAAAAAGATAAATTGAATAAGTATAAGATGAGAGAGTAATAAATAGTTAATGATATAATACAAAAATAATATTAAATGTTTTATTGATATTGTAAAATGACTCATATTTTAGTACGGAGGGTGTAGTCACTTTACGAAGTAAAATGACTCATTAATAAAAATGATAGTAGTCTTATTAATTGTAGTCTTATCTCTTATGGGGAAGAGAAGTGTTGACTTTGGGTATATTAATGTTATTTGGCCTTTCAAAAAACATTGTGTATTAATGACTTGTTAGAAAAATTGTTATATGTATTTGTCGTTGTACTCTCTCTGTCCCAAATTATAAAGGAAAATAAAAAAAAACACACTTATTAAGAAAACATATTTTGTGGGATTTTTCTTAGAATAAGTGCATGGAAAGATGTAAAATCAATTTTGATTGGTTGTTGTTTATAGAGAAAAAGGGAGAGAGAGAAAATTAAATGCAATTTACATTTAATTTCATGAGAATAAGGAAAAAACATTCTTGAAATTGTTTTTTTTTCCCTTATATTTTGGGACAAAGAAAGGTAGTTTTTTTCCCTTATATTTTGGGACGGAGGGAGTATGTCATTAACTTGAATGTTGTATGTTAGTTTACAGATTAATCTTTTACGTTTTTAACAATATTAAATATGTGATTGTATTCAAGATATTCTATTAATTTGAATGGATGAATATCATTTTTTTGTCAAAAAAAAAAAAATCTTAACTAAAACGAATATCATTCTTATTTTTTAACTTAATATTAATTGTTTTCTTTCAATTGTACAATAAGACTATTAATAAGACTATCATATTCTTTTTCGGCACACTTTTGCTTAGGGGATTATTTGATTTTACGTGTGTGTGTACGTGTGTGTGTATATATATATATATATATATATATATATATATATATATATATATATATATATATATATTCTCCGTCCTTGTTTATAAGATTAGTTTGACAAAACACACAGCGTATTAAAAAATTTGATTTTCCATGTTTTTCCTTAATAACGGGGGGGAAGAGAGTAAGTGGAAATAGAATAAGTAGAATGGTGGAGTAGTATTTCCGAAAAGAATTTAATGTTATTCAAAAAATATGTAAAGTAAATAAGGGTAATTTTGGAAAAAGATAATTAATGTTATCGAAAATTGTAAATAAGTCTTCTACAAAAGAACATATATTTTGTTAAACTGGTCTGGAGTGTATATATATATATATATATATATGTTCCATTTTTGTTTGTTAAGATAAATATTTTATTAGTTTTAAAGTACTAGCTAGTAGTATATTTCACAAAGTGAGTTTGCTCGTAGTCTTATGAAGAAATTTGAATTGAAGAAAGTCACTCTTGTTTGGGGAGGAAGTGTAGATGATAATGTGAGAACTACAAAAGCAGAACTCATTGGTAGCAACTATAGTCAACAACTATGGATAAAACAGATAGGGTATGGTGTCAAGCTAAATGTCATGATCATATGGCATGACAACTTGAGTAGTATACATGTCTCAAAAGTCCCAGTACAACATAGTAAGATTAAAATTTGGATCAGACAACTAGTTGAAGACAAAGGTGGGAATTTGGAGGAATCAGGAGAGACAAAATAGCAATTAATAAAAAGTTGTACAATGCAAAGCCGTTCCATTAACCATAATACATACTTTGTACACCAATACACTCCACCAACCTACATCATTACTTTTCTCTCTCCACAAGTCATAACTCCCAAAACACTCGCTAAACCTCTCACATTCCTCACAAAACATCTCCTCCTACTTATCAAAGTTTCTCACACAGTTCTCTCTCCAAAACACTTAAACAACGTAGAACGATCACTGTGTACTCTAAAATGTCTTCCTCTACAAACTCCAACAACAACAAAATCAAAACAACCTATACCAGTCACCAACCGTCATGGGGTAAAGATGTTGGGTATCAAAAGAGGAAAACAGTCTGCAACATCAGCAACCGCAAATCAAGTTCACTCAAAATCAAAACGATCAAAATCAGCTTCAAAAAGGAAGAACACAGAACAAGTAAGTACTATCGATTCATCCTCTGATAGAATCACAAACCCTAGGTCTACAATACCATCTAAACCTAGGTTTACAATTTCTGATAATCTTCTTGCTGAACTCAAAAAACCCTTCACACCCATGATCAACAAAATTCACAAATTTTTGAGACCACATGATACAAACCCCTCCGCTATAGTATCCGACAACCCTATTTTTGCTGTAGCACAAACACAGGGTACTACTCGAAGTTGTGTCACACCTGATCACCCAACTGAGAGCAATAACTACTCCACTACTATCCCTCAAACCATCCAGTCACCACCACAACAAGAAGGCCTAATAGACTGTCAAGACACGTTGGATGACATAATAGATCACACCATACCAGAACCCACAATTTTAACTCTAGAACCTGTCACTGTGACTGAAGACAGTGAAGATGAAGAATCTCTGTCAATGAGAATGACAAGAAAAAGGAAAAACACAATTGATCTGGAAGCAATTGACCATGATCTAGAAAGAACAATGCAGAGCTTCAGGATCAACACCTCTGTAGCAGACACTGTGAAAAACAAGAGGAAAATCACCAGCACTCTTGAGGTAACAACACAAAAAAGGCAACCAGCAAAACCAAGAACTACAAAGAAGAGAAAACTGCAAATTGTTGAGTCTGACTCTGAGTCAGATCAAAGTGTCGAGCAACAAACTCTTGACACGCTGCCAGAGGCTGGAAAAAGAATCAAAGGGAAGAAAATTCCAAAGAATGTCCTTGAAGTTCCTACTGATAAAATCTCCTTTCATAAAAGTTCAAGTGCATTGAAGTGGAAATATATTGTTCAAAGAAAAATAACTCAAGAAAAAGAACTCAGCCATGAAGCTCTGAAACATGAAGAAATCACAAAACTTTTGAAAGAAACAGGGCTCATAAAGACAGTCGCAAAGCTTGGAAAGTGTTACCCACAACTTGTTCGAGAGTTCATTGTAAATCTATCTGCTGAATGTGAGGATGAAGGAACTAGTGAATACCACAGAGTCTTTGTACGAGGAAGATGCATCAAGTTTTCCCCATCTACCATCAACAAGTATCTCGGAAGAAAAACCAAGTATCAAGCTGTAGATATACCAACACCATATGAGATTATCAAGGAGATCACTAGAGGACAAATACAGGAATGACCAAAGAACAAATTTAGATTGCAAGCTCAAATCTATCTACAAAATATGATGTTCTCAATACCATTGCTACACACAACTAGGCACCTACAAGTCACAAATCAAATGTATCAATTGCTCAAGGGAGACTTATTTTCCTTATTGGAACAAAAGTAAATTGGGATTTTGGAAAATATATCTTTGAACATACAATGAAACATGCTGACTCGTATGCCAAACAGCTAACCATAGGATTCCGAAGCCTAATCACAGGAATGATCCTTCAACAACATCCAACCATTCTGTTAAAGTCTGACAAAGAAAGCAAGACTCTAGCCTTACACTTCAGTCCCAAACTGTTTGAAGGTAAACATGTCAAAGACATTGTGCCTCCATATGTTGCTGATTCGGGAGTACTCTTACCAGCTGCTACCAGAAAGAAGGTAATCACTCAACTCATTAATACCTGTGCAAGATTAGATGAAAACATCAGAGTAATTACTACAGAAAGAAAGGAGCTAGGAGATCTATTATTATCACTGCAAGCACAAGAAGAAAATGAAAAGGGTGAGAATGAAGATGAACAGCACGAGACTGGTACTCATGAGGGCAACAATTCAGAAGAGAATGAGAGTAGCTCTGCAAACAATGATGGCTCAAAAAAGAATGAAGAAGAGGAGGAGAAAGAAGATGACAACAGCTCTGAAGAAGATACAGAAGCAGACTAAGCTCAACATAGTTGGTACTCCTGGTTCTATTTTGTGGCATCTTTGTCAAAATTACGTCAAACAGGGGGAGTACTTATTATTTTTGTCTGTTGCTACTGTATTTTTCTTAAATTACTACCAGTACACTATCCTTTGGTCTGTAATATTTTGTGGCAAGCACACTTATGGCCTTATGTGCCAGATACTTTTATAATCACTATGTGATTAATTTTGGCTATGACTTAGTCTTTATTGTTATCCTTGAGTACTCTATTTAGACCAAAGGATTTATCTGCTACAGCCCACTTTGAGGCTTTTACAAATGCTTACGTGCATTAGTTAACCAACTACCTAATCTGGTATGTTTGAAAAATCAACATTGAATACCTATTTCTAAGCAGCCTAATCTGGCTCATCATAGAAGACATTTTTTTTGCAGCAAGACAAATAATGTTGTTTGACAAAATTTGACAAAGGGGGAGATTGTTGTTCCCTGTGTTGTCACACATTTTGATCAAACAACATGTTAAGCAAGATGTCTTGACATCTTGCCGACAAAGGACTGTGACATGTTGCTTCAGCAGAAGCATACCAGATCAGAAATTCAAATCACTTGAATTAGCCGTCACAGATCCTCAGATTTCAGTTTGTTAATTACTTAGAGATGAAGTAATAAATCTTCAACGTCCCAGTTGAAGTATATCTCTTTAGTAAGTTTGTTATGGCTCGTTTTTGTTTTTGAAGATTTAAAATATTTATCCAAACAAATATTGTTTGTTACAAGATCAACCAAACAAATAACAAATCAGAAAGTTATTTGTTTGCGCGCGCCATGAAGTATTTTTGGAAGACCTTGAAGAAGTTAACAAAAACAAATATTTTATCTTGTAGAAGATAAAAGATTTATTCTCAACAAACTTCAACAAACTTTCCTATTCTTTAGCTAAACTCTATCTGAGTTTGAAAGCTATAAATAGACACTCAAGCATTGAATCAAAGTACGACTCAAGATTATAGTTTAAGCCCCAAGCTTTATTGAGTCCCTTTTCATTGTTGTTGTTGTTGTCGTTGTGGTTTATGTGCTGTTTCTGCACGAGTTCAACGAGCTTAAAGTCGTTCATCCAATTGGGTTAATTGGTTGAGGGAGAGTCACATATTTAGGGGGAGTCCTAAATAATTTCATTCGGGTAGTTTAGTGAGAGGCATTGAATAGGAGCTATGTATATATTAAACGAAAAACGCATTAGTCTTCAGTACTTTACACATTCAATGCATTTTCTGATTATTTCCGTTGAGTTTTTATCTTTTGACTTCTTTATGTCATTTAAAAATAATGATGCAAACAAAATATAATTCTTTGAAAACAGTGAAAGTATATTATTTTTAAAGAAAAATGATGATATTATCATTTTATAGTGCTAAAAAAATAATTAAAATAGGTTACACTATTTTTTAAGAAAATAAAAAGGTTGAGTAATTTTTAAGGAGAAAAAATAGGATGATTCATGATATAATAATTTAATATAAGAAATAAAAAAATAAATTTGGGTAACCCACTAACCCACCTAACCCAATCCGGAAATTAGTGGGTTTGCCCAACCCAACCCAATGTTAAAGTGGGTGGTTATTTTACTAAACCCAACTCTTCTTACCCTAAGTGGTTCGGGTTTTGGTTTTGGCCAAATCCAACCCAATCCGGCCCACGTACACCCCTAGTCACATATTTACAGGAGTCCTAAATAATTTCATTCGGGTAGTTTAGTGAGAGGCATTGAATAGGAGCTATTCAACTAAGACCTAGAGACTAGGAACTACGGTATAGTGAAGGTTACTCTCCTGGATTGGTATCCCCCAGATTAGGTGTTTTGACACTGAACTGGGTAAACAATTACTTGTGTTTGTTTATTGCTTTCTGCACTTTATTATTCATATACTGTCACAAGCATAACGCTGAGCAGGTTGTCGAAGCACTCTGCTTAACAACTTGACTATAGGGGACCTAGAATTTCAAAAAGAATTGACATCAGAAAGTAATATATCCCATGATCTACTAGCCCAAACTTTAACATAGGTCTAATGGGAATACTAATCACAATGCAGCAACAAATCCATAGTGAATGCAAAACCAAGGCCTAACCCAGTTTTCCCTGATGCATATGAATAAGCTCTTAACAACTCAACTAAGAATCGATGATAAGAAGGGTTGCCTTGTTGAAGAAAGATGGAAAGTTGTGTTTAAAGAGAATGAGAGTTTAGAGAAAGCTCAATACGTTTCCTGCCTCCACGCCCTCTTTAATTTGTTTTAGTTTGTTGAAGATTTTTTCACTGTTAATTTGGGATTTAGGGCTCAATAATTTTGGAGAATGACAGAGAAAATAAGGTTACAAGGTCAATGTATGGTGAATTGGGTTTTGAGTGAAGAAGAAGATTATCGAAGAGAAGAAAATGGTGTGTTCAACGGTGAAGAGGGTTGAGTTTGTCGAAGAGGGTGAAATTCGTCGACGAGAAAACAGTGAGTTCGTCAGCGTTCGTTGGGTTATGGTAAAGTCGTCGGAGAAGTTGGAGGTTCGTCGGAGGTGGTGAGTTCACTAGATTCGTTGAAGTTCACGTGTGTGAGGTCACTGAGTGAAGAAGATAGCTGGGTTGTGAGGAAAAGAAGTTGAGAAGGGAATGAAGTGAGGAAAAACGATGAAAATTAGGGCGCAAATGTTTTCCTTTTTATATGCAGGAATAAAAATTTATTTTTTATTTTCTCTGCAACAATAGCGTTTATATCTTGAAACGCTATCAAACCCTATACAATAATAGCATTTGTCAAAAAAATGCTATTAAATGAACGCTATTATTCACATCTAGATATGGTACATAACACAAATACAAAAATACATGTAAGTTAATGCAAAATATTGGTTGTTCTGGATATACTCACACCACAAAATCTTTGGTACTCTGTATATCATAAGATTCTTTCTAAGCATATCATTCAATAGTCACCTCTATTCCTCTAAGAATCCCCAAAATTATAATGCCTCAGCGTCTCATCATAGACGACATAGCTCGATATTGATAGAGCGTCGTTTATAACATACATGCTCTCTTCAATAATGCTGCAACGGATCCAAATTTCAATGTATGCACCCGACTATCATCTAATGGGACACATTATCAAAATAAACAAACTAACTTTAATTTTTGGACAATCTTTCTTTATCATATGCATTTTGGACCTTTTATTTTAGGATGTGCAAAAATGCAATAAAAGAGATGAAATTAAACATTATGATCAAAATGAGAAAAAAAAAACATTCTTGAAATTGTTTTTTTCCCTTATATTTTGGGACAAAGAAATGTGGTTTTTTTCCCTTATATTTTGGGACGGAGGGAATATGTTATTAACTTGAATGTTGTATGTTTGTTTACAGATTCATGTTTTACGTTTTTAACAATATTGAATATGTGATTGTATTCAAGATATTCTATTAATTTGAATGGATGAATATCATTTTTTTGTCAAAAAAAAATCCTTAACTAAAATGAATATCATTCTTATTTTTTAACTTAATATTAATTGTTTTCTTTCAAATGTACAATAAGACTATTAATAAGACTATCATATTCTTTTTTGGCACACTTTTGCTTAGGGGATTATTTGATTTTACGTGTGTGTGTGTACGTGTATATATATATATATATATTCTCCGTCCTTGTTTATAAGATTAGTTTGACAAAACACACAGCATATTAAAAAAGTTGATTTTCCATGTTTTTTTTTTAATAACGAGGGGGAAGAGAGTAAGTGGAAATAGAATAAGTAGAATGGTGGAGTAATATTTCCGAAAAGAATTTAATGTTATTCAAAAAATATGTAAAGTAAATAAGAGTAATTTTGGAAAAAGATAATTAATGTTATCGAGAATTGTAAATAAGTCTTATACAAAAGAACATATATTTTGTTAAACTAGTCTGGAGTATATATATATATATATATGTTCCATTTTTGTTTGTTAAGATAAATATTTTATTAGTTATAAAGTACTAGCTAGTAGTATATTTCACTTTATTTTTATGATTGAAAAACAAATCAATAGTTAATAATATTAGTTGAGTAAAATTGTCATATCTTTTGACGATATTATTGCATTTTTAATTCATGCACAACATTTTTAAACAACACTCTTTCTAAAATGAATATAGTAAAAAAATAGATTGTGTTGGAAATTGATATATTTAGTTTGTTGGAAGTTGACAATTTTTATTTATAACTTTTTCAAACTATATATCATTGAATAGTCGAGCTATAGTATAAACTTTCAATCTCATATATTTCATATATTGTTGCTCCCCCACTTCTATCAATGAGTTAGTGGGCTTATAAAAAAAAACGAGTTAGTAGATAGGTACATTAGTTGGAATAATAATTTTTGTACTATTTTGAATGTGGATAGAAGTTGCCTCGATTCTCTGTCTGAGATGAATTTGCCGGCATTAACAGAAACACTTTCGGCCACTATTTTTCAAGCTTCTCAGACTTCATTCAAGTTTCATCCGACATTCTACTCGCGAAATTAACTGCTATCTACATAGGACTCTTGTTGGCCAAAGACACGATTATCGAGAAACTTGTCTGCTATTCTGACGCATTACACTGTGTTTAACATCATCAAAGATCCACAAGTTGGGTATCATAAATGTTGTGTTTCACCCAAGATATAAATGATATGCTCTCTCAGTTCAATGTTTCTTTCTGTCACATACTTGTATATTAGAAAAAGAAACTAATGTGCAGATTTTTTCGCCAAACTTAGAGTTTTCTCTGATGTCAACTTCTTAACTCATATCTCTCCTTCAACATGTGTTTGTGACCTCTTTAAAAATAATACAATAGTAACTTTCTTTTCTTTCTTTTTTGTTTTTATTTTCTCTTTCTCAACTCTTAGCTTTCTTACAAAAAAAAACTATCATTGAATAAATCATTTTCTCATATAAAATTGAGAAAAAATTTCTCAAACTGTTATTTTTTTTTAAAAAAAAAAGCAATTTCACATATAAAATTAATTGAAAATGAAAGGTGATTTAGAAAATGCAATTATTGAAATCAAAATTTGACAAAAAAACACTAAATTTTATAAAATATGTTACTTGTGAAATACACTATGGTAGTAAGTAAGAAATTGAGCGCATGTTTCCCGTTTCCAACCCCCAATAATACCACGTGGGATTCAACATCGATTTCGTGGTTAATTAAACAATAATAAGTCAGCACTTTACTTCCCCATAACAAATAAGGTAACATGCTCGTGAGCTAAGCTTTGTTATTAATTGTTACATGTACCAAATGATAAAGTTTTCTTTTATATATAAAATTAAAAAATTGAAAGTTTAAATTTTAATCATAAATATTCGTCTTAATAGTTTTGATCAATATTTTCTATTTTTGTTTTTGGTAGAACTATCAATATTTTCTATTAGTTGAACTTTGTTAGTACTTAGCAAGGCCGATTTGGACAATTTTGAGGCCTTTTTGAATTTTTTAAATAGATCTCACTAAAAAAGTAATATTTAAAAAAAAATCTTTATTTAATTATAAATAACATAGAAAAAACACAAAATAATTATCATGATAAATAACGTCAAAAAGAAACATATCATAATAATGATAAAATTTATTGTAAAGATTCAAATGATGTAATATAATGTTCGAGTTTAAAACTTTTTCTCAGTTATAATTTAACTGAAATTAAAAAACTTAAAATTATGCATAAAAAAATGTAAAAATTACAATTTGAACGAAAAATCTTACATTCACAAAAATCATAAAAAATAATTAGTCCATTGATGCACATGTAATATTTAATAAACATTAAAAATATATAGCTATTATTATTAAATTTTACAATTTTTAGACTCCACACATGTGTCTGGACCGGACATGGTACTTACTTCGTAAAAACACTACATCTAATATGCAAGAATTAAAGTTTAAATTCAACTATGTCTCCTTTAAGACCATTTACAATCGTAAAAAAATTCAACACTACATTTTTCAACTTCCAATACCTACATCATTTTTTCTTTCTTCCATCTAATAATTTAACACTCAATCAACTTTTATCCTCTTTGATGATTTTTCATTCAATACTATGTCTCATCACTTTTTATTCAACACTCTAACCCAAAACTTTTTATTTCATATTCTTATTAAATTTAAATTTTTGTTTTTATGATTATATAAATTTACAATTATAATACACCATACTCAATCCGTCGAAAATCTTCAATCTCTCTTCCACACCATACTCAACACCACCAATATAATACACCATAATTCTTATTCAATACAACTTTCAACACCAATAAATCTCAGCATTGTAAATGGTCCAAGAAAATAATAATTCAATACTTTCAAATTTCTGTTCCAATGAACATAATTTAATTGATTGTACTCTCTATGTCCCAATATATAAGTCCCTTTGACTTATTTCACACATATTAAGAAAAATCTGTAATACAATTATTGTCTAATTTGCGTGTAAACTTTATTAATTCTTAGAAATTTGATTTTTTTTAAAAATTATGTGTATAGAAAAAAAATAATAAATGCATTTAATAATTCGTTCCACTAGTTTTGAAATGGTGTTTATAATTCTGGACCCAGGGAGTATCAAATTATATATACCAGTGTACTTTTATACAGAGACACTATCAATCAAATTTTAACACAGCCAAGCTAACAATGGCGAAAAACTGCTTCAACCATAAAACAATGACGTATTCTTCACCAAGGCAACCCATCAACCTTCCAACAAACCCCAACTTCACCCTAACTTCCTTCCTCTTCCAAACCACTTCTAGTTCCTCCATTTTCGACACCGTCGCTCTCGCCGACGCCCACACCGGCGACTCCCTAACCTTCCGCCAACTCAAAATCCAAGTCTCCTCCCTATCTGCTTCATTGCTCCGTCTTGGAATCACCCGTGGCGATGTTGTTATGATATTAGCCCCTAACTCCATACGCTTCCCTGTCTGCTTCTTCGCCGTCGTCGCCATAGGTGCTATTGCCACCACCTGTAGTCCTTTATATACCGTCTCTGAACTCTCAAAGCAATTCCATGACTCCAAGCCCAAACTCGTTGTAACCGTTTCTGAGCTTTTCAACAAAGTCGAAGCATTGAAGTTGGATTTACCTTTAATATTTCTCGATGATTCTTCAAACAAGTTTGGTTCTAAGGTTTCAAACTACCAGGATCTGATCGGAGAGTCGTGCAAGATTCCGGTGAACAGTGATGTTTCGCAATCGGACGTGGCGGTTATTTTGTACTCGTCAGGAACAACGGGGAGAAGTAAGGGAGTGAAACTGACTCACCGGAAC
Organism: Trifolium dubium; assembly: GCA_951804385.1. NCBI lineage: Eukaryota > Viridiplantae > Streptophyta > Magnoliopsida > Fabales > Fabaceae > Trifolium > Trifolium dubium. The sequence continues at coordinate 13,766,293 of OX638070.1, forward strand.
TTCATAGCAACGGCGGTGGCTGGTGCGGTGGATCAGGACCAAAACGGCGAGGGAAAGAATGTGTTCTTGTGTTTGGCGCCAATGTACCACGTGATGGGATTGGCGGGGATTACGTACACGCAGCTACGAAGAGGGAATACGGTGGTGTCGATGAGCGGTAGATTTGATTTGGAGAAGACTTTAGCGGCGGTGGAGAAGTTTAGAGTGACGCATATGGTTGTTGCTCCGCCGGTGATGGTGGAGGTGATAAAGCAGCGTGATGTCGTTGGTGGTTTCGACTTGTCTTCGCTGAAGCAGTTAACAGGTGGTGCTGCTCCTTTGGGGAAAGATTTGATGCAAGAATGTGCTAAGATTCTACCCAAAGTTGTAATCACTCAGGTACATGAAGAAAAACAAAAAAAAAAAAAGGTGCTCATTTAAATTTCTATACTAGTTGCCATTTTTTCCAAAAGAGAATGGGTAGGGTGTTCAAGGTAGGAGTGACGAAGTAGTCCCGTGTGATGATTAAATCAGAAAATTTCTCTTTTACCCCCCTCATTTCTCTATAACCCCCCTAAAACCTCAAATTACCTTTCAATTCGGGACGTAGATCCCGAATTGATCTACGTCCCGAAATGTATTTTGAGTTTTGGGGAGTACATGCACCAGTTCGGGATATAGATCCCGAAGTGGTGCTTGGGTTTTGGGGGTACAAGCACCACTTCGGGATCTAAAATCCGAAGTGGTGCCTATACCCCAGAATCCAGGCACCACTTCGGGATCTATATCCCGAACTGGTGCCTATACCCCCAAAACCCCCCTAAGGGCAAAATCGGTAGTTAGGGGGGAAAAGAGAATGAAGGGGGGGCGATTGAGAAATTTTCATTAAATCATAGTATTAATAGTTTATGTGAGATTAACTTAATTGATAAATACTCCAGTCCCAAAATATAAGGGAAATTAAAAAAAACATATTTATTAAGAAAACATAAACATGAGAATTAGAAACATGATTTTGTAGGATTTTTCTTAGAATAAGTGAATGGAAAGATGTAAAATCAATTTTAATTGGTTGTTGTTTATAGAGAAAATTAAATGCAATATACATTTAATTTCATGAAAATATGAAAAAACATTCATGAAATTGATTTTTTTTTTTTTTATACTTTGGGACAAAACAAAGTGGTTTTTTCCCCTTACTTTGAGACGTTTAACTATGGAGTTCTTATTTGTTGGGCTCTTGAAAAGAAGATGCACCTTGTTGGTATAGGTAGTACCTATCAATATTTATAAACTATCATTCAACCATGCAGTCTCATACCTGCACAGCCTCAGGATCCCTCTCATTCCGATTTGAATTCGGGCTATTGCTTAGAAGCTGCCAAGAGCCGCACATTGTCATGCCTTGTGCACCGGAGCCCAACAAATAAGAACTCCATAGTTAAGCGTGCTTGACTTGGAGTAGTGTTTGGATGGGTGACCTTCTAGGAAGTTTCCTAGAATGCATGTGAGTGAGGACAAAACATGCTGAAAAGACTCGTGTTGGTTTGTGGGGTCAGTCGATCATTCTCAAAGCAGACTAGGATGTTACACTATTAAACAATATACTATTTTTTGTAAGTATGCCCAAATAGATTTTTTTAGTCACAAATGACCAGTGGCGGAGTCAGCCAAAAAAATTGGATGGACGACTAAAATATGTTTAAATGAAATATGAAAATTATATAGTATACAAAAAGTTAGTTATAATAAGTCAAAAAAAAAATTAAACTACATAAAAAAAATTAATCATACATTAATTTTCTTCTATAGATTCATTAATGAATCGATTTCGAGAAAATAGTAGATCTATGTATTTGGATGGGTTTTCATTGATTGGTAATATTGGGTGTGATAATTGAATTTTAAAATTGATTTAGTGAAAAGAAATATGATATAAAAGCATGTTTAATGATTGTTGTTGGCACGAGAATAGTCAAAACAAGTTGTAACAGTCGAACAATCAATGAATACAAGTTTGATTTACTTGTCTTTGACATAATTCAACAATGGTGGACAAATTCTGAAAAACTATTTTTATTTGTTTTATCCTATTATTATTATTATTGTTATTATTATTACTACTACTTTTCTTTTTTTTGGTACATTATTACTACTACTTTTATACTTGACATAACTAAAAAACTATTTTTAACAAAATACTTAATATATAATAATATGTATATATCATCGTATCTAAAAAAGAATACATAATAGTATATGATAATATTACTACTACTAGTATTAAAAAAAATTGAAAAAAGCAAGGGGGGATGCAGCCCCCTCTTGCCCTTGAGTGGCTCCGCGGCGGATGACTATCTAAAAATATCTCTAAATATATGTTCCCTCCGTCCCATAATAAGTGTTTTATTTGGCAAAATTGTTTGTCTCAAAATAAATATCCTACTTTATTTATAACATTGTCTCAAAATAAATATCCTACATTATTTATAACATTAGTTTTTATTATTTTATCTTTTAAAGTAATCATTAGGTAAGAGAAAAAATACACTTAAAAATCTACTTTTGAGTATTTCAATATCTACTACTGATAAAAAAGAGTATTTTTGTAAAATTTATATTTTCTTTGTTTCATTTATACATTTTTCTTAAAGTGTGATTTTATCCAGTGTCATGCAAATCATTACGGATATTCATTAAAATGGAATGGAGGGAGTACCGAGTACCATCATTTATATTTTATGTCCACCGTACATATGCATTATTGAAGATTGAATAATGCATATCTCTGAACATATACCATTTTTTATATTTTATCTCCACGGAAGATTTATCTGAACAGTGTCCCAAATAGATTCATATTTTAATCTTTATGTACACAGTACACTGTTTCTATTGACTGCACATCCGTACGCTAACCGACACATTTATCAATTTTCTTAGATTTAGTATTTGTCCTCATATATTTTGTTTTTTTTGTTTTGTGATAATTTGTCCTCCTATATTAATACGAAAAAAAATAGTTATACTACACAGATATTCACTTAGAATAAAGATTGAATAAGTGATCTAATAATCAAGAATTAATTTTAAAAATTTAAAGTGCTAGAAAGTCCACAGATCTTAGTAGTGGTACAATGCACCAAAATTTGATTAAAAGTATAACACCTTTGAACTAATTACAATAAATCGAATCAAAATAAGTATGGAACGATCAATCAATACAAGATAACCAAGTTTAATCTTTTTAAAATGTATTCTACAAGTTATATAGTCAAGTCTAAGTATATCACAAACAAAGTCTTGAGTGAGGAACTTTATCGAACACCTTGTGAGCGATATGAGCGATAAAGTTCCACACAACAAAATCAATCAAATTATAATGAACAATAAAAGAGATAAGGAAAGAAACAACAACGAGGCGTAGAGTTCCTATTTTTCTTCGTCTACGCTTTGGCCTATACCTCTCCCACTAATTCCGCGAAAATCGGAATTTAGACTTTATAGAAAATTTATTGAATTTACAATATTAATGCACAAGCGTAGTGGAATTACAATAGTCGAGTACCAAGACTAAATCTTCACTCTCGACGTAGCTTTCAATAACCTTGCGTGAACCCTTCACACAATCCGTGACTCGAACATCCGATTCCAACAATCCGAATTGCCCCATTCTTCAAGACCGAAGAACTTATGCAAACAATTATTCCGACTGATCCTCCGTCACGTGTGAAGCCTCAAGAACTTGATACCTTTAAAATCTTGATGAAAACCTTGATGAGAAACTCTTGATTCCACAATTCATCTCAAAAGACCGATCAAACACAATTTACCATGAACATTATCAACCAATCAAAGATTACCCCTTATTGAACCTATTGAAAGAGTAAACAATTTGGAGCTTGTTGAAGATTGAATGAAGATGAAGAACTTGGAATCAATAAACTCTCTAGATCCTAACTTCTACCAACTTAGATCAAAGACTTGTTTTTCACTTGTTTCTCACACTTACAAAAACCACACAAGTTGTTATTTATATGGAAACCAAGATAGAGTAAAATTTTGGCAAATTAAACAACAGTGTATCGATACATAGTAGACTGTGTATCGATACATCCTTTAATAATAGTAGAAAAAAATAAGTTTTGACTGATATGTATCGATACATATCATGTTTGTATCAATACATATGTAGCTCTCGGTAAAAATTAGGGACTGATGTGTATCGATACACAAAAATTATGGACTGATGTGTATCGATACAACTAACTGTGTATCAATACAGATGAGTATCTCTAGAGTCATTCTAGACTTTTGTGTATAGATACATACTAGTGTGTTTCGATATAGAAGAGTCTCTCTGAAAAATATTTTTCTACTATGGTACATGTGTATCAATCTACATATTATGTGTATCGATACATATTGGTCTCTCTGAAGTCCATATGCCTGAAACTATATGTATCGATCCATATACCACATGTATCGATCTAAATGACCTGAAAACTGATTTTTCAAGTTTTATAAAGCATTTTTGCTACCAAATCATATTTATCATTGCCAAAATGTATTCTATATTGTTTTCTCATGTTTTGATAATTATTAAAACTCGGGAGGGAACTTGCGCATTTACAAAAATAAATAAAATAATTTTATATTATTATTCAATAAATATTTTTGAATTTCATCAAATTATAAAAACATTTAAAATTAAGTATATAACATGGTAGTTTGATGATTTTTTATTAAATGATAGTGTAAAACTATTTTACACTATTAATACATAAATCCCATATATATATATATAGTATAATTTATCAATGCAATTTAATATTCAATGAAAAATGTAAATTATTAAATGTTTTTTTTTATTTTATTGTACAAAATTATAGACTAATATATGTAATGAAGGTTAAGTAAATTAGTTAAGATATTATTTTTTTATATTTAGGACCATGTATTAATATATGAGTATAAATATAGATTCCATGAAATTTAAAAAAAAAAAAAGACCATTGTATTAATATATGAGTACAAATATAACCCTTGAGTAAATTACAAAAAATAAAGCAGTTATACTAATATGAGTATAAGTTTTAATAGATATTTTTAAAAATAGCCCTTCCGCCCCGTATTAATAGTCATCTTATTAAAACATCTGTAGAAATATATAACTTCATAAAAATTAAAACAAAAAATAATAATTTTGATATTATTATTTTTCCAATTACAAAAAAAAATCTTTGTATATGTTTTTTATTTTTATATTACATAGATCTCATTTTGATATTTTTATTTTTCCAATTACTTGTGAAATTTATCTTATTCAAATATGAAAAATAATACAAATTTATTAATTAAAGAATCAGGATATGATAAAATTATCGTATCCTACTTAAATATTTTGTTTGGTGCATCAATATGATAGGATAAATTAAACTTATTGTTAATCTTATCTTATTGAATCTTTGTTATTTTAATCCTTATTTTAAGTTGGGTTACCAACCTGATAGCATAATTATCCAACACACTATATTCTCATCTCTCCACAATTATATGAAATTAGTTAATTATGAATATTTTTTTAATTGATGTCTATCAATCAATAAAAAAAAGTTAATTAAATATAATATATATTTTATCATGTCAATATAAAATGTGCATCAAATACGTGATAGGAAAAAAATAATGTTATATTTTTTTTATCATGTGTACACCAAACACATGACAAGATAATATTTATCATGTCATTATTCTATCGTATTTTAATTTTTTTTAAACAAAAAAATATGAGTGAGGAGAGAGAGGCTCTGCTAGGGTTTCCTAAGAATGGTATCCGTTTTCCATACCGGGAAATCCCATTCAATCTGAAACCTTATCATAGCCATGGTGAGGCAAACACTTGGGGGGGTAGGGTTTCTCAAGGTGAGCGCAATGAGTTTCATGGTGAGTGGACCGAGGTGAGATCAAGAAAGAGGAAAGCAAGGTTACCGGTTTTTAACAGACAAGGCGGCAGCGATGATACCAGACAAGATTTCTCTAGGCATCGGTTTCATGGCTCCAGGGCAGCGGTCAGACGTTCAAAATGACATGCTATCGGCGGGGTTTCTTCGTTCTATTTCACAAACTTTCCGGAGGAGTTACACCAGGATGCTCTTAGGAATGAATTCAGTCGGCATGGCAAGGTACTTGATCTTTATGTGGCAATCAATCGTAACGCACGTGGCAAACGTTTTGGCTTTGTGCGTTTTGATGCGATCAGCGATGAGATTGATGTGCTCTCGGTTTTGAATGAGATTTGGTTTGGCACTTACAAACTCTGGGTTAACATTGCACGTTATGATAGGAGGTTGCTAGAGTCGAGGGATAATGTCCAAGATGGAGTAATTCAAAACGCCGATCATGGACAACGAGATGTGAGGGGTAATTCAGCACGGGAGATGGTTACTGAAGATAAGCAAACTGGCCCAGTTGTTAATAAGGTTTCACGTCATGATAATATTGCTTCCTTTGCTGATATGGTACGCTTGAATGAGGGAACGAAGGGTCCGGTTGATGGCGTGCTACGGGCTGGGCAGACTAGTCAACCTGTTGTACGGCGCAGTATTTCTTTTGTGACTCAACCTGCTGACAGGAAATGGGTTAGTAGAGGTTTGGTGGCAACGGTTTTTGATGCTTCTGCGGTCTTTATGCTTCAGCAAAAACTGCATGATCCGGGGTTTGTCTCACTTCGAGTCATTCCTCTTGGTGGAGATAAGGTATTTCTTTTTTCTACTATGGCGGAGGAGGATGTTAAATTAGTTATCGCTGGTGCGATGAAGTTTTTTGACCCTATTTTTAAGTGTGTTGCTCTATGGTCACCAACGTTGTGCAAAGGAATCCAATGTTCGTGGTTGCGTGTTTTTGGAGTTCCTATACATGCTTGGACTGTTGAATTCTTCCGTTGTATTGGGGAAGCGGTTGGTAATTTTGTGCGGGTTGACTTTGCTACGGAGAATAGAGTGCGCATGGATTTTGCACGTATCCAAGTGCTTGGTCCAAGTGGTACTAATTTTAATATGAATTTGGACGCAATAATTGATGGTGTTTTGTTCTCAATTAAATTGGTGGAGGATTTACAATTTGATTCTCTTGTTGAAAATTCACATTCTCCTACATATCATTCTGTACCGGATTCTCCAATTTCAGAGACTAGTTTTTATCCTAATTCAAATGTATCGGTTGATTGTCGAGAGCTGAGCAGTAATGTCAATATTAACGATATTGCCAACGATCTAAATGATGAATGGGAGCAGTTCCAGTTGATCAATTGTGGGCGTAGTGTGCAGGGGGGTTCTGTGAATAATTCTACTAATAACATGGCAGGTTGTATTACTGGTCAGGAAGGAATACATGGTGGGTTGGTGGGTCCTAAGCCAACTAACGTGGGGGTGCAGCAAGAGGTGGACAAGGGGGAGTCTTTAGCTTGTGGGGTCAAATGCATTTGTGTTGATTCTAATACAAATAACCAAGTCTTCATTGGGCAGCCTGATACAAACCAACTTTTCACTTCTAATAATCACAATGGGGTAGAACAAATTAACTTGCTTGGACAAGAGCCACTAATTTCAGGATTTGATATGCCAGCGTTCAACTCTCAATTTGTGACCACACGAGGCCAGCAACATAACCCTTTTCTATCTCTTAATGAGCTATGTGGGTCTGTAGAAGAAGTTGCTTCTACTCCTTGTAAATCTATGCCGAATCTAGTTGCAACTACCTCGGCTGGGCATGGGCGACCAAGACCTATTTTGGATTCTAACCAGGCGGTGGTGTAGACGAAGCCCCTGATCATAAGGGCCGAGTTTGTGTTTCCATCAAAACACTCGCCAGAATGAATGGGAAGAGGCGTGAGGAAACATGGTCTGCAATGAATAAAACAAAGCGAAAACACCAACATGCTAGCTCACTTGCATCATCAATTCACGGCATTTCTTCTTCTTCCATTTCCGGTGGTGCAAATAAAGATGGGGATTGGAATAATTTCTTACTCTTGAATGGCGATGAGGGTGAGTATGCCACTGATGTTATTAATTTTGGAGAACAATTGAAGCTTAATTTCAATGATGTCCGGTTAGGGGTGGAGCACAACATTAGAGACTTAGTGCGTCCAAAGTGTGTTGTTTCGACGGTTGACGGTAAAGTCGCGGTGTAGCGGGTTTTGTTGTGCGTTCTTGTTATTGCAGAATTTTTTATTTATTATTTATTAATGAAGATCATCAGTTATAATTGTAGAGGTTTGGGTGGTGTGTTTAAGCGCAAAGAAATTGGACAGCTTGTCATTAAATTATGTCCTGATATCTTGTGTGTCCAAGAAACAAAGTTGGAATGGATAGATAGTGTTGTCAGCCTATCCTTATGGAGTGGTATTGCATTTGATTACTCTTTTCAGCCCTCCGAAGGTGCGTCGGGGGGAATTCTTACACTTTGGAATTCTAGCAAAATTACTATGGTTTCGTCTCTTTCTTTTCCTCATTGTCTAATTGTTCGTGGCATTTGTTCTTTGACTGGAGGTTCGTTTGTAGTAGGAAATGTATATGCCCCCTGTGATTCTCGGGGTAAGACCACTTTGTGGGTTCGACTGGTTGAATTAATTCTGGCTGATCCTAGTGGGTGTTGGTGTGTTTGCGGCGACTTTAATTCTGTCCGTGTAGGGGTTGACAGACGGGGCCGGAGTACTGTTGTGTCTGATGCTGATATGGGAAGGTTTAATGATTTTATTCTTGATGTTGGTCTCATTGATTTACCTCTTTTCGGGCGTAGTTTTACATGGTGTCGATCTGATGGCTCGGCTATGAGTCGACTTGACCGTTTTCTTTTATCAGACAGTTGGATTAATTTGTGGCCTAACAGTATGCAAGTCGCCTTGGTGAGAGGCTTATCTGATCATTGCCCTATTGTGTTACGTGATGATGAGGAAGATTGGGGTCCTCGACCTCTTCGAATGTTAAAATGTTGGTCAGACTTTCCTGGTTATAATCTTTTTGTTCGGGAATCTTTGTCAGCTTATGATGTGGCTGGATGGGGTGGTTATGTTTTGTGGGCGAAGCTGAAATATGTGAAAGGTGAACTCAAAAAGTGGCATTTACAACAAGTGAAAAATCTTCCCGCAAGAATCTCTGACGTAAAAGACCAACTTTGTGAGTTAGACTTGAAAGCTGAACAGTCGGTATTGAATGAAGCAGAGATCCATGCTAAGCGTGCGTTAACAACATCTTTGTTTTCTTTGGCCCGGACAGTATGTAGTATAGCTTGGCAACAATCCCGGTACCGGTGGCTTCGTGAGGGGGATGCAAACTCACGCTTCTTTCATACTTTGGCAACACATCAGCGGCAGAAAAAGTTGATAGTCATCCTTCAGGTTGGAGATACACGGGTTGAGGGGGTCCAAAATATTCGGGAGACCATTTATAATCATTTTTCTTCTCATTTCAAATCTACCATGAGAAGCATACCTACGGTTGGGGGGCTGAATTTTAATATGCTTAGCACGGATGAATCAGGCGTACTTGTGGCACCTTTTGTTGAGGATGAAATTAGACGTGCGGTGTGGGACTGTGACAGTTTTAAAAGTCCAGGTCCGGATGGCATACATTTTGGTTTTTTAAAGGAGTTTTGGGCTGACTTGAAAGGTGATTTGATTCATTTCTTCCACGAATTTCATTTGCATAGCAGGTTGGGTAAAGGGTTAAATTGCACTTTCATTGTACTTATTCCAAAGGTAGCGACTCCAACACGTGTTGCGGATTACCGCCCTATTTCTCTTGTTGGTTGTATTTATAAAGTGCTGGCTAAGGTTTTAGCCAATAGACTGAGTCAGGTGATAGGGACGGTGATTTCTGACTACCAATCTGCTTTTGTAAAGGGGCGTCAAATCCTGGATGGTATCTTAGTTGCTAATGAATTAGTTGATGATGCCAAGCAGACCAAAAAGGAATTGATTATGTTCAAGGTGGATTTTGAAAAGGCTTTTGACTCGGTAGAATGGGGGTATCTATTGTCGGTTATGGCAAGCATGAATTTTCCTGCTCAGTGGTGCCGGTGGATTTCTGAATGTGTTCGCACGGCCTCTGGTTCGGTTTTGGTAAATGGCAGCCCTACAGTTGAGTTTCAGTTTGAGAGGGGGTTACGTCAAGGTGATCCACTATCTCCTTTTCTCTTTTTGATTGCGGCAGAGGGGCTGAGTGTTATGATGACGGCTTCAATTTCGGCTGGCCTTTTTTCAGGATACCCGATTGGATCCGTTAATCCCATTGTTGTCTCTCATTTGCAATTTGCAGATGATACTTTGTTGATTGGTTGTAAGTCTTGGGCAAATATTCGTGCTATCAAAGCGGTTCTGTTGCTTTTTGAGTTAATGTCAGGACTAAAAATTAATTTCCATAAAAGCATGTTGATTGGTGTGAACGTTGCGGACTCGTGGTTGGTTGAGGCGGCCAATATTTTACATTGTCGTGTTGGTTCTGTTCCATTCGTGTATTTGGGCTTGCCTATTGGTGGCAATTCTAGACGTCTTTCATTTTGGAACCCCGTTGTTGAGAAAATCAAAGCCCGTTTGTCGTTGTGGAAATGTCGTAATCTTTCTATGGGTGGTCGTTTGGTATTACTCAAAGCTGCCTTGTCGTCAATTCCGGTATACTTCCTTTCCTTTTTCAAGGCTCCCTCAGGTATTATCTCTCAAATTGAATCACTTTTTAAATCTTTTCTGTGGGGTGGGGATGTGGAGGCGCGTAAAGTGCATTGGGTTCATTGGGATAAGGTTTGTTGTGACAAAAATTTGGGAGGTTTAGGGGTCAAAAAAGTGCGGGAATTTAATTTAGCTTTACTTGGCAAATGGTGTTAGCAGGTCAAAAGTGTATGGCGGCGGGTCCTAGAGCATAAGTATGGGGTTGATGGAGGGGAGATTAAAGATGGGGGGCGTCGGGCTTCAAATTGGTGTAAAGATATTGTAGGAATTCGTCGGGGCACTTTTAATGGTGTTGTTGGTTAGTTTGAAAGTTTTTTATCTCGTCCAGTGGGTGATGGGGAATCGACCTCCTTTTGGCATGATCCTTGGCTGGGGGCGGGGTTGGTGTTGAGTGAGATGTATCCGAGGTTAGCAGGTCTTACTATAGATGCGCAGGTGTCGGTGGCGGATATGTGTCGTCAGGGGTGGGGTATGAGTGGGGGGGCTGGTCTTGGTGTCGTATGCTTTTTGCTTGGGAAGAGGACTTGTTGAAAGGTTGTTGTGATCTTTTACATAATGTTGTTCTGCAGTCTTCTAACCCTGACAGGTGGTGCTGGCATAGTGTCTCTTCCGAGGTTTATACTGTCAAAGATGCTTACTTGTCTCTGACCAGGCCGGCGGTGCATGTGGCTGCTCCTGCTATAGCTGCTACATTTCCTTGGCATCGGTTTGTTCCTCTCAAAGTGTCTGTGTTCGCTTGGCGTCTTTTGCAAAATCGCTTACCGACCAAAGATAATCTGATTCGTCGAGGAATTTTAGCTCTGGGGAATAATCTATGCAGTCTTGGATGTTCCTCTGTGGAATCTCTTTCTCATCTCTTTTTTGGTTGCTCACATTCCCAGCTGATTTGGAGTGGTCTATTGCGGTGGTTAGGCTTTCAAGGTGTTATGCCATTGGAGGCGGATTCACATGCCCTTCAGTTTGTTGGCCTCCAGGTTCATCCGGTGACTCCAAAGAATTTTTTCCAGGTTTTGTGGTTAGCAACAATATGGTGGATTTGGAAAGCACGGAATGAAGGTCTTTTCCAAAATAAGGCCTTTAATGAGTCTCAGATAATTGATAACATCAAAATACAAATTTGGTGGTGGTTAAAGGCCAAAGACAAATCTACAACTCCCGATTTTAGTTTATGGCTCTCTAACCCTTTGGCTTGTATAGGGCGGTGGAGTTTGTAATTTATTTTTTCGATGGAGGGTGTCGTTTTGTTGCACTCTCTGCTGTTTTTTGTTTTTATTTTTGGTACCATATGTATTCTTCAAACTTTAGCATCTAGATTAAGCACACCTTGTGCTAATCTAGTTTTTCATTAATAATAATTTTTTCTTTGCTGCTTCAAAAAAAATTATTCTATCGTATCTTTATCCATTTTTTTATCATATTTTGTATCTATTCTATCCAGCGCACCAAACGAGCCCTAAAGGGGTATAGAACATTATGGAGACTGATCGCTCACTCTCCGTTCTCAGGTCCCGATTGGCCCGACTTATTTTCCTCTTTATTTCTTCTCCTTAAAAATAGTAAAAAAGGAAAAAATTGTATTTGACTTCATTTCTCTTTATTTTTTACTTATTTACTTTATTTCTCTAATACTTTTAAGAAGAAATATGCCTAAATTCAATTTAATACTTCTCTATTTTGTTTAAAAAATATAGAAAAGTAAAAAATAAGCCGGACAAAACGGGACCTCAATGTTATGATATTGTTTCTCCCACCCTCATAGACAAATAAATAAAATAAGGCCTTATATTTTTTTTGGTAAGGAGGGACTTAAATATTTTTTTTTATATGCAAATGTTAGTTGTTAGTGTACTGTTATTATATTGTCAATATTTTTCTCCTGTGCCAGGATTCGAATCTTGGACCTCTAGCAACTCCTTACTCCTTACCCCCCCCCCCCCCCCCAAGACTTGAATGTATGAATATAAATATAAGTTTTGACTAAAAAAACAAAACAAGTTGTCACATGTGAATTTTCTCTTTGAAACAAAATTCTTAAATAAGTAATGTGCAAAATTGTATCACTTGAAAGTTAAAACAGAGCAAAATATGGTTTAACAACAAACATAATTTAGTCACAACAACATACAAACAAATAAATAAATAAAGTTCAAGAAATTAATCTCCAATACTTACTTTGAATTTAACAAAGCACTATAATGGAAACTGTTATTGGCAAATCTATAATCTATTTAACTATATTGAACATAAGCCCTAATTGACCCGCTATTCTATATTGAACCTAATCCAAAACTAGTACGACAATATGACATGACATTGAATTCTTTTTTTGTGAGGTATCATATCCAACAATATAAGTTGGATTCTAGAACGTTCACCATTTTAAATTAACTTTAGATAGTCTCGGTGAAGGCGAGAAACAATGACCCGAGAAGTTTTAGGATTATAGTTAAGTATAATGATGATTTTTTAATAAAAATTAGAATGTCATATAATTTTCGGATTTTTTGGAAAGATGTATAATGGCTCGACGGCTCAACCCAATGGATTAAGTTGGTTTGAATTTAACCTAAAATATGGGAACATGATCCAACTCAAACCAATTAAATTTGACACGGTGTGTGTGATAATTGTGGTTGTAGGGGTATGGCATGACTGAAGCATGTGGACTTGTTTCCACAGAAAAACCAATAAAAGGAAGTTTTTCAGGTTCAACTGGAACACTAATTTCAAGTGTAGAATCCCAAATAGTTAATGTGGAAACATTGAAGCCCTTACCACCGAATCAATTAGGGGAAATTTGGTTAAGGGGGCCTACTATGATGCAAGGTACATAATTAAGATTTGTGTTGCTTAATTAGTACTCTCTCTGTTCTTTTTTAACTATCACATTTAACCACCGCACATATGTAAATGCATATTTTTAGTAGTTTACATATTCGAGTTTTCAAACATCTTACTATGTCATATGTTATTTTCAGGATACTTTAACAATCCAAAAGCAACAAAACTAGCGGTTAGTAATGAGGGTTGGATGATTACAGGAGATTTAGGATATTTTGATGAAAATGGACAATTATTTGTTGTTGATCGAATAAAAGATATCATCAAGTGCAGCGGGTATCAAGTATGTTTTTCATCATCTTAGTCAAGGCCATTAGAAATAGTCTAATTTTTCCATCATAGTTGTAGCTAGATGAACCAATTTGATACTCCTCTAATACATTTATATTTCCATTATATATTAATTAGGTAGCACCAGCTGAACTTGAAGACTTATTGGTTTCTCATCCCGAAATTTCTGATGTTGGGGTCATCCCGTAAGTTATATATTCATGCAGAATACGTTGTTAACTATGTATTCATTGCTCCATTTTTAATTATTGCATTGATGTACACTATTTTTCCTACTGCTTTGTGACATTTCAAAATTAGGTCCCCCGATGCCAGAGCTGGCCAAGTTCCGGTGGCTTTTGTTGTTCGCTCGCCCAATAGCTCGATAACTGGAGAAGAAATTCAGAAGTTCGTAGCAAAACATGTAAGCTAAGTATATTCAGACATTGGCTAAATAACTTGCTTAACAATGTGGCTCAGTAACACCTCAATCACCATTCTAAATTCAAGTAGTAATTATGCTAAATGAATTTAAAATAACGGAATGTTGGAAAAAATTTCAAAAAGTCATTGTAATAGAGGGAATAACTTATTCACAAATGTCATGGATGAGTTTGAATATACTACCTCTGTCCCAAAATATAAGACTCGTTTTGATCACTGCACGTTCACAAATGCACAATTTTGATCATCAATATCTTGAATTGTGCAATAGTAAAAATTATTAAAATTTGATATCTTGAAAATACTAATAAAAAAAATAAAACAAGATCTTATGTGATAATATTTACATCTATAAATTATGCAAAAAAATACGGTCAAAACAAGATAAGTGAATAGTAACATTTAGTCAAAATAGGTCTTATATATTGAGACGGAGGTAGTATTTTCGTCGAAGATAAAATTAAGTTGTCAGAAAATTATAAAGAACTAAAATAGGAAAGGTCAATCTAAATATGAGTGTATTTTGTTTATAATTCTTCCGGGTTACATACTACCATAACAAATGCAAGAGTTTGAAGGTTGTTGTTTTCTTTACCTATTTGGTTAATTTTCTTTGTATAGGTTGCCCCGTACAAAAAATTGCGGAAAGTGACTTTTATAGACAAGATTCCAAAGTCACCCACAGGAAAGATCTTAAGAAAGGATCTTGTAAGTTTTGATCAACAAACGACATCAAGATTATAGATGAAACATTTGTTGTCACCAAGAAGTGCTCTATTATTTATTTGTTTGGTATTAAACTTCTTCTTTCTAGAGGAATGTAACTCTAGTGGACAAGAGAGTTTGAACGTGAGATAAGAAAAAATTGTCAAAGAAATTGTTCTATCTAAAAATCGAACCTTAAATGCTCTATAATTTAGTTGTTAATTATTCTCATGTAAGCCCAAAGAAATAACACTTGCCAAACAAAACGAAGACTCAATTAAACTTACACTGTATATTGTTATGGTGAGAACAAAATTTCTCTTTATCAACCTTCACATTTCTTTTTTCCATGATTTTTTCTTACAAATAAAGTGTTTAATGAATTTTGAATTGTTCGGGTGATACTTGAGTTTTTTTTTATAGCAGAAACATTTATATGTATATGTATATTTGATGAAGCACATAATAAATCTCACCAGCAATCGAAATAAGACTTACATTCCAATCATAGTGGAACAGTCATTGAACCGATTGAAATGGACTTGAATTTGACTTAAGTGTATATGATTGATGAGGTAACAGCTAGACTTGTAGGATCAAGGCATCTTACAATCAACTCAGTATCAAGTAACTGAGGGTCTGTTTGGTAAAAATAGCGGTTAGCTGATAAGTTAGTTTATAGCTTATAGCTGATAGCTTATAGCTGATGGCTGATAGCTTATAGCTGATAAGTTAGTTGAAGTGTTTGGTAAAATTAGCGGTTGACTGGTTGATAAGTGTAAAATGACATAAAAGGACATTCTTAATTATAAAATATCTTGTAGAAAATCATAATTAAATCTATAATTAAATTATTATTTAAATACTTAAAATTTAATAATTTATTAATTTAATATATCTTTATATATTAATATTAAATAATTTATCTTTTGAAATTTTTTATTTGCTTATTTCCATATTTAAAATTATATATATATATATATATATATATATATATATATATATATATATATATATATATATATATATTACATAAGAAAGGTGGATTGTCTTGACTAATAAAAAAAAATGGAAAGATATATTGTATATACGTACAGGTAGAGAGCAACTAACAAAAAAAATAAATACTAAATAGCAACTAGTATGACGTGATTAAAAACAAGCACAACCTAATCAACAAATTTTTTTATAAAAGTTAGAAAGAAAAAAAAACTAGGTGTCAAGTACACACTGTACAAATTTACAACATATATAAACATTGTTTTAAATATAATAAAGCACAAAGGATAAAATGGGATTTGTGGTAAAATAATAAGGGTAAAATTGGAAGAAAAGATGATAAGCTATAAGCTATAAGCTAAAACGCTACTTGAAATAGCGTCTAGAAAATAAGCTATAAGTTAGCTTATAAGCTATAAGCTCACAGTTACCAAACAGAGCTTTTTTTTCTCAAATGAGCTTATAAGCTATAAGCTATAAGCTAATTTTTTGGTCTTGCCAAACAGACCCTGAATCAATTAAAATTGAACATAAGGGTCGTCGAGACAACATTTAATTATCTCTCAGTTTATATAGTCAATAATATTGAACTTAAACATTATCAAGACAGCAAGAAACCAAGTAAACATATAACCTATATGAAATAGACATGTAGCCAATATGAATTGGACATAAACGACATCGAGCCAACACATAACCATCAACAATTTCACTTATTGGTCGTGGAAGCAACATGTAATTACTATCTCAAAATAGCAACTAGACTTATAGGATCTTCAAGTCAACATTCAACTATTTCAAAAAATTTATAGTCATTAGCAATAAAACTTAAGTGTCAATAGCAACATATAATCATCTCAAATCTCATAATAGCAATAGAACTTAATAGGTCATAATGATAACATTTAACCATCTCTAAATGGATATAGAAATTGAAATTGGACATAAGCAACATGTAACCACCATCTCAAAATAACAACTAGACTTAACTTCGAGGCAACATTCAATCAACTCAATATTATATAGTCAATAGCAATTTAACTTAAACAACTTATAGACAACATATCAATTGACGAAATGAATATAGCCAATTGGAATTGGACATAAAGGTTATCGAAGAAACATTAAATTATTACTCAGTTTATATAATAAATAACATCTGAACTTAATCCGAGGAAACATATAGCCAATATGAAATGGCTTCCCAGGTCACAATCCAACTTTTCAAATATGAATAGAGTTCATGATGCATTTTCCTTAAAGGTAATCGAGGCATCCATCATTTACAAAACTTAGAAACATTATTGACTAATGTCGTCAAATTCATAAATCATAATGCAAAATCACTTCTAATTGCAGTTGCAAAATTAAATTTAGGGACTAGGGTCCTTATGTTCATCCAACATTGAATGTTTACTTTTATTTGCAATGCAGAAGATCGAAGGTTATTAATTAATCAATCAATAATGAAAAAATCGGCAACTCAACATCGTTCTTAATATTCATTATTAATTATAAACCAGACTGGTAAACCATGTTGGAATGAAAATTCCAAAAACCTAGGAAACTCCTTTATCATAACAAATAAAAAAATTGCCTTTAAAAATATTGTTTCCAACTACCAAACAATTCCCAGTTCCCGAGACAACACATTTACTCAATTAAAGTTTTTATTTTCAATCAAAAGATTGATGTTCTCCAATAATCAAGAATGAGAAATATAGGTAAGGTTCTATATTTTTCAAGATTAAATATTCTTCACTAAAAAAATAATTAACATTTCAACTCTCAATAACAAGTTATGATTCATATTTGCATTAAAGGTAATAAAAGGACAAGTTATGATTCATATTATGTACACACCAATAAAATCATGGCCCCTAATTAATAATAGCAATAACAATTGCAGCATTAACCTCCTTACATCACGAATAAAGTTTCAGATAAAAATTGCATTTAAGGTCATCATCCAATTTTTACATTATGATTAAAGAGTTCATAAAACATTTTACTCAATGGTCATTAAGGCATCCATCCCTTACAAGTTTTATGAAAAATGCCAATAAAATCACGGCCCCTAATCAATATTCATCAATTCCAACATTCAACATGGGTGATTACCATTTACTCCACCCTTTTTTTTTCAAATAATGAAAAATGATTCATCACACACTGATTCAAAGTCTTATGAAGTTTTATACTCTATTAAATTTTGATTTACAACATTAAAGGTTCATGTTTTTTCTCAAGCAAAAGATTGAATGTTCTTGAATAATCAAGAATGAGAAAAAATGAGAATGGTTCTACCTTTTTTCAATGCAGAGGACTGAAGCTTCTTAAATAATCCAAAATAAAAAATAAAAAAAACAAGCATCCCCCGTCATTATTCTCAATATATATATATATATATATCAATTATAATCAGTCGGGGATAGTGTCATTAAAACACAATAGATAACAAAAACAATATCATCCAACATTTTTGGGTCATCCAATTTATTATCGAAATTGGAGTTAGCATCTCACACTAGTACAAAAAACACATTTAACATCAGTTGAAAATGACTTTTAACATCAGTTTTTGAACTGATGTAAACGGATGTGTTGTTGTAAGTTCAAGGCTTTCAACATCAGTTTTTTATCTGATAAAACTAATGTCAATATGACCTATTTTACATCAGATGTGTATTGTAACTGATGTGAATTGTCAATTTTATTTTATTTTTATTAAAAATAAATATCAGTTTTTACATCGGTTACATTTATAGACTGATATGGAATCCTTTTTTTTTTGGTACCTGAATTTGTTTTTCAACATTACATAGACCTCATTTAAATAGTCATATTTGTACCTAATTATTTTTCCAGCATCACACACATACCACACATATACTAACTAAAAATTTAATCTATAATAAAAATTCTTTATAGCTCAAAGTTGTTAATTTCTTTACGGCCAACAAAACATACACTAACATCAAATTTTGATTCAAATGCTTTGTTAAAAAAAAATTGATTCAAATGCATATTAAACAAAACAAATGCATATAACATATGCATATCATAAACAAAACATGCACAAATATTTGTGAGAAGGTTTAGTTTTTTTTTAATAAGTTGTGAGAAGGTTTAGTGTCTTGCACTCATCCCAACACCTGTCGATCATTTCCAATCATCATTCACCATTGACTTGGCTCCCAATCTTCAAACCTGGACAATTTTGCCAAAAATTATAAGTACGATCGATATAGAAACAACAAAAAAATAATATAGAAATATAATTCTATATAACTCACCGGATAAATCTTAAGCTTTAATTATATAACTCGAGAAAACATGTTGCCCAACAAAATCGCAAATCATATAACTCATCTTCTGTTAATTCGTTTTGGATATTAAATTCCTACAGTAAGTAAATAACAATACGATTTAAACTATTTTTTTTTTGAAGAAATATAAAGCTATTCTTTAAAAATACACATTAAGTTAAATAAATTGTTATTACCTCCATCCAAGATTTGGTGATTATATTAGTAGAGACAATGTCCAACATATTTTTCATTACATAGTATTATCCACAGTCTCTAGAGTTAGGTTGTAGCCTTGTCTTCAAATGAATGACGTATATATAGTGAATACTTAACAAAAAAAGCAAATAGAGTTAGATATTTACACCACACTTACTTTGGGATAAAGCCATGTAGCTTGCTTTCTATTGCTATTAGCCGCTTCATAAACCCCAAAAGCAATTCAAAAGAAGAAAAGAATCATCAAAGTTATATATTTTAGTATTTATGTTTATATGATATATATATATATATATAACAAAAACCACATAAAAACTAAACTTACGTTGTAACAATTTTCTTCATTGTTGAATTTAGTTCCCTATGTAGTGAACAAAAGATGATCATCATGATCAATCCTAATCCATATCCATATACATTACAATACTATCTATTAGACAGTTCATAAACCTTAATTATATATACATTTTGGTATAAGGTCTTCAATTCCTATAGAATGTGTTATCATAAGTTTTAACAATCATTCTTCATATATATTATGACTTAACTTAGAACTAAAATCAAACTAAATTCTCTGTGAGCCAACAAAGACTTAAATCAGTCCTAAACTAAAATTTATCATTTTAGGAGAATATAACTACTCTTTGGTAGGTTAACTAACTAGAGGAACTCACCTCTTTGATGAACATAAATTATGAGAACTTCAAGCTTTCTCTAACTCTCCAATCTTCCTCCCTCTTTAATCCTTTTTCTAGAGCTTTGCATTCAATTGTAACTTTATTCTTGTAATCCCTCTACCGTAGGGTGTCACTTGCAGCTCCAAGACTCGGCAAAATGCAAAATTCCAACTAAAATGGATTGAACCCAAAATCAGAATTTCTGCACAGTCACCGTAACTGTACCTTAACTTCTCCAATTTAATTGAAATATCAAACGATATCCAAATTGAGTAAACGACCATTCGTTGGAAAGCTTAGTGTGTCAAGATTATAGAAATAATTTTTGTTTGGAGGTTTAACAGGCCAATTTGTACAGTTTAACTAAACAAGGTGGAAAGGTACGAAAACAGGGCATGGTTTTTCATCAAATTTGTGAGCAGAATTTCTCTTACTATACTTCATGGAATTTAACCATTCTGGTGCCTAACCTGTAGAAAATTTTGTCTTCTTTACAGTGAATCAAAAATCACTATCATACAACTTATATTGAGAGAGTTATGCTAACTTTACTACAGACATGTCTATACGAATTTCTGCAGAAAACTTTCTTATTCCAACTAAACTTGCAAACACACACATACAATCCACTAATAATTCAAACCAGTCCATTATCAACTATTAATGATCTAGGATTTAACATAATAGAGAAAGAACAAATAGATAGATTTAATTCATCTTACCTATTCTTTCAAATCTTCAAACAACCCTTAATCTTCCAAACCTTCAAGTGAGCATCAAACCTTCTTTCTTCTTCAAATAATCTGCTTCTAAATAACAAGCCAAAATAAAGCACTTGTGAGCAAAACCTATAATTTGCAGTGACTATGCAGTACACATCCTAGCTGAGAAAAACCTATAAATTTAGAATTAACACTTAATCACATGGTGCAGTAAATAGTTTATGCTCATTGTTACCCCAATATCCAACGCCCCTCTATAATTTAACTTGAAATACAAATATCCCAACACCACAAGGATCCATACATGATCAAACATTTTCACCACTACACCCGACTCAATTAATTTATGCCTCCCAGCAAAGAAATTTAGTCAAATGTGCACAATAAGTGAATACCAACAAAAATTATAAGCCAGAGCATACAACAATATCTAGCAAATTAATTCACACTTGCATAAATTTTTCTTCTATGATTAAAGACATGTGATGCAGTTTCTCCTATTATTAAAGACATGTGAATCAATGAATACAATGCCTCCTATGATTATATACTCTTAATATCTTAAAATCAATATCATCATTGACCTCAAAGTTGCCATGATCTGCATAATAGCCTCAACTTTGGTCCCTTCACACTTATTGAGTGACTATACAAGGAATTCCTACCAGTCAAAGCAATTATATAGCACAAGCTGTACAAAAGAAAAATATGACTACAAATCTCATAGGAATAGCTTTCTATATGGTATTACCCTCCCAAAACAGCAAGAACAAATCACACTCCTCAATAAAAAGTCAATTAAACACAAACCACGAGCAATTAAGAAAGATAGAACTCATCACAGATGAAAAAACAAACAGAACAGAAACAAACAGAGTTCCAAACTAACAGAGCTTAGAAATTTCAATTGAGAATAAAATCAGTACCTGTTTGTGTTTCAGTGAGAGGGAGAGGAAACGAGAAAGAGAGAGAGAGAGAGAGAGAGAGAGCTTCAATCCGTGTTTGCGTTTCACTGAGAGTTTAGGGTTTCCATTCGAGAGAGAGCTTCGCGAGAAAGGGAGAGTGAGATTCAGTGAGAGGGAAGGTCAGAGAGACGAACGAGTTCGACAGAGGGAGTGTATCGGCTAGGGTTCATGGGTCGAGAGACATGAGCGAGTTCGACCATATTGATGAAAGAAATAAATAGCCAGCGCGTTATGTTTAGTTTCACTTGAAAGACTTTTCAGTGGAAAAGATGGTCAGATGAGAAATTATTTTAGATAATTTTCAACATAATTACAATACTGCCACCGCGTTGACTTTTCTCTTCAGATAAACTAAAATCTGATGTGCAAACTATTGTTTGTGTATTTATCCCCTCAGTTAAAATTAAAAACTGATGTGAAAAATACTCCATATTCTTTTTCACATCAGCTATTCCTTTGACTGATGTAAAGACTCTTAACCAAAAGTCTTACTTTTAGTAGTGTCATGCATCCCTTAACTATAGATAATGAAAAATAATAAATCATCTCAGGGAGAATTTCACAATTAGAGTGATAAAAATATCCATGTTTTAAATAAAACTCCATATTAAACATGCTTTGAAGGCAACCATCCAACTTTTCCATTACAAATAAAGAGTTCACAATACTTTTTGCTAAACTAATAAATCATTAAGGACTAAGGTCATGAAGTTCATAATGCAAAATCACTTCCAATTACAGTAGGAAAATTGAATTTAGGAACCAATTGTCATCAAAGCACAATAGATATCCATCAATGCATTATGAATACAAATTCATATTAAAATTGAATTTACGGCAATAACTAGCTTTCACATTCATGGTCAATAAAATTCATCCAGCATTTTTCAAACCCTTACAAAAATCATGTAACAAGAATATCTCATTGTCGAATTTTGAGTTGTTAGCCTCATGTATACCACCCTTTTTTAGATAATGAAAAATATTATATCTCTTGGAGCCAATTCATAATCCAGATCTGCATTGAGGGTCACAAAAGGATAATAGATACCATACCTTACAACATAAATAAAATTTCATATGAAAATTCCATCCAATGCCATCATTCAACTTATGCATTATTATTAATTATTAATGAAGAGTTCATAATGCATTTAGGGAGTAAGGTCATCAAAGCATAATATATATCATTCATGTCTTATATTATGAATAAAATTTTATATTATATTTCATTTAAGGCAATAACTAATTTTCACATTAAGACATCAACAACTATTTTGAGCCACCAAGACAATCCCTTACGAAAATCACGGAACAAAGTATATCCATCATTGTCGAATTTGGAGTTGATGGGCAGATGTATACAACACACCCTTTATAGATAAAGCAGAAGAAAAAATAAATCTCAATGATTGTTTCACAATTAGGGTCATACGAATACAATAGATACCCATCCTCGTTTCAAATAAAATTCATATCAAAATAACTTCCAAGGCCGCAATCCAACTTTTCCATTATAAATAGAGTTCATAATGCATTTTTACTTTAAGGTCATCGAGGCATCCATCACTTACAAAACTTATGAAACATTAGGGACTATGATAGGATCCCATTTCAATAGAACAGTAGAAAAGCAATAAAGTAGTATAGAATTAATGAAATGGAAGTATATTATAGATGATATCTGATTTAGAGATCAAATGAGATCTAAATCAAGGATGAATTACAGAGTAAAAGCACTTAAGCTGAAACAGAAAAGTGCTTATTCAGAATAAAATGGCTCTTCGAGAGGCCAAGTCTCTCCCAATTGCTAGAACTAGCTCAACTTCTGCTTAATCACACTCACGCACTCACTATGACTTATATAGGCTCACCCAACCACTCACAAGAGGACACGTGTCCCATGTGTATCCCCTCCTCCAAGTTTATGGGAGCTGGTGACAGCTTATGAGAGCTGGGGACAGCTCATAATGAGGAGTGGGACCCTTTTTCTTATTCTTTTTCTTGTAAATTAACTTGTGTCTATCAGACTAATATCGTCAAATTCATAAATCATAATGCAAAATCACTTCTAATTGCAGTTGCGAAATTGAATTTAGGGACTAAGGGTCATCAAAGCACTATTGATATCAATCCATGCATTATGAATAAAAATTCATATTATCATAGCATTTTTGGCAACAAATAGCTTTCACATTCAAGGACTAGGGTCATTAAGTTCATCCAACATTTTTGGGCCAAGGCTTCCATCACTTACAAAACTTATGAAACATTAGGGACTAAGGTCGTCAAATTCATCAATCATAATACAAAATCACTTCTAGTTGCAGTTGCGAAACTGAATATAGGGACTACGGGTCATCAAAGCACTATTGATATCAATCAATTTATTATGAATAATAATTCATATTATAATAGCATTTGTGGCAACAAATAGCTTTCACATTCAGGGACTAGGGTCATTAAGTTCATCCAACATTTTTGGGCCAAGGCATCAATCACATACAAAACTTATGAAACATTAGAGACTAAGGTCGTCAAATTCATCAATCATAATGCAAAATCACTTGTAATTGCAGATGCAAAATTGAATTTACGGACTAAGGGTCATCCAAGCACTATTGATATCAATCCATGCATTATAAATAAAAATTCATATTATAATAGCATGTTAGGAAAACAAATAACTTTCACATTCAGGGACTAGAGTCATTAAGTTCATCCAACATATTTGGGCCAAGGCATCCATCACTTACAAAACTTATGAAACATTAGGGACTAAGGTCGTCAAACTCATCAACCAAAATGCAAAATCATTTCTAATTGCAGTTGCATAATTGAATTTAGGGACAAATGATCAACAAAGCACTATTGACATCAATCCATGCATTCAGTGGCGGAGTCAGTAAAAAGAATTTGGGTGGGCGACTAAAATATTCCCTCCGTCCAAAAATATATA
Organism: Trifolium dubium; assembly: GCA_951804385.1. NCBI lineage: Eukaryota > Viridiplantae > Streptophyta > Magnoliopsida > Fabales > Fabaceae > Trifolium > Trifolium dubium. Next base: position 13,791,107 of record OX638070.1, read on the forward strand.
GAAAAAAATTTATTTTATTGTCGCAAAATATAAGAAAAAAAATACAAATATTTAGTTTTTCAAGAAAAATTTACTCTCTCGTTATTTTTTCCATAGTCAAATAATCAATGAAAATTGCTTTTATAAGAAACATACTTCCAATCATTATGATTACTTTTTCCTAATAAGTGTTTTTTTTTCTCTTATAATATGTGATGGAGGGAGTATATTATAAATTTATAATATTATCATATCTCAGGTAAATTTTTTAGCAATCTCATCTTCAATATAAACAATCATAGAGTGTTTGAGAAAATCATCTTCCATCTTATTAGGTAGCCTTGTTTTTTTTTATTTATCTCTACTATTTATTGACATAATTCACTAATAGTGAACAAATTTTGAAAGACTATTATTATTTATTTTATCCTATTATTATTATTATTATCACTATTACTTTTATACTTGACATAGTTAAAATATTACTTTTAACAAAAATCCCAATATATAATAATATATATATATAATTTTTACAAAAAATAATAATAACACATATATAATACATATAGTATTACTAATAGTATAAAATAAAATTTTAAAAAAATGGAGTGGGCAATAGCCCACCTTGGCCCTTGAGGTGTTCCGCCTCTGCATGCATTATGAATAAAAATTCATATTATAATAGCATTTTAGGCAACAAATTGCTTTCACATTCAGGGACTAAAGTCATTAAGTTCATCCAACATATTTGGGCATCAAGACTTTCAATTCCTTTACAAAAGAATGAATGTTCAATTTTGTTTTCAATGCAGAAGATTGAAGGTTATTAAATAATCAATAATGAAAAAATTGACAGCCCGTCATTGTTCTCAGCATGTATTAGTTATAAACCAGATGGGAATGAAAATTCCAAAAACGTTAACAAACGAATAAATTGTCATTCAGAATATAGTTCAAAGCAAATATATTGCAACAGAAGTTCCAAAATTAGTATATAGTAAACTAAAAAAAGTTAATCTTACAAAATGTCGGTATCAAACAAGATTTTGAGACAATACTTTTTGCTCAATCAAGAATGAGTAAAATGAGTAAGGCTCTACCTTTTTACAAGTAGAAGATTGAATAATTTTTACCGAGGGTCATCAGAGCACAATTCATGTCTATCCATGCATTATTATAATTAAAAATTCAAACTAAAGTTGCATTTAAAGCAACAATAGCTTTCACATTCAGGGACTAGGGTCGTTAGATTCATCCAAATTTATTTTGTCATCAAGTCATTTAATCCATTACAAAAATTTTAGGTTCACTTTTAATAATGCAGAAGATTGAAGGTTCTTCAATAATCAATATAAAATCAATAGTTCATCATTGTTCTCAATATGTATTACCTTTTTAAAAGCAGAATATTAAATGTGTTGAGTAGTAAAAAAATAAAAAATAAGCATTCCAACAAGTATCGATGCCAATATACTTAATGGAAGTTCAAAATTACCATATAGTAAACGAAAAAAAAATTGATCTTTCAAAATGTTAGTACCAAACAAGATCTTGAGACAAAATACTTTTAGCTCTATTAAGGTTCTTTTGTTTTTCTCGAGCAGAAGATTGAATGTTTTTGAATAATCAAGAATGAGAAAAATAGGTTTTGCTCAATATATCTTTTATTTCAAGTAGAATATTGAATGTTCTTGACTAATAAAAAATAAAAAATGGGTATCCCAACAAGTACCGATGTAAATATATCAGAATTAAAAGAACATCTACAAACCAATACAACAATACCAGAGAAAAATGTGGCATTCCCCTCCCACTCAAAATAACAACATGCTCCTGCCGAAAAATAGAAGCAAAAAGTGCACCTAACCATCCAAACACTATAACAAATAGCCTTACACATATGCAGGTAACCAGAACACATGTTATCCATAGGAAAATCAAAGGCTCATGTCACTTAGAAACCTTTAGAAATTAGACCACACTACCTAGGCACCAGTTTATGAGTGTAGAGAGAAACACGACATTATCAAAAAAATAAAAAGATAAACACAACAGAAGCTAAAAGTAAGAGAGACACCCAAAATCTCACAGTTCCAAAATACACGGAGCAGGACAATGTCACCTAAATAGAATTCATATATTTTCATTTTAATATGCCTTTGACTACTTTTAAGTAAGAAACAAAACAAGCATTCATGTCTACAATAAAATAATTACCTTGTAACTCCTAATGTGCTAAAAAAGTTGCATAAGCTTTATCATTAGATATCAGAGGCATCATAGAGAAGTTTCAACTGTTTTGCGAGTTTCACCATATCAGTCAAAGACCATATTATGCAACATGCCTATAAATCCAGCATACTTTATCAATATTGCCACGTCTAATCAATACAAGTGCCACACCAGATCCATCCATTATACTCTGTTGATAGAACATAAAAATAAATACTCTGACAAGCAATACATATGCCTCATGTTTAAATCAAAACTTTAAATAGAAATGTATGTGTTGTAACAAAGGGAAAACTTTATCTTCTTAGATGCAAACAAGGGGAAATTAACCTAAGTGATAACAAAATTGAATAGCATCTAATCTAAATATTACCAAAACAAAATAAAATCAAAATGAAGCATTTTGGTTAGAGAAATGCTAAGATCGCACTCTCTAACACACTTTTTTAACACACTCCAATTAAAATTAGTCACATCACCCCACTTCTCCTTTTATTTTAATTCTTTTTTTATTAATAAGTAAATGAATAAGGAAAATGTGTGATGTGGCTAATTTTAATTGGAGTGTGTTAGAGGAGTGTGTTAGATAGTGTGACCATAGCATTTCTCTTTTTGGTTATGCTAATTGAAGAGGAATTGAAGAGGAAATTATGCATTTTGGTTATGCTAAACATACAAACCTATTCACAAAATCTAATTGAAGAGGAATTAATAAAAAATTAGACCTAAACATTCAATTTGATACTGGAAATAGTTAAAAATTGATCAAAGAAAAATCAAAACCCTAACATATTAAAATCATAGAATAACATATATACCTTTTAGGGTTTTTATCTTTTGAAACTGGAATCGGTGTAAAAATGAAGAAAATTATCCATCACTAAGTGAATGAAGACGAAACATAGACGTTAGGGTTTTTTTTGTGATTTGAAATTTGAAATCAGAAATTTCCATAAGAATCTTTTGGGACACGCAGAGCAATTCGATGCTTCTTCGCAATCGATGATTTCAAGATTTTTTTATTTGTAGTGGGTAACGGCATAGATGATAGTACTAGTTTCTTGATCAAAATTACAAAGCGTGCGTGTTTCATTCTATTCTTGAAGAAGAAGAAAAAATAGTGTTGGAAAACAAACCCACAAATAGCGTGCTTCGTTCTTTGGTTAATACTAGTAGTACTATTATTTGTCTCTATTATTTGTGGATAATAAATTCTTATAAAGTAATTTTTTGAGGTATTAATTTATTTTATTTTTGACTTAAAAACAATTCTGCTCACCACACTGTATTAGCAAGGATCCACTCAACGCACTTGATACCTAGAGTTAATTCAGTTTTAATTCTATGTTCTCCAAGTAATAAAATTGCAGGTAATAAATACTCTGATTTTAGATACAGATTGATATACTAAACACAATTTACATGTTTACGATTAAAATTCCAACGTACATTTGTCATTCATTGTTAGGAACACAAACTATGACAAAGTCTTATGAAAATTCTATAATTTATCATAAAATAAAAACTTTAATAAGTGTTACATTGAAACTCTAATCGATGTGGATTTAAATTCAAGTTTGTGTGAAAGAATTCTTGTTGAAAGGAATGATTATGATTTTTATGTGGATGTTAAGTATGAGAATATTCCACCTTTCTGCAACTCATGTCAAATTATTGAACATTCTTTTAAGAACTGCAAGTATCAAAACCCCCAAAAAACTTTGCGAGTTTAGTGCACAAGAGAAAAGTGCATCTTGTTTCCATTCCTTCTACTTCTGAGCCGGAGACAATTGTGTGCATTCAAGTTGTTACTGATGAAGATCAGCTTATTGAGGATCTTACACGAGATAAAGATGTTACACCTAGTGTGCTTGTTCTAAATTTTGAGGATGAGGATGGTCATGCTCTTGATCTAGCTAAGAAACCAAGAGTGGATCCACCAAGTGTATATCATTCCGGACTTGCGAATTGTTGGTCGTGGAGTGATGCAGTGACAGACTCAGACTACTTTCAAGATCCTCATCTTGGTACGGTGTGACTTCTGATGTGGTTATGAATCCCTTTGTTGCTCATGACTTGGAGATTTTGAGCGAGGCTGGTGCCATGGAGCATAAGGTGTATACTAATGAGGAAGATAATGTGGCAGATATGAATTATTTGAAGAACCGCTCTGTTGATATGGAGGAATTTTTTATTGAGGTTGTCTCTACGACGAAGAAAAAGAACTCGCGGAGAATTCGCGTTCATAATACTCGGTTTAAGAAAAGGAATATGTTGTAGTCTGGATACCTTTATTTTTCCTACGTTGCATTTGTCTTTGTTTTTCTTTGTTTTGATTTTCTTTTATTGCTTTTGTTACTTTCATTGCTGTGTTACTTTCTTTGTTGTGAAGGTTTTGGTGCATGTTTGCCTTCTCTTTTTGTATTTCCTTTCTTTTATTTATAAATATGCTTTTGTGCACACAAAAAAAAAGGACTCTTGGTTTATTTGCATCATTATTTTATTTTGACTCCGGCTTATCAGTAATAAAATAAAGTTAGTTAAAGAATTTTAATTTAATTGATAAAATATTTAAAATGTTAGATCTGACACTATAATTAAGATTTAGAAATATTTTATTTAGTTATATGTGTAAATTTTTAATAGTTATTATTATTTTATTTATTTATTAAAAAAAGTCAAATAGGCTAATTAGTGGCAAGTAGTTGAGAATATGTGGAGCCTCTCTTAAGACCTTGTTTGATTAAAAAATGGTGGATAATTTATAAATTTTTTTATAATGGATAATCCGACTAGTTGAATTTTTAGTGTTTTATAAATTAAAAATAGTGGAAGAATTAACTTATAATATAAAAACATATATTTAATTAATATTTAATTTTTTAAAGTAAGATGACAAAGATAAAATTGAAAGGAAAAATGATAAGATAAAAGCTAATAAAATTGAACCATAAAAGTGAGATAAATACCAAATACTACCTCCATTTCTTTTTACTTGTCGTTTTAGAAAAAAAAAACCAAAATAGGAGGGGTATATTTTTGCACCTTATCTTCCTAGTATGTCCTTTTTTTAAAATATATCATATTTTTAACCCACTAATAAATTCCTTCGTTTTCACAAACATTATCTATTTTCAAAAAAATTGTAACAAACTTTATTTAAAAACAAACAAAATTTGTATACAATAAAAAAGATTTTATTCTTTCAAAAAAAAAACAATTATACAAAATTTAGTCATTAAAATAAACTAAGAAGGAGGATATAATAGACAATATATAACCTAAATTGCTAAAACGACAAGTAAAAAAGAACAAATATATTTTTTTAAAACGACAAGTAAAAAGAAATGGAGGTAGTATAATTAAAAAAAAATCAACAAACATTAACTAAATATACTCCAACAATAGGCCAGTAGGCAATAACCGATGAAAAATAAAAACTATAGACTATAGGCTATATGCTATATGCTATATGCATAAAAACAACACACACAAAACAGAGATAAACACAAAAAACAATAACAACACCAAAATATTAATCATTCTAACACTTAAGTTAGTATAAGATTGAGAGGAGAATAACTTAAATTGAAGCATCCTTTATGTAGTTGTGAGACCATATATAAAGACCAATAAATATGGTATTAAATTGATAGATGTGTATTGAACTTGATTTTTTTTGGTACTCAAAAGTTTAGTTAAAAATAAATTTTCTTTTTAAGTCTAAAATATTTTATTTGACTATAGACCAAGAGTTACTCGTTTTTGTAGGATAATTCATGTGGTAACTCGCAAGAACTAAAGAACGTATGAGTTGGATAGAGAAAAAATTCAAGAATCAATTCTTAAAGAAAATCATTTATCTTTACGATGTACTGAAAATATTAATAGTTACTCCCTCCAATTTTAAACATAAACAAAAGTCATTTTATATTTAATCACTTCTATTTAATTAAGACATAGAGAATAGTATACTGTACTTCTTCATACCATGCATAATTATAAACAAAAATAGAAATAATATCTTAATGTTGCGAATGATGCAAACAATGTCAATGGGTAATTGCCATATAACATGGGATTCAACGTTGGTTTTGGCGGTAATTCAATCAAACAACTTCATAATGATCGTGAAACCATTGACTTATTAATGATAATTGCTTCAAGCATGATCCTAAACCAGACCAATTAACAAATATCAAAGTCAACTCTTCTCTTCCCATAAGAAAACCATATATAAAACTCATAACAAACCTTTCATTTCTCAAAAACAAAACACATTACACAGAGATACTAAAGTAAGTAACAATGGCAAAAAGTTGCTTCAACCTCAAAACCATGACTTATTCCTCACCCAGACAACCCATCCATCTTCCCACCGATCCCAACCTCTCCTTAACCTCCTTCCTATTCCAATCCACTTCCACCGTCGCCGACACCATCGCCCTCATCGATGCCGAAACCGGAGACTCCCTAACCTTCCGCCAACTCAAATTTAAAGTCTCCGCCCTCTCTCAATCCTTGCGCCGCATCGGAATCCGACAAGGCGATATAGTTTTGCTATTCGCACCTAACTCAATACATTTTACCGTATGCTTCCTTGCCGCTGCCGCCATAGGTGCTATTGTCACCACATGTAGTCCTTTATACACTGTCTCCGAACTCTTCAAACAAATCCATGACTCCAAACCAAAGCTCGTTGTAACAGTATCGGAACTTTTCGGAAAATTCGAAGGATGTGACTTAGATTTAACTTATATATTGCTTAACGAGTCGCACGAGTTTAGTTCTAGTGTTTGGAACTACGATGATCTGATCGGAGAGTCGTACGAAATTGCCGACGAGATTCCGGCGGAAATTGCAGTTTCGCAATCCGACGTGGCGGTGATTCTGTACTCTTCAGGAACAACGGGGAGAAGTAAGGGAGTGATGTTGACGCACCGGAACTTCATAGCGACGGCGATGGCGGGAATGGCGGATCAAGACCGTTACGGCGAAGGGAAGAGTGCGTTCTTATGTTTTGTTCCGATGCATCATGTAATGGGATTGGCGGTGATTACATACACGCAATTACGGAGAGGGAACACGGTGGTGTTGATGAGTAGATTTGATCTGGAGAAGAGTTTGGCGGCGGTGGAGAAATTCAGAGTGACGCATTTATTTGTTGCTCCGCCGGTGATGGTGGAGCTGATTAAGCGGCGGGAAATTGTGAGCGGTTATGACTTGTCTTCGCTGAAACAACTTGCTGGTGGTGCTGCTCCGTTGGGGAAAGATGTGATGCAAGAGTGTGCTAAGATTCTTCCCCAAATTGAAATCCTCCAGGTAACAAAAGACCCCACAAAGGGAATTATAATCTGCAAATAGAATGATTCATGTGATAGTTTATTTCAAGCATTCATAAGATCAATTTGTGATCGTTAGATCCATATCATACATCATAGGTGCCAACTTGTGTACTCCATTTGGGGTATATACCTCTAACTACTCCCTCCGTCCCATTTTAAGTGTCGCAGTTGACCAAATCACACACTTTAAGAAAAGTGTGTAAAAGAAAGAGAGAGAATATGACTTTTACCAAAATACCCTCTATTTTTATTGGCAGTAGACATTGAAATACTAAAAAGTAGATTTTTGAGTGTACTTTTTCTCTTACCTAATAATTGGCTTAAGGGATAAAATAGTAAAAACTAATATTATAAATAGTATATGACACTTATTTTGGGACAAACAATTTTGGCAAGTATGACACTTATTTTGGGACGGAGGGAGTACTACGAAAAGTTCTAAGTGATATAATTTTTTATAAAATACACTGTTAGATTGAAAGTCTTTAACATATGAATCATTTGTGTAAAATTTCAGACAAATCTAAAATCATTTGATATGTTATTGAAACACATAAAGATTAACGGTGTATATGAAATCACAGAAACTATTAATTTTGATGCGTTTCAATAACATATCAAATGATTTTAGATTTATCTGAAATTTTACACAAATAATCTATCACATGGAAACTTTTAATCCAACGGTGTATTTTATAAAAATTTATATCGGTTATTTTTTTTTTAAATGGTTGGGGGTAAATACCACAAATCTTATGGGGTAGACAAGAAAAAGCCTACATCATATTATTATATTAACAAACATATTGACTCAATTGATTAATGAGGGGGTATTGTTTTGACCTCACCTCAATTGTGATTAACTCGTCACTATTTTATCTTTTGTTGAAAAGACGTCTCGGTTGGTTTGATAACTTTGACATGTTGTATATAAATTATCATTAGTCTTGAGTTTTCAAGCAATGTGAGACTTATGCATGAGCCAAAACAAATATCATGATTAGACTTTATTTACTTTATGGCCGAACACTAGTACACTAGTTTATTCGGGACCTTTCATTTAAGAATTATATAGAGTTGATCTAATTTTCAAATCATTTTCAATTTAAGGAATAGTTATAACTTTTATCATTTTTTAAATTTTGAACATTAAAGTATCAAATTTAGGATGAAATTAGTAGTGATAATGAATGTTAATTCATATTGGATGCATAATATGAAAGCAAAAAGATTAGAGGTACATACTATACAATACAACATGCTGGATTTTTTTGTCACGTTCTATATCTATGTGATGGATTGTGACATAAATTAATACATGTTTTGTGTGATAATTGTGTGGCAGGGGTATGGCATGACTGAAGCATGTGGACTTATTTCCATGGAAGATCCAAAGGAACAGGAAGGAAACTTTCTTTCGGGTTCAACTGGAACACTAGTTCCAAGTTTAGAATCCCGAATTGTTAGTTTGGTAACATTGAATCCCCTTCCACCTAATCAATTAGGGGAAATTTGGCTACGAGGACCTACTATGATGAAAGGTAGGAGGACTTGTATTAATTTTTTTTTCTCAATAGACGGGACATAAAAATGACACGGACATGTCGACACGAATAAAAGTTAAAAATAAATAAATAAGTTGATTTAATTAGAAGTGTCGGTGACACGGTCCAACATCGGAACACATCAAATCTAAACAGTATCCATGCTCCATTTCATCCACTTCAAGTGTCATATATTTTAGGCACAAAACTCTCTTAGCCTGGAGATTGGAAACTTGATTTGGGTTATATGATCTTGTTTTCAAACAACTTATAATTATAATGGTAGATTATTAAACTGATTTGAGTGTCATATGTAATACAACTTCTCGAGTTTGCATTAAACTTAAATTAATTCTGATTAAAATCTTATGTGACATGTTGTTTTCAGGATACTTTAACAATCCAGAAGCAACAAAACAGACTATTAATGATGAGGGTTGGATGATAACAGGAGATCTTGGGTATTTTGATGAAAAGGGGCAGCTATTTGTTGTAGATCGAATTAAAGAGCTCATCAAATGCAACGGGTATCAAGTATGAATTTTCCTTTATCATACATATTTATAACATATAATCGATAGAATAAGAATAAGATGTGTGTTCATCATCAATTTTCCACCATATATGCCCCTATATTTAAACCATAAGTTATTTTTTGAACTACTTTGAATTAAGAGAATGATGCTCATGTAATATAATTTCCCACCCTGCAATTTCTTTTGTTAGGTGGCACCAGCTGAACTTGAAGACTTGTTGGTTTCTCACCCTGAAATTTCTGATGCTGGGGTGATCCCGTAAGTTATATTTTCTAGTAGAATTTGTATTCATTATTTCCACTTATGAGATAATATTAACTCGTCGGTACTTGGTCACAATTCTAAATCAGATCCCCCGATGCCAAAGCTGGTGAAGTTCCGGTGGCTTATGTTGTTCGCTCACCCAATAGCTCGATAACCGAAGAAGACATTAAAAAATTTGTAGCAAAACAAGTAAGTTAAATATATTCAGATAACCACTTCTAAGAAAAAATATTGTAACAAGAGCAGAAGTAGTATATATATATATATATATCTTGTAGTCTTGTTAATTTTTGTCATAAACCAATACCGGTGAAGATGGCAAATACAAGAGTTTGAAGGTTGGCTGGTTGTTATATATTTACTTTTAATGGTTTATTTTCTTTGTATGTCTAGGTTGCACCATACAAAAGATTGCGTCGAGTGAATTTTATAGACAAGATTCCAAAGTTACCAACAGGAAAGATCTTAAGAAAGGATCTTGTAAGTCTTGATCGACAAAAGATATCAAAGTTATAGTATATTAATGCTTTAAGAAGGCTCTCACCTAATCTACATTATGGATTCATGGAGATGAAACAAATGTCTATGGTCATTACTCATTGCATAAAATGTAACAACGATAATTATATTGTAACGAATGAGTGCTTTGTTTTCTAATTGTAAAATTAAATTGAATCGTTAAATATCTAATTAGTCCCTATTTTATATGACACCCTATTTTAATTTTAGTCCCAATTTTTCGGTTTTCAATATTGATCTCTACCATCAAATTTGTCAAATTATTGTTGAGTGGACAAACAAAATATGCCACTTGTGATGCTACATGGACACATTTAATAACGTGGCATGCCACATGATAAAAATATTAATTAAAACTCTAATATTTCATTTTATTTTAATAATTAATTATAACAAAGTAAAATGAAAAAATATATAAACATTAGACCACTATTAATCTCCTTCATCTTCTTGTTCCTAATCTTCTTCAATCTTCACCTGACCAACATTTAGGTAAGATTGGAAAAAAATAATAAACACTAAACATGGTTGTGTGAATGAGGCAAGACCTTGATTTGTTCCTCTATATGGACATAAATTATAGATATCCGGTCAAGAACTCTACTTCCAAACTCAAATCAAACACTACAAACATTACATGTTTCATTTTCACACGTTTTTTTGATATTTCTTAATACAGTGTCAGATCTAAGACCTTAGATCAGAGGGTACATATGTTACGGTGAATTTTTTGTTGAGTTGTCTAATGATAAACAAATTTACCCATAAAATGGATAAGCAAGGAATTATGGGTACTGATTATTATTGAATTTTTTTTGAATAAACTAAATTAGTTCACCTAAATTGACAATAGAAAGAATCAAACCTAAAACATCAAAATGAGCACACTTTCAGGTTTCAAGTCAATACCACCAGACTAACTCAAGTGAATTAACTCCCTAAGTAGATTTATAAAAAAATACTACCCAAACAAAAAATAATAGTTATACTTCCCCATTTCCTTTTTATTTGTCCAAAAAAAACTTTGTTAGATATTTACTTTTAGTGTTAAGAGTTCAATGCAACATTGCAAACCACTTTGTGCCGGGTGGAACCGGAAGACGAGTGGCACTTATTCTTTGACTGTGGTGGCAGCAAAGCTGCGTGGGCAGAGGTAGGGCTGAACTCTTTATTACCGAACCATGCTAATGCAAACCACGATACAATTGCTTTTTGATAATTGCAGGCAAGCCAGCACTTTGATGATGGGAAAAGTAGCAGTCTTAATGTGGAGCATATGGCAAAATCGCAACAATGAAATATGAAATAAGAACAAAGCAAGTGCACATCAAATTGGACAACAAGCTACACATCTATGGACAGAGTGGGCTATAACTCAAGGGATTGTTCACGACCAGCCAGCACACGAACAACAGGCAGTGCATAATACCGAGCAGCAGCGGCAGCATCCTCCACCGGGTTACGTCAAATGTAATGTATATGCTAGCTTCTTTGGTACAGCTTCGGCAACTGGCTGGGGGTGGTGTGTTCGCCACCAAGAGGGGAGCTTTGTTAATGCTGAGACTAATTTTATGCAGAGGAGGCTCAATATAAAGGAGGGTGAAGCTATGACACTTTTTAAAGCAATGAATTACATGATACACAGGGAATATATTAATGTTATATTTGAGAGTGACTCTAAAGTCATAGTGGAGGATGCTATTTTCTCTAGATATGTTGGAGTTTCAGAATTTAGTATGTTGATCTCTAATATCCAAGCTCTGTTACGTTATTATCTAATCCAAACTTTGAGGTTAAGTTTATTAGGCGGCAAACAAATACGGTAGCTCATTTGTTAGCAAGAGCAGCCTATTCTATGACTAGTTGCCGAGTTTTTGAATCCATTCCTTTTTGTATTGCAAACTATTTGACTAATGAAATGCATTGAGTTTCTTTTTGTCAAAAAAAAAAAAAAGAGTTCAATGCAACATTAATTCAAAAAAAGAAGTTCAATGCACCATTAATAATGTTTTGTTAATATTTCCCTTAGTTATTAGTAATTGATTTTTCTAAGTAGTTTAATGATTACAAATTTCACATTTAAAATGAAAAAAATAGTGTGTTCATTGTCAAAATTAGCAGCCATGAAACAATTGAATTTTACAAGTAGTTTAATAAATGATGTAATAAGTAATTTACTTTTTTATCGTTAGTCTTATAAATTCAAAATAAAGATTAAACTATAATGGAATAATAAGTCAATTTTATTTAATGGATATATAACAAAAAAATTAAATTTATTGAGTAGAAAATCTTGACTTGTTTGAAAGACTTTTTACAAACAGTTTTTTAAATTTTAAAAATTTAAAATTAAAAAACTTAATTGATAATCTAATTTTACAAAACTATTTTCAAAAATTATTTTTTATATACCAATTTTTAAAACTAATAAAGTAAAACAGACTTAAAAAATTTAACTTTTTTCTTAAAAACAGTTTTTCTAAAACACATTTATAAAACCAAAAAATAAAATTGTTTCTAACACACTTTAAATTTTTTATTATAAAAAAACAATTTTTAATATTACAACAAAAATGACTTAAAATTTTAATAAAATAGTAAAACTAATTTTATCAAACATAATTAATTACTACATGTTTTACTACACAAAAACTTCTCCTCTCCTCTCTCATTTGAACCAAACAAAGCAGTATATTTTATAAAAAAGAAAAAAATTATTTTCAATGTTAATGTTATTTTCTCTTGGTTAAATTGCAGTTTTGACCACCTAAATTTCATAATTATGCAATTTTGACCCCCAAGGTTTTAAACGAGCGGTTTTAACCCTCTATGTTTTCTAATTGTGCAATTTTGATCTCTTAAGTTTCAAATGAGCGAATTTAATCCTCCAAGTTTGCCCCCTTTTGCAAATTTCACGACCTTTTACTATTTTGATCAAAAGTTTCCTTACATAGAATTTTTTTTTCCAATATAAAAGTTTAGAATTAGTAAACAATAATAAAAATTTGTGCAATTGTATCATACGCAAATCATATAGTCATTGTATACCAAAAAAAAAAATCATATAGTCATTCTTTCATAATTCAAAATATTTCAAATTTAAAATATTCAAACATAATATCTCATTGCTATATAAAGTTTTTTATTTTTACAAAAAAATAATAATATATCTTCCTTTTAAATATTTGATCAAAATATTTGTCAAAAAAAAAAAAATAGTCAAAATAGTGAAGGGTTATGAAATTGGACAATTAGAAAACATGAAGGGTTAAAATCGCTCGTTTAAAACATAGAGGTCAAAATTGTACAATTACGAAACTTGGAGGGCCAAAACTGAGATTTAGTCTTTTCTCTTTGAGCGCCAAGTCACTAATCTTCGTCCGTGTGTTAAAACCACCGAACCCTTTCACGTTTTAGGGTTTAGGTTCCGATCGAAGTAAACTCCGACGACGACGATGGAAAATCCCATTACATTGGCCGGAAAAGAAGTTCCAATCATCGGAAGCGATTCCGTTCGCTGGACTGACCTCTCAGTTCCTTCTTCCTCCAACATTACCGTCGACGGCGATGCCTCCATCACCGACGACCGCGCCTCCTTCTCCGTCATCGGAGATCCTCCTACTTATCTCATTTGGTTCCCTCTCTCTCCTTCCTCAGTTTTTACCCTAATTTGTTTTTGAAAATTTCACCGTTTTACTAACTAACTTCATTAATTTTTTTATGAGCAGGAGAATTCATAAGGCACAACCTCAAACACTTGAAATTCTCGAGCTCACTGCTTCCAAAGAATTTCCGAGTGTTGGACTCCGATTCAGTTTTTCCAATGCGCTTTATCCCTTCGCGTTTATCTGCAAAAACGAGGTTACTTTTGCTTATTCATAAGTCACAGCCATGATTATTCATTTATTATGTCTTATTGAGTGTTGTTTAGTGTTGTTTGTGGTGTATGTGTGTTAGTGAAGTTGTGTTCATTGTTGATGCAGATTACTGGAAACTCTAGATTTCCTTACTTGGTTTATGTGTTGACTGTGTCTGGCGTGGCTTATCTATTGCGAATTCGAAATGTTTCTGGATATGGGTCGTGTTCTATTTTACCGGAGGATGAGTTTATAGAGCTTAATGTGCATGATTACGTTCTGAATAATGCTGCAATAACAGCTGTAACAGCTACTTCTAGGTGTCTTGTTATTGGTACTAGTGATGGTTCGGTTTTCTGTTTCCAACTTGGTGTACTCGACGAAGGTTCTCCTGGTATGGTTAGCTCAGCTTATTTGTTCTTTAGCTAGTTATGTATGTGTCACTGCAACATCACGTGTTTTCTCCTGCTCTGTTTCACTGCTTTTGGTGTAACCATGCTTGTAATTCATTAAATTTCATGCTCTCTTAGGCTAATGTAAGCTGGTTTTGTTTACCATTTCGGCGGTGAATTGGAAATTAGAGGCGGGTTAACTGTATAATAGACATTAGACAGCATAAGCTCACCATTTACCATGTTAAAATTTTATTCATGTTTGATGTTTTATTGATAGTTGTTTATCAGTTTATAATGAATTTGTTTTTCCATGAAGGCTTTGTGCGTGAGCTGAGAGATGAAGCTGGAATTGGCAGTTTATGGGGTTTGATATCAAGGTATTCTCTTTGTAAATTACTTTTTTTTTTTTTGAAAGCTCGGTATCCGGCCTAAAGACCGACTAATCTGAGGGGATCAATCCCACCGCCCACTTGCGGGGACCCCATTTAAAGCCAGAGTTTTTGCTTTGTATGGACTAGCCCACCGAAATTGGCACCGGTGGGAATCGAACCTGAGACCTTGTGAGGAGCAAACTCCAAGGACCTAAGCCAACACCACTAGACCAACCCAAGTGGGTTATTCTCTTTGTAAATTATAACACCCAATAATCAAAACAAGTTATGTTAGATAACTTTTCCAATCTATCAATCTATTTTCTCTTTTACGGATTGAACCTTCACAGATTATGAAATATAACACATTCAATAATCATGTCTTCTAGGGGTAAAATGGTGGGTACTGTACAAGACTTGGTAATTTCGGAGTTGTACGGGAAAAAGTTTGTTTTTGCACTTCATTTGGATGGGACCGTACGAATTTGGGATCTAGCATCTCATGGCAGGGTCTTTAGTCAAAACATGGGTGTAATGACAATGGCAGGTACTGTCTACCTCGTGGAATTAATTTTAAGTATTCTTTATATTTATGTTATAATTGCTCAGTTACCATCTGGATCTCCACAAACACTCCAGACGACCTTTAGTATTGGTTTCTGAAGTATTCATGTCTATATGAATGGGAGATATTAGGAAACTTGCCAGTGACTTCTACATGGAGGGTTTCAGGATTCCATGATTTGATTTGTTGATTTATGAAATATAGAGAAATGATACATATTGTATGATACTTCCTCTGTCTCAAATTATAGGTCACTTTGACAATTTCACACAACTTAAGAAATGTAGTTAATTTTGTATTTGTATGGAAAAGAGAAATTATAAACTATTTAACAAACTTATCCTTCATTAATGACACGAAAAAGAGAAATTAAAAGAATTTGAAAAAAAGAGAGTAATAAATAACAAAGAGTATAATTGGAAAAGAAACATTAATGCTTCATTGATATTGTAGAATGACATATAAATTAGGACAACTGTATTTTGTTAGAATTACATATAATTTGAGATGGAGGGAGTATAAGTCTATTAGAAGATCTTTTGGGGCTTTCAGGGTCAAGCAGTGGCTGGATTTGCTCCTAATCAAATGGATATTTAGAAATTCAAGATACAATATTGTTAAAAAAGCTCTGGCACTATACACTGTTATAAGAAATACTGTTTCATGGCCTCTTTGCAGATATTTATATTAAGACTTTGTTAAATGACAGGCAACTGCTTGCCTTTTCGTCTCTGCATGTATACTTTAGTGCATATATCCTCAAGTTTCTTAAGCATGGCAGAGTACTGGATAAACTTCCTTTCTTGTAGTAATGTTTTTTATATTTGATCAGGGGAATTCATTGATTAGATTTCTGGTTGTGTATAATATCTGAGAAAAAATGGTTGTAAGATGCAATAAGCTAGTAATAAATTATAGGAAGCAAGTCATTTTTTTATTTGTCTTATTTTGGTGATTGAGAATGTTAATTGTCTTTATTGGTGCAATATTAACTACAATCGAAAGTTAGTTGCATGCGATACCTCTTTCTTTGCTTAATTATATATCACACTCTCATTGATCTTTAGTTTACTTGTATGCACAAACACTGATATGCTCTAACTAACACTTCAATGTTTTCTTTTCAGGTGCTACCTTTTTAAGGTTATGGGTGGGTCAATCTGACCCCAATTCAAGCATAATTCCTTTGGCACTCTTGTACAGACATATTCCGGTATGAATTTAAAGACCCTGTTATTTCCTACTCATTTGTTAAATAGAAATACATATCTACGATGTTGGTCATGTTTACCTTATCTTATGCTTACATGTACACTCAAAAGAAACTTTGATAATGTCTACAGTTTGATAGAAGACATGTTTCAAAACTTGTACTGCCCAGACGGTTAATTCGCTGGTGGGGCCTAAAAATGTAAATTTGGATTGGAAGTTCCTGTTTTTCATGTAACATTCTTAGAAAATAATAATGCAGTCTTATCCTAGCATTACCATTTAGGCATATATAGAATAATGGTTTTTGTTTGTTTGTGATCTATACTACTTTGGGTTTAAATGAGCAAAGTCAGAAGTAGAATACATATGTAGTAAATTAACCTAAATTTGTACTGTCTTATTTTTGTTAGCAATAAAATTGTCTTTAAAGATAAAATTATCATTTGGAATTTCAGCATTTTAATTGTTGTATTGCCATGTTTGTATTTCTCTAGGATGACAACTTGGAGATGATCTCTCTACCTAGTATCATATATAATTTTGGGGACAGAATTGTTTTCTCTATGGAGCCTTCAGTGCAAAATATTTCCTTGGAGGAGGTAATCAGTTGCCCTTTTCAATAAGCTTAGATTGGATGTGATTTTTTTTTTTGTTTAAATTTTTGCTCCAGTTGTGAGCCTACTTTCATTTTATCCAGGGAAGATGCCTTGACGTTAAACTAATGTCAGATAAGATATGGATACTGAAAGATAATGAATTAGTATCACACTTGTTGGCTACAGATATTGACGAGTATGTAACATTTTCTAATCTTTTATACTATGCTGCTCTTTTGAACATATTTTCATAGTATTTTAATATTAAAATGGCAACCTGTGCCATGGCAAATTCCAAAAGAAGAGTCAGGTCAATTGTGGGCCTGTTATCCGGGCAGCCATACTTTGCATTTCAATAGGGCGACCCATCACTTGCAAGAGGCTGGCACATAGTAGTGGTTGTAGTATAAACTATAAACCAGGAACTATATTTCCATTTGTTTAGCATTTACTAGTCAATTTGAAAACAGCTAAAACTTTATCTATTTATAGTGACAGATTTATCTTTATCCATAGGCAGGTCCGGGTTCTCTGTTGATATATCGTATGCGCCAACACCGCATGATTTGTTTTTGAATTATTCTTTTTATGAATCCAAGTAATTTATAGTCTGTCACCATGCTTTCATTTTAGATCAAATGTCTGAAAATTTGGATACGAATAGGTAACTAATACGTGCTACCATACATTAAAAGATTGTTGTATATGATTTATGTTACATTCAATGTAGCTTAAATTGATTTAAGGATATTGATTTAAATTCCTGATGGGCAACTTCGGATTTGGGATAAAATTAATCCCATAAAAAGTTAATCAGTGGTCTAATATTAATCTAGTTTTATTCCTGTTTCATATGTTCCTGACTCTAAATCTTCATTGTATCTTTTGATGTGGATAGAGTCATTGTTCTTGCTCAATTGTTAGTCTGTTTTGTCAGGGTAGAGGCATTTTCTTATGCTTTACAGGAAGAATTTGTTGCTGATCAGCTATTTCAAAGTTCAGAACATCTTGCAGATGAAATTATGCGGATCACACATTCAATACTTTCATCCTCAAAGGTATTTCATCATTTATTATTTTAATCTTGAAGGTCTTTGTGGCCTTCTATTCCTTTGTTATTAGTTGAAAGTTATGTTTCACAGTTCACTGTGAATGTGTAAATAAACCTTTATGTAATAAACCTTGGCCTTCTATTCCTTCATGTATATATGCTCAAATAAGTGCACTCTGCTTTCCTATTGCCAATTATGATATTACATAAAGATGGTTACTCCCAGTCTAATGCTTTGTTTGAATAAAATAGAAAGTAAAAGGAAAGAGCGATAGAGGAAAGAATGATAGAGGAAAGAAAGTGAGACGATTATTTTGTTGTTTGGTAGAAGTGAAAGCAAAGAAAGGGATAATGTTTTTTAAATGACTAAAGTACCCCTATATCAAAAGTTAAAATATATACACATGTATAATTTATTTAGTTTAATAATATATAAAATTATGAAACTGTAATTGCTTACAAAAGTAAATCACATTGAACTATGTTTGCAGTAATAGAGGGAACTCGATGACAGTGGCACTAGCTATAGTAGTTCCAATTTATTTTTAGCATTCATGCACACAAGATTATCAAGGGCCAATTTTGTAGTTTTGAATAATATAATGGCCTCCCCAGTTTTCTGTCCAGCAAGGCATGAAAACATTTTCCGTTGTGGGACCCAGCCACAACTATCCTTCCACTGTTTTTTAAAATGGTTCCAAACGGTGGAAGGATAAGTAATCCCTCTACTTTCTCTCCTTCCTCAATCTTTCCTTCCACTTTCATGCAAAACAAACAAGTCATAAGTACAAGGTGATGATTTTCATTCAAACACTCGGGACTCTAGGTGATTGTAAATGATGAATTTTAAAAGAAGCTGGAATTGCCTACTCTAAACTTTCAAGTGGTTAGTTCTATTGGATGTGCAACATACACACTGAAAAATGGTTGTCTATGTTAACTAGTGGTTGCAGAAGCAACTTATCTTTCATCACTTCTAAAGGTTTAATTTATAAAAATATTGAAGATAAACTCTTTTGATTGATGCTCTGAACTACCGGTTCTAGGCTAAAACTTTTTGTATCAATGTAGCATGTAAGGGATGATTGTTATCATGCTGGGAGTTCTCATGTGCTTAAATATGTTCTGTCAATAAAAGAAGAAATTTATTATAACTTATAAGGAAGACTTTGACTGTCAGTTATTTCATTTCTGCAGGATGATATTTTGCCTTTTGTATCCTCTATTTTTTTAAGAAGGCTGATGCTTCCCGGGGTTCATCATAATGCTGCTTTGCATGCAACTCTGGCCGAGTATAACAGGCACTTGGGTGAATCCGAGTTACAAATGTTAACTGCAGATGGACTAAAAAAGGAGATACTTTCACTTATAGAACATGAGGTGTTCATTGTCTTATATGTTAAATTTCTCACATCTCTCCTAGCATTTCCCTCTAATTTTGGGAGGAAAAGTTTCATGCTGACAAGATTTATAATGTGATAGGTTGGATCTGAAAAAGTGTCCATAGTGCATTGCTGGAAAAGTTTTTTTGCCCGATATTTCCGTAATTGGTGCAAGAACAATGCATTGTATGGCTTGCTTGTTGATTCCTCTACTGATGCTGTTGGTTTAATCAGAAAAAAATCAGTTTCACTTTTTCGGTCTTTGGAAGATATTGAGCGGTTTGTAGATGGTAATTATTAATTATGAATACTTTTCGTTCTCTTTTCTCCCTTGATAAATTTAACATCATAAAATTATGCCTGGCTTATTCTTCGATATTTTTAATTAACTTGCTCCTTATATTCAGTCTTTATTTTCATTTGGTTTCTTTAATATGGACTTTGTTTGTATTCTGTAGGCTCTTCAGATGAAGTTAGTGAACTCACAGGCGCTTTGGATTTATTTGATGAGGATATTGAATGTGAAATTTTGATCGAGTTGCTTAGGTGTGTCACGAGTTTCAGCCAACAGTTAGGCAAAACTGCATCTTCTATATTTTATGAATCACTTTTAACCGCACCAGCGATCTCTTCTGAAGATATTGTTCACTGCATAGTGAAGATTCTGGAAACCGGTTATTGTATAACAGGTCCGGTGCTCCAACGTTCTACATCTGGGGACCATACAGTTTTCTTGCAGAAGGAACAGACGGATCATAGAAGTTTGAGGAAACTCTCTGTTGACATGTTTTTGTCTCTTCAAGGCCTGTACAAAAAAGCTTCTACATGGGACAGGATTCTACATGTAATTGAGGGTTTACTGAAATTTTTGGTTCCACAGAAAAGAATGCTTAAATTTGACACTGAAATGTCATCAAACATAAATTCCAACATCATGGTACATTCTTCGTATCAGATTGCAAAAGTGATGTTTGAATCTGCCTGGGACTTTCTCCTATTTTTAAGCTATTTGGTGGACATCGGCGGTCAGGTGAGTTTATAGACATTTCCTGTATGTATATTCTCATACATGCAATCACTTTTTTATTATTACAAGTATCTGTTATTAATTAAAAGTATTGTCTAATTAAACATGGTAGCAACTGGAAATTCTCACTTTAGTTGTGTATAACTCTTGTGTAATTGTTTCTAATATAAGAATTACTTAATTGAAGTTATTTTCAAATTAAATAAGATGGTTATTTGAACGTCCTGTCATGAATAACGCCCACTTTGAAAACCTTATTGCTGAGCATTTGCATCATGTCTTGTGCACAATTGCGTCAAATTGCTTCAATTCATGGCTTTTGCAGCTGTTTTGCTGAAATGGATTCCTCCCCATTTTTTGAGTTGTCGAACAATTATTTCAGGTTATTTTTGCAATTTCATCCCATTATCCATCAGAATAGCTTTTAAGGTTGAAATCTTGTTCAAACCTTTACCCACACAACACCCTCTGCTCACCAGCATTGATTTTGGCCAAACCCAGCATTTTACTGCTGAGCTAGGGCACACCCATATATCTTTTCTACGCCTACTCTGATATGTTGATTTGATTGTTTGCAGTCCTTTACCACGCTTCGGCTTTCACAACTATCTTTGTGTAAAAGAAAGATACATTCCCTTCCTCTTTGTGTTATCTGTTTCTCACCCTCATTGTTTTACAGCGGCTCCAATCCCTCACTTTTTTCTATTCACTCACCCCTTTGTTCTATCTATGTGTTCTGCTGTAATTGTTGGTTTTTTACCCTTCACATGCTCGTCAGCAGTGCCATCATTCACTCTTAGGCTTAAACTTGTTCATTCCTTGACTTCTATTGTAATTAACTTGTGTAATTAGCTAAAGAGTGTGACTTATTATTATGAATGCTTTAATTTTTCTTGTAACTTTGAAGCATTTATGAATGTATAGCATAAAATTATTAACTCATGTTACAATCTTCTATATAGTGGCCATCCTGCTACCTGCTATACTGCCATAGCAATTTTGGGGTTGGCCACTCCGTGGTGGTATCCATGGTGCAAAACTATGTTGGCAACCTGCTTCGCCTTAACTAGAAAATTCAGTTGGTTTATGTTTCGTGGTTTGTATCTTGCTGTAAAGATTTGTCATGGGTTGCTAAAACGTTAAGGGAGGTTGTCAACAAGTCTGGCTCTGTAGATATATTACAGTGCATCAACCTGAATGTAAAAATATGGAGAAAAATCATATATACTGTTAAGAGTCCCACATTGAGATATATGGCTGAAAATGAGTTTATAAGTGGGAGGCATCTCTCACCTTATAAGCTGGTTTTAGGGTGTTGATTTAGACCCAACCCAAATTCTAAGATGATTTTAGAGTCTATTCAAGATTTGTTGGGTCATCCGCTATTGGACCGCTCAGATAACGTTCTAGATGTCCAGCCTTGGGCGTGAGGGTGTGTATTAAAGAGTCCTAAGATTAAATGTGATATGACCTTAAAATGAGTTATAAGTGGGAAACACCCCTCCCTTTACATGTTGGTTTTTTAGAGTTGAGCTGGATCTAACCCACATTACAATTGACTTTAGAGAGTATAATGAGTATTATGGACCATATATTAGCAAACCAAATGTGAGTATTGCAAGGATGCCATAACAAATTATGAGTTTCTGGAAATAACCCTTGATTTTCTCACTTGACTCACTTTAGAGGAGCCAAATTCAATTCTAATATATACATAGGGATTTTTGTCAGTTAAAATTTCACGAAGAACAGAGTATGTTTGTCATGCAAATAA
This sequence comes from Trifolium dubium, assembly GCA_951804385.1. Classification (NCBI taxonomy): domain Eukaryota; kingdom Viridiplantae; phylum Streptophyta; class Magnoliopsida; order Fabales; family Fabaceae; genus Trifolium; species Trifolium dubium. The sequence goes on from OX638070.1 coordinate 13,813,756, forward strand.
AATGAATGGGTACTTCTGTCATAATTGAGGAATTCAAGTATTGCTCTCTAGAGTACTCGTTTGATGGTTGTTGGCCTGGCCTTGGTCTAGCACCACATAGACATATTTTGTGTAGAACAAGTTTTTGAAGTATTTAGGAAGTCATTTTTTTGAAGTATTTAGGAAGGCATTTTTGCCAGAAAATGCAGTGTCAGTCCAGAATAAAATGCTGTATGTTTATATTTCATATTAGTTTCCTAAGAAAAGTTATTTTTTGCAGGTCCACTTGTCACCTGATGATATAACCAAAATACAACTTGAGTTAGTTCCGATGCTTCAAGAAATTATTTTTGAGTGGCTGGTCATCATCTTCTTTGCCATCACACCAGCTTCACCAGTTGTTTCGGAGGACTTCAATTCAAAACTTTCATCATTGCAAATAGGTAGGTTGTATGATTTATTTACATTGTATTACATGATTTTGGGCGAAAGTTAACTCCACAAAACTGACTCCTTAGGTAAAATTAAGCATGCTTTAAAAGTCTTATTTAGGACTTATCAATTTGGGACTTGGGTTTTCCCAGAAATATTGGGGTTCGCCGGTGGATTATATGGTGCCCCATTGTTAGATCTAAGATAAACTCTAATACGGTTTTGGGGTTAACTCAATCTCAAAACCTTATAAGGTGAGATTTCGGGTTCTCTCAACAATACTTATCACTTATGCCAATTTCCTAGGGTATTCCTGTATTTATCATATTAAGGGGACAAAGGCTCACATGACCCCTCCTCACCCTTACACAAAATCTTAAGTAAAAAATTAAATCTTAATATAGCTTCCCAAAACATGCTTTCATCATGAAAAATCAATGAAATTTGCAGGGTTGTCTATGAATTATGAAAATTGTACCAAGTTACTGGAGACATTTAGATAATAGGGAAAGAATCCACAATGTAATAGTGAAAATAGCAATATTATCATCAAAAGGAACTGAAAAAACGTAATTTTTTATTTTGTTTTGAAGAACCTAATTGATAATTTTTTATTTTATTATTTTTTATTTATCGGAATGTGCGTATGGGCTTGTCCATAGCCAAAGAGTACTCACATGTACCCCATTTGTGTGCTCATAATTTTTGTTTGGAAAATGTTTTTGGACCGTACATACCAACGAGTATACAATGTATAGTGGGTAACTGGGTATTGGGTACGTAGCTGGCACTTGTACATCTTTAAATTTGGAATACCCATGCTTCGTCTTCGTAGGTTAAAAAAATTAGGACATGATAGCTTATCATATCCTATTTAGCTTATTCTAGCTATCTAACTGACCCTTTTGTGGTCTTCTTTATCTTGCACAACTTTATATATGATTCCCTATTTGACATTGAGAGAAATACTGATCACGTATGCAATACCACCATTATTTTGCTAACATTTTTATGCTCATATATGCAGATAACAACATGGGAAAACAAATATGGAATGAGAAGTTCGCCAGATGTGACTTAACGTTGGCTTTTATTTTCTTGCTAAATGTTGGAAGTTCGTCAATAGACCAAAGCCACTTTTCTCCAGAACGTTTTTCAAATATGCAAAGCTCTATTAATAGGATGAGGGACTTCATCAGTTGGATCATTTGGGGCCAGGATGGCGGATCTTCTACTTTCTTGAGTCGTTCTATTGATCTTGCATTTATCCTTTTCAAGCATGACCATTATTGTGCTGCTGAGGTTATTTACTTGCCTTCATTTTTCTTCCCAGAATGGGATTTTGGCCCCTTCACATGGTTTCTTTACTCTAGTTATTGTTACTGAAAGTATGAAATGTTGTAATTTTCAAATGTTTCAAAAGCAATTGCTCATGATGGCGGAAGCACATTTGCTAAAGGAGAAAACATCCCAAAGTATTCAAGATGCTGATGGTGGATGGTGCATACGTCATCATCTTCTAGGATGTTGCCTACTTGCACAGGTGCAGTGTGGATTGCATGCAACACAGAAAGACAAAAAAATTTCGGATGCCATTCGCTGTTTCTTTAGGTACAATACTTTTGTTTCTTTGCATTATGTAGACTTACTTTAATTTCATTTTGAAAAGGAAAAGGTCTAAGCCCCACCGGCCACCTAACTCAAGGTAGTCAAAATTGGAGATTGTAAAAAAAAAGGGGTGGGGGTGGTGTGTGAGAGACATTTAAATCACATGACTAGCATAGGTCATAGTTCGAATTTATATTTAAGTACACATGCATGCAAGTATATTAACATTTATAAGAAAAACGGTTTTAAAATTACCACCAACAGTTAATGAAACTTTGATTCAAAATCCATATGATGGCAACACACTACTCTGAATGAACTACATGATTACACTATTACATTGTGGCTTCTTTCCCCAAAGTGAAAATCAGTTCCCCATGAGCAAACCTCTTGTCTCCTACATCTCTTCTTCAAAACATATTTTAGATTCCTCTGCTTCTGTTGTCGATCAGTACTTTTCTAATATAGGTATATTGCTCTTTTCTACTATTTCATTTCTAACCAAACTTCTACCCGTGGGAGCTAATGCATGTTGCTGCGATCTATCTCCAGCCAGTGCACAACTGAACACGGAGATGGCTGCCTGATCCAGAACATGATACCATATTTCCATCTATATAAGAGGTCACTGAGTCAATGGGAACCACTGGGTTTCCGTTTTTATGGAAAACTGGTAGAGTTCAAGGAGTTACTGTGGTTTGTATGCTTGTTCAGTCAAACTAGATGCTTGAACCAACTACCACGTCTCCGATTCCCAATCCGAGTCGAATTTTAAAGCACTAGAACTAAGAAACACAGTAGTTCACTCACATTGAACTCACACGAACCAGAAAGTCAAACCAGGAAGGAGTGGTGGAGAGACTACCACCACCCACAACCTGGCTGATGTCAAACCAACTAACAAGCAAGACAAAATAGAGCTCGAAGGCATCTTAATGTTTGAATTGGCTCTCGGGGGGGGGGGGGGGGGGGGGGGCTGGGGTGGGTGGTGGGGTCTTTCTTTTTCTTTATATTAAAGGGAATTTCAATCAAAGTGGTGGCATTTTCCATTCCAGTGATCTATGTTCAAACACATCATTATCCCACATTAACTATATTGCTGGGTGATGAAACATTTGTAGAATGGCGTGATCTCACGATGATGCCAATCGAAAGTTGAATCTACTTGATCTTATATGTTGTGTTAGCTATAACAGAATTTACCAAGTATTAGATGTGTAAAGGAAAATCCTGAATTAGATTTATTGCAAACAAAACATACGAACTAGAGCAAAAATAGCACAAATGTAAATTTAATATTTGAGTACATCAAAATAGGTGGAAAAGAGAATTGATGAACCAAGGACCAAGAAGACTAGGAAGATAAAATTGGGGAACCATATTAGTATATTCAGTAAGGAGTAAAAAGTTCAAATTTTAGACACCTCAGTCTCCATGTTCATGCGTATCTATCAATTGTCTCCGAAGTGAGGATTAATTTTAAGGAGTTACAGGAGAAAATTTAGACAATTAGATCTTCCTAAAATTTGTTAACACAACTTTTAATCTTTACCATCAATGAATCGCTGTGTGGTAGAACTTTCCTGTTTCCAGTCATATATAAACAATAAATTAAGGGCTAACTTTTATATATCAACAAGGAGGGAGTTGGTTTATTTTGGTGGGGGGGATTATGGTCGGACCAATCTGATACATGAGGTAGTTCAGCAGGAAAAAAGGGAATTAGTTTTCCATTTTCGGCTTCAGCTTATTGCTTTGGGCCATGCCTTGGCTGTTAGCATTTGGTTTTACTTTCTGTATTTTCTTCTTATCAATAATATAATTTGGTTATCATCGTAGTTGCATTAAATGTGTGAACTATCACCATTTATCGGTTTCTAATTGCAGGTCTGCATCTGGAAATGGTGCATCTGGGGCTCTTCAGAGTTTATCTGCTGACGTAGGAATTCCACATCTTGGTTTTAGTGGGTATCCCTGTAACAGAAATCCAATTATCTTTAGCAATCAGAATCTGAAGTTTTAGTTGCTTATATATGTGTTGTTTTAATACAGGTGGTTGTACTTCAATAGCAACTTGGAAGCTTCAATACTATCAATGGGCAATGCAGTTATTTGAACGTTATAACATTAGTGAAGGGGCTTGCCAGTTTGCTCTTGCAGCACTTGAGCAAGTTGATGAGGCTCTGCATATGATAGATGAGAAGTGCATGGACAACTTTGCCAATGAATCAGTGACAACCATCAAGGGACGATTATGGGCTAATGTTTTCATATTTGCGTTAGATCTTGGACGGTATTATGATGCATATTGTGCAATAATTTCAAACCCAGACGAAGAAAGCAAATACATTTGTTTGAGGCGTTTTATAATTGTTCTTTATGAACAAGGTGCTATAAAGGTTGGATAATCTTTGACAAAGTCTTCTGACGGTCCTATGTTAATTGAACTTTAACTATTGTTTTTCTTATGTTGATGTAATCCATTTTGGATTATGTTGATTTCTCTGTCCTCAAAGGTTGATTAATGTAATATTGATTTGTCTTAATACTGTGTGTGTGGGTGTTTATTAAAAGGATAGTACATGTCAATAATTTTCTACCACAAATTTATACTTTTCCTTTCATGTTATAAATTGTACTTCCACCTAACCCTCATTGCATTTTCCCCCCCTGCAGATTCTTTGCAGTAACAAACTTCCCCTTATTGGTTTAGTAGAAAAGGTGGAACAAGAGCTGGCTTGGAAGGTATGGCCTGACTGAACACATTTGAGTGATGTTAATCTTGATGTTTGATATGATGTGGTTTGATTTTCCCTGGAATATGTAGGCTGAACGATCAGATATTTCTGCAAAGCCAAACTTGTATAAGTTGCTATATGCATTTCAACTACATCAGCATAATTGGCGACGAGCAGCAAACTACATGTACATGTATTCTGCTCGTTTGAAAACTGAAGCAGCTTTGAAAGATAACCAGGGAAGCTCCTTGATGTTGCAAGAGAGGCTGAATGCACTCTCTGCTGCAGTCAATGCATTGCATCTTGTTCATCCTGCATATGCATGGATTGATTCGCAGACTGACCGAAATTCGCTTACGAGTGAATGTTATCCAAGTAAGAAAGCTAAAAGAACACCAGGTGAACATTGTAAGTAATTCAACAACAAAAATCACGCTGCTTGTTATGAACTCATCATTTCATTTCGAATTATGATGTTATACGAACATTGTACCTCCCCAAAAATTTTAGCGAACTGAAATATGCAGGGAAGATTGGATTCTTATGTGGTAAATATATATACTGGATAACATTTTTGAAAGAGTAGCCTTAATGGATATGTTGAGGAATTGGGTAGCTGTCTTTCATTGATGTTATCGTTTTTTTGTTCTTTTCGAGTTCTCTTATAGTCTTATTACCTTATAATATTATTTCTTCGTAATCATCTCTGCTGTAATTAATTTCTTCTTTTATCATTAAAAATATTGTACTAATGTTTATTGAAGAGGTGGTGATATTATTTTCATTAATTTGCTGCACCAGCTGATGACGATGCCGAGCCTCAAAAGTGGCAATCCGCAATTGATATTGAAAAACTTGAGAACGAGTTTGTGCTAACTTCTGCAGAGTATATGCTGTCACTGGTAAATGTCAGGTGGTCATTTTCTGGTAAGTTCCAGGGTGATTGATGATATTAAAGTTTTTATATCACGTGCTTTCATTGGTAAGAATTTTGAACCTGTATTACAATTTTTTCATTTTTAAGGTAAACACGGTGCCCTATCAGATTTGGCTGATCTTCTTGTCCAAAACAATTTGTATGATATGGCCTTTACAATCCTTCTCAGATTTTTCAAGGCTTCGGGACTGAAGAGGTTTACACCCCTGTGCAATTTATGTGTTTCTTTGTTTGTATATGTGTTGATATGCTTATATATGTGACTTGGTCTATCTCTTTAGGGAGTTGGAGAGAGTTTTATCTGAAATGGCAATCAAATGCTGTCATGATAAAGTGGAGTCCACTTGGGTTGGGTATGTTGACATATTTTTTACCTTTACCTTTGCAGCAGTTTTTATTGTAAATTGTTGAAACAAGATACCTGACTTGTTCTTGCTTATCAGTCATTCATATAATTTAAGTTCTGTTATTATTGTTTATTTACTTATTTAGTATTTTGGCACTTACTGTTTTAAATTTTTATTTAACTGTTCCTGTCCGCAATTATTATGCATGTTATGATTGACAAATATTTTTGATGATTCAGGGAACATGGTCATTTGTTGACACCATCAAAGCATGAGATGGTTGTTCATGGTTCACCTGTTACAAATCCTACAGCTCCACAAACTGACAGAAATAGTCGTTGGACAAATCTCAAGCTTTACCTTGTTCGTAACTTCTCTTTCTATATTGGTCTTTAGTTGGTCAGCCAATCTTGAAATGTTGGTGTGTGGTGGGGGATCATGATTGGAAAAAATTGCATTCTAAATGCTTCTGACCCTATTCTAGTCTTCACCCACCAAAATATTTTTCTCAATCTTTTAGTTATCTCTGGTAGCTGTTTTGGGGGTGGGGTGGGGTGGGGGGTCAAGATTGGAAAAATTACAGATTTGTACATCTAGCCTGTGTAAGGAGATGGTTGGATTGGACTACAATTTACATATATGTCAGAATGAGAGTGTAGTTTGAATGTCAACTGTGAAGAAGAGTAAACTTATTGAAACACCGGTAAGGAAGATTGATCAAATGAAGGCTAGTATAGTATTTCCGGGCTAAGACCCAAAAAAATGTATAGGTTAAACGAAAAGAGTTGAATGTTAGTAAACCCGCTATAACAAATACTGTCAGATGACCGATTATCCCAAAAGCTTAAGCTGTTAGGAAAGGCACATCAATGGTTTTATATTATTTCTAACACGCCCCCTCACGCAAAAGCCCATTGGGCTTGAAGCGTGGATAATGCATAGGCCCACCTACCATATGCTTAGGCCCCGTTTGGCCCGGCTTATTTTCTATTTTTCTATTTTTTAAAATGAAATAGAGAAGTATAAAACTGAATTTAGTCATATTTCTCCTTAAAAGTATTAGAGAAATAAAGTAAAAAGTAGTAAATAAGCCGGGCCAAACAGGGCCTTAAAATTCCACTTTTAATTAGAAAGTGAGGGGAGCGGGAATCAAACTCTAGACCCACTTAGTCATAGAGGCTCTGATACCATGTCAGATGACCGATTATCCCTTAAGCTTAAGCTGTTAGGAAAGGCAACATCAATGGTTTTATATTATTTCTAACAAATACCTATACTAGAAAGAGATTTAGACAACAAGCTGCTAATGTAAATGGGCTTTCCCAAGTGGATCAGAGGCAATAAAGCCTAATTCATTGGGAGTTGATTAATAAATAGAGCAGAGGAAACTGAAAAATTTTAGTCAGAGAAGTGGTTGTAATTCGGTTGTGGGGAAAAACTCCCAATGTCCTTGTATTGTAGGTGTTGCTTATTCAGTATTGTAACTACTCTTGTATTGAAATATCTGAATTGTATAATTCTTGCTTTGAGGTGAACCTTTCACACAGTTTCTTAATAATACACAAGCATCTCATTGTTCTGTGCAAGATTTTGTCACAAGTCTTGGCGAGATTCTATCATAGACCTATTGATACATCGATAAGGAAGGTTGAACAAATGAAGGATAGTTTAATAGTTACAGGCTAAGGGAGACCCAAAAAAACTATAGGTGAAACTATTAATAGAGGTTTAGAGGTAGGTTGTTAAGTTGAGAAATTAAGTTTTTTCAATAAGTATCATTATTACTAATTTTGTTAGAAAATGAATTTATTATACAAGATAATTTAGTGGCATTAGAATTTCCTAGGACAATGTCATTTTTCGTTTGACTTTTTTATTGTATCTGTAACTCATAATGGGTGTCTTATCTCTTAGTAAGTTGGACACGAGTCTTTTGGTTCTAGTATTTTCCCCTTACACTTAAAGGGTGTTTGGAGGAACTTAGACCTCTAAAAATTTCTTGCATCGGAAACAGTATACCGTGCTACATGTCAATAAGACAACACTCATTTGAACCTCATTCAAATGCGTAGATGCTTTTATATGATTGTTTCCTGTGTTATACTCCCTGTCCCCAATCATCCTCCCTTTTAGGTATGGACACACATATTAAGAAATATTTAATTTAGATAGATTTATACATTTGTACCCTTAATTTATTTAATGAAAGTAAAAGTCATTTAATACATGCATTTGGTTTTTGTAAGGGTACAAAAGGAAAAACATCATGTGTCTTGGTTCTCTAAAAGAACCAAAGTTTTGGGACAAAAATAAAATGCTTAAAGGACCAAAGATCATGGACGGAGGGAGTAATATATTTCTCAAGTCTTGATAATTTATTTCTCTTAAGTGGGGTGGTTTAGTTGTTCATTTTTTTTTTAATTTTTTAAAAATACATTGTTTCCATAGTTCACGTTTTTCCTTTGAAACTGCTTGAAAATTGCAGGAGAAGTATAAAGAGTTTCATGGTAGGTTGCCAGTTATCGTCGCCAGAACTCTTCTTCGAGCAGATCCTAAGATTGAATTGCCTCTTTGGCTTGTTCAATTGTTCAAGGTAATTTTTCTAGGATGAGTCACTGATTGATGTTCATTGTTTCAAAAGAATGCCTGTCACCCGCTTGTTTAATTACTGGTTTTGGTAATGTTTCTCTAAAACATATTATATGATTCCTATTTTTGCTTTGTAGATGATTTTTCTTCTTGATGTCGATATAAGTATATAGGGTGTAGGCAGGGAAGAAGGGGGAAAAAATATCAATACCAGTTATGTTTGGATAGAATACAAATAACCAAATTTTCCAAAAACAATAATAATACAAAGAACCAATAACTCTTCATACCGAGAATTCAGTTAGAATGTCAGATACTGGTTGACATGACATAATATTTTCTTCTCTCAGTCTTTCATCATGTCTCCTTTGTCCACTTCCGGACCTCAATCCTCTATACAGCCTGTTCTTCACAGCAGACAGTACAACCCTGTTGGACATTGTTCTGTTAGGTTGAATAGACCTGCTTCTTTGGTTCTTGGTTGGGCGTTTCAGAGCCCTTTTGTTACATTTTAAAAAAAAAAGACTTTCAAAGTGTTTCATCTTGATCATGCAACCTAGGCTGCTATAAAATGGGATTTTGTATGATATTGTATATGTTTATTGCTACATGGCTAATGGTTTATCCCACTTTTGACAGGAGGGTCAAAAGGAAAAGATGTGGGGGATGACTGGCCGAGAATCAAATCCTGCATCTTTGTTTCAGCTTTATGTCAACTGTGGTCGATATGCAGAAGCTACTTATCTTTTACTCGAGTACATAGAATCATTTGCTTCAATGGTAAATTATTTTTACATGGATTGAATTTTTTACTGTTATCATTAGAATTTGATAGAATCATTTGCTCAACTTGTATGATGTACACATAATCACTTTTATCATTAGAGTTCCGAATGTTTTTATAACCGAACTGGATGGTTCCACTGGTTGAACTGTGAACCGGGCACTGTATAGTTCAACTGCTGTTTTGTCCCGGTTTAAGCAGTTCAACCATGATCCAGGGATATCACCAGTTCGATGTTTGGTTTTTTAAACATTGGATAAAACAACATAAATGTGTATGATTTATGCACAGTGGGTTAGCTACTGGCAAATTATTGCAGCACATGATTTATGTTGTGATGCAGCAACAGTGATATTCACTAATGTTGCTAATGTCAATATTCTGCAGAGGCCAGCAGATATAATTAGAAGGAAGAGACCATTTGCTGTTTGGTTCCCATACACAACAATTGAGCAGTTACTTTACCAACTTGAAGAATCGATCAGAATGGGTCACATGGTAGATCACTGCGACAAGCTCAAACAGATGTTACATGGTTCTTTGCTTAATCATCTGAAAATGGTAAGCTTGATATCTGTTTTCAAATAAATAAGTAAAAAATCTTTCTGCAATTTTTGTTCTTATCAGTCTGTCACTGCTTTTCAGTTAAAGGTTGACTCGTATGATACAATATCTGCAACTTCTTGATTCTTACGTAACTGTTTATTTGAGGTAGTAAAGTTACAAGTGTATTGAAAGTGCTCTTCATTACTTGATGTATTTAACAGGTTTGTCTTGTTTGTCCCCTGTTGTTTCCTATACTTTTTGCTCCTCGTGTTATGGCCCATTCATTGTTTTATAATGACAATTTCTCTGTTGAACAGTATATTCTCCGGTGAAAAGGCCTGCCTACATCGGATGTTGAAATTATTGAAAGGAAAATCCAAGGCCGTAGAGGATTTTTATTTTGACAACTGTTCGTAAATTAGTGGATTATGTTAGTTTTTCGACATTGAGCCCTTCTTCAGTGTCCCTCGGCCAACTGAGCTGCCTGCTTATGACATATTTAAATTAATCCTTCCCTTACCACAGGGCATGAGCAACCGTCACTGATGGCTTCCACACCATCTTGTCAGGAACCAAAAATGTAGTGCATACGTGAATGATTGTGTAAACATTGTATATATGCTTATAGAGATGAGTAATTGTTTCAGAAAAATGTCATATATGGTATTTAAGTGCTAGGACATGATCGGAAAAATTGCATGTCAGCTGATTGCAAGAAAATTCAGTATAGAATGTGAATGTTTTTACCCGTAAGTTTGCACAGATAAAACAAGTGAATGCCATGATTTTTCTTTTGATGATCAGTCGTTAAATAATTGAATAAATCAATGAACAAAGCCAATTCGCTCACTTTTCTCAAATCAACCACTAGTAGAAGAGATTCATAAATATAAAAATGAAGCAATGTGAATGTAGGAAAAATTATTTAATTTGTATTCACTATAGGCTAGTTGGAGAGTTCCAAAACTTATTCTCATTATAAGCGATTATACGCGAATTAAAATTAATATTTTGAATTAGAAGAATTGATCTCAAGTTTTGAAAGTTGTTTGTTAAAACTAATTAATCTCTATAGATAATATTTACATGGAAAATATATTGCACAAATACATTACTTTAATTATAAATTGTATAATTTATATGTTGTTTGTTTTAAAATTAAAATAATACTCAATTGTTGCTTTGATTTAAACAATTACAAAAGTTAAATTCACTAGTTTTTATTAGTTTAATTTTTTTTTCTTTCAAAAAGTCTAACGAAACCAAACTCTTATACTCTAACTCAAATCTCTTTCAATTATTATTATATTTATAATTATTAATTAAATTTAAGAAAAATATTAAGTGTATACTCATATGAAAGTGTATATGGATTGAGAGAAAGAGATTAAAAAATATTGATGTAATAGACATGATAAATTAGTGATATGAAAGGAAAAATTTTATAGAGATAAAATAATGTATCTACCTTAAGGGTGAAATTTCTAGCTACTAGGCTACTTAACAAACAAACAAAAAGAATGTCTACCACTCTTTTGCATCTAGATTAAAAAATCAGCAGCAAGAAGATCTACAAAACACGGACTATCACATGATTGTAATAGATAGGATCTTGAAAATAACATAAGTTAGACAACTTCCAAGTCCCATGCCCTCATAGAAATGATGAAAAGTCAATGCAGCCACTAGTGGCCTTATGGATTTAGGACTCTCTGAAGCATCCAGAGAAGTTACTATTATAATAGTGTGATGAACAATAATCTCTAACTCTAATACCTGTGATACGACTCTATAACGAATAAGTTCTGATGAGAGACCGAAAGAATCATATGTGCATGACCATGTGAATTTAAAAGTAGTTATAAATAAATTCAAATGTTTATAATAATTCGACAGTTATAATTGATTAACAATGTAAAACACATTTATACTAACTGTATATACATTTCCCCTGTTTGTTGCCTCACGACTCAACTTGTGTTAGTGCCCTTTTTGAATAGTGATTTTGAAAATAAACAGTGGCATAAGTATCTGTTAGAACCCGAAAAATCAAATATATGAAATAATGTGTTTATTGATTGAAAAAGGAGCAAAAGCTCTTACAATGGAAAATATAGCAGAATGAAAGATAAAATGTAGAAGGAAATGAATTCCAAACTACCCTCGGAGCTAAGCTCCTCAAAGAATGAGAACTCATTCTTTGCCTAACCATAAAGGTTCAACTAAAATCTTCCTTCCTCTCACCCTCCACTTCCCTCACTATATATACTACTAAGAGGCATAACAAACATGCCAAGTAAGCACTATATCTCACTCACCAATTTTACTCATAAAACCTCACTATATTCTTTATTACAGTAATAGCCCATTTTCTATATATCTCATAATCGGGTTCCTATCAGTATCAACTATAAAAATTCCATAGTAGTGGACATAGCCACAAAAGTACAATCATCATCATCTTCGTCTCCCTGAGCTCAAGATAGGAACCAAGATTCTTGTATCCAACCACACAAATCAGCGTGCACTGCTGGACTTAAGATATGTGAATTTTGCAAGATATCACCATAACAAAAAAGAATGAGATTACCAATTGGAATTTTCTTGTGTATTTTATTTGGGTTCTTTAGTCTTCGCAATAAATTTTTTCCAATTCAACTGGTTAGATCAATTGAACCATAACCCGAGATCACATCAGATCTGGTTATGAAACATCGGTTAACAGTTTGTAATGTGTACCCATTAAATCAATAAAAGGTCTCATCTCTTGCTCGTTAATCTTGAAATTAACTTTATGTTGCTTTGTTATCTAAGACACTAATTAGGAGAGAATTAAGAAAATAAATAGATTAGATTTAAATAATAACAAAATATTGATTATCTGGTAATCATGTATTACAAAGCATAATATAACACCAGTTTCTACTATAATATAATCTCCCAACTAACAAAATTGAAAGTTACATAGACATTAACTTTGGTCCATTATCTGGCATTCCCATCCCTGCAGCTAACTCAGCATCAAGTTGACAGTGTGGTGCTTCACCCATCATTTGTTTCACACTGCACAAACAGACAGTAATATCAGGAGCAATATCATTTGACTAAAGATCAAAATAAATATTATGTGTTAACTTCATGCATGACTTCAATAATCAAAAGCAATACCATCAATATAACCAATCTGTACCAATATAAATACAAGGACAATATTAGATAAAATTGAAGGGAAGAGGATTGGAACGGAAGCAAATGAAGCATACCGTCTCCTGTGTTTTTTTGTCTTAAAATGCTCATCCCTCACAGCTACACTTGCAAAGAATCGGCTGCATATACCAAAAGAACAACACATACTAGATTAAAAACTGAAAACAATGAACAAATGCATGCATTTTCTCCAAAGTTGTACCCTACCTATAATTGGCAATGTTGGCATGACAGTGAAGTGCATTTGTGACTGTATTCTTTTCAACCCCATGTTACAGAATCATTAAGTGTATGTATTGTGTATTTAGTTCCATAGGAAAAGGCAAAATTCATTACATAAATGTTCTGAGTAGACTTGGTTTAGCTTTTAGAAATGATTCTAACTTGAAGCTAAAATTTAGTGTGTGCGCGGGCGTATGGGTGTGTGTTTGGTTTCACTTAAGGGAGAGTCAAAAGTAAATTCAAACACATCAAATTGAATTGATCTTAATTCTTTACATGTTCATGTGATGATGTCAACAGGATTTGATTTTGTCTCTAGATGCTAATATTGATAGCTTTTGACTCCTAACATATTTTTACACTCGATTAATTATTCAAATAACTTTCAACTAAAATAAACTTCACAAAACCAATTAATACAAAACAATTTTTATCATTGCAAAACTAAACACATACTCACAAATAATTCACCTCACATTTAAATAGACCGACTTTCCACGATCAAATCCAAACATAACTCATTTTACATTCAGCTCACATTACTAGAATCAAACTTACATAACAAATTCATTCAAAATCAAATTTTCTCGGCGCAAAACCAAACACGCTAAATTTGCAAACAAGCAAAAAACAAGATAATAGAAACATACTCGCAGTGAAGACAATAGTGCTGTCCCATTCCAGGCAAATCTTCATCAACAGGTAAAGGTTTTCTCTCTTCTTCAGGTTTGTTTACTTGATCATAAACCATATCATCACGTATTCAATTCACCAGTTAAGAATTCAAATCCAAATTCAATTATAAAAAAAAAAACTATACAAAAATAAAATTGAAAAAAAATCATAATCATAATCATATATAACGAAAAGGATATCTTTGATGAGGAATCTAGAACGGCGATCTTGTTTGTTAGATAATCTTCTCTTCTTCACCTTTCTGTGTGGACATTTTCCTCCCATTTTTCGAGTTTCTGAGTTTTTAGGGTTTTTGATTTTTGAAGTTTGGTTCTTCTGCGGCCACTAATTAGGGTTTTTGTTTTTCTTTCTTTTTAGATTTTGGGGTTTTTTCTATGAAAGATGAAACGACGTCACTTCAAGTGTTTCTCAAGGCTTTGGGCTTGGGCCTTTTTACACAAGGCCCGTGGTCCGTTTTTTCTGATAGGCCTATATAAACTAACATAACTGGGTTGATTTTTTATTTTATGTTGGAGTTTAAAATTTAAATCAAATCATATAAATATGATCAATATATTAAAAATCAAATTGACTATACTCAAGAGTATTTGGATGAGATGATAAAGAATCTCTTACGGTTTAATTAGAAATCATGAGATCAAAATCAATCCTGATAATGTAGTAATGTTAAATATTCTTGAGAGAGTGTTTTACCACTCTCTACAGTTCTACCCGGCTTGAAGGATTATGCGTAGATGATACCCTGATTCATTTTTTTTTTGAATTGACCATGATACAATGAATGAAGGTATTGACAACTAGGTCACCAACGAATTAATGGATCATTTGATTAACCGCATAAATAAATTAAAAGATTTGACGACCAATATCATTTTTAGTATTAATTATCTAATTTTTAGGGTGGAGTTAACTAAAATCTGATTAAGAAATTGTTCCATTCAAAAATGGAATTTGGGTTTTCATGAAATTCGATCAAACTCATTGACATTAACTACATTCAATGTCTTGGTTAGTTCTAAAAAAGGTTTTAGTTTTAAATTAAAAGGCCTCATTTTAGGCCATGTGGTGCTTGTTAGACGAAGCCCACAATTTAAATCTTATCTTTAAGCTTTATAATTTGTTAGGACGACCTTGTCAATGATTTTCTCTTTATTTGTGTATATGTTTTTCTCTTGTATTTTTATGTTGTAAGTTTTTGAAATGGTACTTACTGCTCTATAAATAAAACCTCAAAGTTGAGGTCACATTCTATACAACTTATTGATATAAATGATGCACACTCTAGTAATATTCTATGCATCAAATCAAACAATACCATATGATTACGTACTACTTTGTTTATTGCATTTGATCTAATATGAATTTTACCTCCACATATGATTCCTTACAATCTGAGGTTGTCGTGGTCCCTAAAATGCATATGCATCATCATTAGCTGAGTTGTAGGAAAGTTCATGAATGGTCACTGTTGTCTGTTGGACACATATTTCGTGTATGTTTTACCCTTTTCCTTCTTTATTATAATCTCTAACACATCCATTAAATGGCGGCTATGCAGGAGCTTAGCACAAAAAGATTCCATATGATCGATATCATTAGTTGTGAGAGCCATAAGCCATTAATTTAAATTATAAACATTTTTTTTTTGCTTAGGACGAACCTTCCTACTCTGCATAAAGCATACATGTGCGACAATCAGAATTGTCACATGATACTACACACAAGAATATGTAACGTGTTTTTAACCTAACTCTAAAGGCAAGTAAACATCATAAACATGTGCTAGAGGGCAAGTGTATGTATCTTACTGCTAAATGCTAATTATGATACAAATTAAATTTAATTCAATTTGATCACAAAGATGATTAAATTATAGGATTAGGTATATACCCCTGTAAAGTACATGATTTTTACAATACTCCCCTGTAAATTATTTTTTTGAGAATATCTCCTGTAATATTTGCATTTTTGCAATACCCCCTGAATTTTTTCAATTATTACATTTTGCGGCGGTTTAAAACCCCCATTAAAATGTTATTTTGCGGCAGTTTTTATTTGCGGCGGTTCAAAACCCCCACAAAATGTAATGGTTGAAAAAATTTAGGGGGTATTGCAAAAATACAAATATTACAGGGGGTATTCTCAAAAAAATATTTTACAGGAGGTATTGCAAAAATCATGTACTTTACAAGGGGGTATATACCTATTAACCCTAAATTATATGAAGAGTATATAGTTATTGGCTTAAGTGATTAATTTCTCCTAAAGACAAATTGTTTGCGATCTTATCTAGTTATGGTTGAATTCCATAGATACATTGTGGTTGTGGGAGTGAAAGTTATGTGTCTGCAAAAAACACGACGTTTAAATTAGTAAGATTGTGAAATGAGAAGTTGAGACTAGATGTTGAATATCTGACCCTCTCAGCGTGAGAGGGCATGTATAGGCCCAGACTGAGAGTCACAACCATTAAGGGTTTGTTTGATTGGGGAGAAATTGAGAAGAGAGAAATAGAAACACGGAAATCGATGCATTTATTTAAACTACATTTTAATCCAAATACATACATCGATTTTTGTATTTCAATTTCTCTCTTCTCAATTTCTCTCCAACCAAGCAAGCTCTAAAGGAAGGATGAAACTTATTAATAGTTGTTGGAATAACGCACACATTGTGATCGACGGACATGAGAATATGATGTTAACTTGTTCATTGGGCCTAATAAGTTGATTTTTGCTTAGGCCTAGTCCAAAACAGTTTGAGATTGTGTTTCAATTAGTTAAAGAAAAAATTATTAGTCAAATTTTACATACCTTTTGATGGGAATTGAAAAGTTAACAAAAAAGAAAGAAAGTTAAAAGAAGCTATTATCATAATTGCAAAAGAAAAAATCTTATAATTAAGACTAAATTGGGGCTTATCCACATTTTATGTTTTTGTCATGTCTTAAGACTAAAAAATATGTATAGTCAAAAAATAGAGACTAAATTATGTGAATATTGCCAAAATCTGTGAGTACACAGTATGAGGATTTTGAAGTGTGTACCTAAATGCCAAAGAATTGAGTCATATTTTCCACACTTTAGTTGCAAGAGAGATTTAAAAGAAAAGGGGTGAATGCACAATTTGTGTTGTTTAGTTAAACATTTATCACATCATCACAAATGTACGTATAACGAATATAGTGGCCACACAGGTTAGGTTCCTTCCACGAAGTGATCATTTTAATTTGGTCCATTGTGAGTCACTATTGTTGTTTCTCCATAAAAGTACTAATGTCCATGTTCTCAGAATCTGATGTAGACAAATTTTATTCCTCTTCTATCTAGTGCATGAAGCCTTGAATTGAACTTCCCTAACGAATTGTTACAATTTTCACCAATCATCTTTAGCCTTTTATTCATCACAATTACAAGTCTTTCACGATGCATGAATGATATTATAATGATATGAATTTTATAAAATTTATTGTTAAATGTAAATTTACTATCATATATACTACTATTAAAGAATATAAATAAGGTTAGTACCAAAAAAAAAGAATATAATTAAGGATACCCTAACTAATTACTTTAAAAGATAATCGGCGGCACGAACTCAAACAATTATTAGGTTATAAAACTAAATAAATTGGTTCACCGTACTTTCTATATTTCTCCTCCTGATGAACAATGATATATAGACAGCGGAACAACTTTTCATATGACGGACGATGGAGGTAACCTCACGTCTTATTTTAATACGAGTAATCATCTATTATAGTTTGTGGACATGTATCTTCACCCAATTCCCTAACCTTAAAAAAATGTTTGCTATATATACAATTATGAACTAATAATAACAAGAATATTCTAATAAATTATAAAATAAAAAAAGAATATTCTAATAATATATAATACTAATATTCTAATCAGTTTTACCAAATAACAGATTTAGAGAGAATTTAGGTTTGATTCGTTGTAGAATAACTTCTTGATCAAACTTTACATTAAGACCAAATTTTAGATTATTAGGGTCTTGTTCCCTTAAGAACTTATAGGGTTAATATAGTACCAAAGAAAACCTAGTCCAACTCATCATAGCCTTCTAACCCGATATAAAATTGATCACTAATTACCTTTATTTGTCAAATAGTTAATTAGCTAGAATTTTATCTTTTAAAATGAATAAATGAGATATGAGTTTGAACCTAGTTTCTAATACATTTGCAATGCCATATCAATTGAACAATGCTCATGGAGACCTCGTACCCATCTTCTTTTTTGTTGTAAATTACATGATTCTCCACGCGTAACAACAAAGACTAATTTTACGAACATTAATAACTAATATTTAATATATATTCTTTTTTTTGGTTTTGTAATCTAGTAACTAAAATTTCAAGAGCGTACACGTACTAAGGTTCGAACCTCGACAATTTTACATAATGTATAATATTCTTACCAATTGAATTAGATTTACGGAGCATTTTTTTAATATTAACACCATCAAGTTTAATTATACATTTTCCCCACTTTGTAGGAAGAGTTGAAGATGATACCTAATCATATATGCTAACTTTGATGTACAAAGAATACATCACTATTGCCAATTATTGGTAGTGCAACTAGCAAAAAATCACATTAAGACAAAAGCTTAATTGAAGTTGAGTGTTCCGTGCGAACTTAAACTAAAAAAAACTCCATTCACAACACAAACTATATAGAGACATCTAATTGGGAGTGAAAAACAAATTAAACTTTTCCATTTAATGTTCTTGGCATGTAGTATTGTATTTTTCTTGAGACCCACGGTCATGAATATTCAAGAGTATCACTTTGTCACGCAATTAACAGGCCGTAATTGTTTATTTATATTTTTCCATATAAACCACGATAATTGACGTTTTTTTTCTTGGAGACTTATTTCTCTTCAAAATTTGTCTAATGTAAGATCCACGATAATTTTCAAGCCAGTATATGTACACAAAAATGACAACAAAATTTGGACAAATCTACACCTAGCTAGTTGGATATTTCAAAGGGTCTTGTTAACATGTGCTCTAAAGGCACATGTTAAGGAATCAAAAAATAGAAATTTTACATTGGAAAACATAATATTTTGACTAAAAAAAATTAAATGCATGACTTTTGAGGCAAATATTTCTTCTTTTAATTCTTTAACATGTGCCTTTGGGCACATATTAACATTTGCCTATTTCAAAATAAATTGAGCTAAGTGGTCCTTTTTGTTTTTATGGTTAGAAGCTAAGTCGTCAATTTTTTGTCCTCTTATTATTATTATTATTATTATTATTATTCAATAGAAAATGAGGCAAAACTTGTGGTCCTTGCTCTTACGACTTAATTTTGATGTTTATCTATCTATATGTGGCCCATGCTTTTTGATTTTGCAAAGCTAGGAAAGAAAATACAAGCTCTTAAAAGAAACGTATCATAATAAGAATTATATTCATTGTAAAAATTTAAATGATATAATAGTTGTGTTTAATTTATTTTCTCATTTTTAATTTAAATGTAAATAATTAAAATTATGCAATAAAAAATATAAATCAAAAGATTTGAACCTAAGGTCATATACATATAGATATTAGTCTATTGATGTAGATATTATATTTAATGAATATTAAAAATATATAACTTAAAAATTATTAAGCTAAGTTATGAATTTTAAAAAAAGAGTACATATGCACAAAATTAAAAGAAAAAATCAAATATTAATTAGTTGATTCGGTGATAATTGACGCTAAATTTGATAGAAAAGATCACAGTTCTATTCCACAATTGCGTTTGTGAGTAGTTGAAACCATTTAATACTTAAACTTGCTCCGAATCTGATTAGTCATTATCGCGATTCAACTTTAATTTTGAGTTATGTTCAACCCCACACATGTAAATCCACTAAAATCTTTGAGATGCCACCGATCTCAATATCTGTTTCTTCTTTGATCTAAATTAAATAAAATCATTCAAGCTTCTAAAATTAATTCATTTTAATTAATCTAAACTTTCAATACAACATTCAATTAATAACTACGAATTAACGTGAACAATTCTTACAATATTGAGAAAGACTTAAAGAAGAATTCGTTCTTAATTCCACAATCGGTCTTTAGTTTGTGTTTTGTTTTATTTCTCATATTATTAAAAAAATCCAAAACATATGCTCCATTTAACTTTTTTTCCTAAGTGAGAATCTGGTCAGAATTAGGTGTTGAGTCAAGAGTCACAATGCCTGTCTTGTTGCAAATAGTAACGGTAAATCATCTCCTGCTCTATGCCGCACACCCACTTATTTTTAACCTTGTTAACATACTCTCTCTATTTTAAAATATAAAAGAAATTTAAGCAAATAAAGTTGATGTAAAGACACATTTAAAATTTAAGCAAATTTAAAATAAAAACACATGTTAGTTTTTTCCGATATTTTTAAACTTCAATCATACATTTTTGATATGATAATTTCAACATTTATATTAACTGAGATAAGATTTTATGGACTTTTCTCATTCTTTATATATACTTATCATAAAATAGAATTAAAAAATTGATATGAAAATATAATTTTTCTCATTATTTATGTTTCGGTACACCTAAAAATATTCCGTTGTTTGATAATAAAAGTAATTTTTTTACAACATAGACCCACACTTCTCAATCAAACAATATGTCAATACGTCTTTTACAACGGACAAATATGTGAGAGCTCATGTGTATATAACTAAACATTTTCCCTAAAAAAGCATAAGCTACATGCTTCTAGCGCTTTAGCTTTGATAGGGAGCAACTATATTCAAGTACACCTAAAAGTCTTGTGTAGCTTAGTATTGTGAACGGTTTAACTGTCTTGACATTGTAGATAGCAGGTACAGAGGTGTACGGTGGAGATGATGGTGGTTCAACTCCTTAGGAGAGGAGGGTTTCTACACATAAAAGGACTCCGATGATCAAGTCAGTATGTGTGCAAAATGAGAGAATTAGAGTTGAAACAATCGTACCATGAAGTGGTGTAAAACCACTTATTTATGGAGAAGTTTTTCTATACGGATGAGTAGTAGTTCCGTGTAGGAATCATGACCGTTGATAAGATGGAGTATTATTCAACGAATAATAACGTGCCTCGCGTTATATCCGTTTAGGGTGTGTGCACAGTAACATTGTGGTGGAATGCCCTTGAAATCTGTGACAGATCTTTCAGCGTAATAGGCTTGAAAGTAATTTATGTATAAGACACTCGAGGACAATACCGTTGTTATTGGGTCTTTGGCCGGTCTATAACACTTAGTAATCAAGGTTAAAAGTAATTTATTTATAAGACACTCAAAGACAATAGTGCAAAATGCAGTGTGACATATTTGAAAGTGAAACAGAACGATGATTTATTATTATTATTTATGCATATACATGAACAAAGAATCGAACTCGTGACCACATGTTTAAACGGACTAAAATCTTTATCTCTTGAACCAATTCATTGTTGGTATACAGAATACCTTGTAAAATTTAGTTTTATATATTGTATTAAAAAATAAAGTTGACAAATTACATCTTTAATCTTTTAAATTAACTTCAATTACACTTTAACTTTTTGACTCAAAAAAATTTACACTTTAACTTTTCTTCGCTTTTTGGTTACATTAATTTTTCATATTTACTTTATAACTTTTTATTTGTTTTTTATATGAATTTTAAACTTTAAATTTTTAGATTTGTTTTTACAAAAGAAAGATATTCATTCATTCGAACTAATTAGAGTATATTGATAATTCAAATACAAATTCAATACTATAAAAATAAAAAAGGATGAATCTTCGAACAAACTTACAACACTCAAGTTAATAGCATAAAACGATAACATGTTAGTGTGAGTCCACCTCTTTGATATTAATGGGAGGAGACAATTTTTTATACATTGAATAATTGTTGTTTCTAATTCATATTATAGATCAAGATATATCAGTTACTTCAACATATTAAAAAAGTCAAAATTATGTATATATTTATGGTAGAATTCGCTCCGAAACCGATTAGTCATCCTACTAAAAGGAGATAGTGGTGGTCAATTAATTATATATATTTTTTGAAACAATAATTTATATACTTTTAAAAACCTAAAAATGAAAAAATAAATAAAAAATACACAAAATCTTATATTTTGTGGGTCTTTCTAACTAGTGCTCTCAAGACACTGGTTAATATTACTAAAAGAAATAATATTTACATTAAAAAAACATTTTATTGATTTAAAAAAATAAAATGCACAAATTAAAAGACTTATTTATCACTTTTGCTTCTTTAACCACTGTTAATAAAGTATTTCTTTACAATATCTCATGGCCTCAATTAGCATCAATTCATTAATGCGACATCAGCATGCATACATACATAACATAACATAACATATGGCCATATGCCACAAAGCCATCCATGTATGACTATGACGCAACCAATGAGATACAAATACCTCACCCACCGTTTAACATCACTAGACTCCCTCCCTCGGTTATATATATTCCTTTCCTTAACCTCTCTCTCCACTCTTCAACAAAATCTTATCTTAGCTACTACTACACCACAATTCTAGTATCTATATCTTATTACAAATCACACACATGGGAGAGGTTAGTTACTTAATCAGTTTTAATTAATTTCATATGTATATTCCCTATACTCACTTTATACAAAAAGATTTCATAACAAAAGTATATTCATGATTCTTGAATTACCTTTTTAGTGTTTTTTTTTTGTATCTAACGTTTTCTACGTTTTTTATACAACAGCAAAAGATTGAAACTGAGAAGAAAGCCGATGAAGGAGCAAAGAAAGACGACGGTCCTATTCCTGTCGTCTACAAACTCGACTTGCATTGTGAAGGATGCGTTAAGAAGATTAATCGAACCGTTCGTCATTTTGCTGGTAATTCAAAAAATTTCAAATACCGAATCTTAATTCGACGATTTATTCTAATTCGTTCAATTCGAGATTCATAATGAGAAATAGTAATTAACGAATTTTGAATATATATGCAGGTGTTGAAACCGTTAAATCAGATCTGCCTTCAAACAAAGTGACAGTTACTGGTAAGTTTGACGCCGTTAAATTACAAGAGAAACTGACCGAGAAGAGTAAGAAGAAAGTTGAACTTCTTACACCTCCGCCAAAAAAAGACGCTGCCGCCGCCGCCGAGAAGAAATCCGACGAGAAAAAACCTGAAGAGAAGAAAGCTGAAGAGAAAAAACCTGAAGAAAAAAAGCCTAAAGAGGTAGAGTATTTAATTTTTTAATTCTTAATTTTTTTTTTCATATGCTTAATTTCACTAACCGACTATATATTAATTGAGTAATTAATTCATTAATTAACTTATTTATTTCAGAGTACGGTGGTTTTGAAGATCAGATTGCACTGTGACGGTTGCATTACAAAGATTAAAAAAATCATTATGAAGTTCAAAGGTGAGAGAGTTGACATAATTTCTAAATTAATTATTAAATCATCTATTTTACTTTATTATTTTGATTAAATTAATTATTGTTAATTCGGTGGCTAATTGAGGTTAATGTTGCTGTTAATTCAGGGGTTGAAACGGCGAGCTTTGAAGGAGACAAGGATTTAGTAACAGTGAAAGGAACAATGGAACCAAAGGATTTGATAGAGTATCTGAAAGAGAAGCTGAAGAGAAACGTTGATATTGTTGCACCGAAGAAAGCAGAAGAGAAGAAAGAAAAAGACGGTGGTGGAGAAAAGAAAGAGAAGAAGGAAGAAGGTGGTGGTGGTGAGAAGAAAGTGGACGGTGGAGATCAAGCGAAGGTAGAGGTTTATAAAATGGAGTATCAGTATCCAACACAAGCTCCAATGTATTGGTATGAGGGTCAAAGTAGTAATTATGCATCTATGGATCATTTTAATCAAGGTGGCTATGGTGGTCATCAATATCATGATCAACATTATATGATGAATAATGGTGGTGGTTATCCAGTGCAGCCACCTCAAGTACCGTTTTATATGCATCCTCATGATCCTCATCCGCAGATGTTCAGTGATGAGAATCCCAATGCTTGTTCGCTTATGTGATGAACGTTGATGATTTTTCCGAAGTTTTTGATCGAATGTATTCACTTACACAGGGACGTATTACGTACCCATGGTGTAATTTGTAAATGCGTATATAGTATTAATTCGAGAATCGAAAGAGAAATTATGTATTATGAATTTTATTATTAACATGCTATAATTTTATTTTATGATATAATTGGTACTATAGAATTTACTTTGCAATTTGCAATATTGATAATTGTAAGACCGCCGCGGCTGGCCGGAGAATCCTGTCCAGATTTAGAAGAGAACAAATAAATGTAGTGAATTGTTCTTTGTTATGTTCAATTTTTTTATCAGTATAAAATTCTAGTTATCATTTAATAAAATTTTGCAGATTCTGTGAAAATTTTGTTTATGGTGTTTATTCTGCACATGGTTTGGATTCGAATTGTTATTTGCAACGTGGAAAGGCTTTATTTTTTACTTTAGATATTTTTTTCTTACATACTATGTTGGGGAATTTTTATTTGTGAATTGTGGGGCTGTTAACTTAAAATGGAGAGTCACCTAACAATTTTTTACCAAAAATAAAAGTCACCTAACAATGTGGTTACTTATTTTTTTGTCTTCCTCAAATCTAATTAATGTTTGAAAATAACATGCATTTGGATTTGGTGGTGGTTGTTGTCTTGTTGACAACGTCATTGATAACATTAAATATATATACTCCTTTCTTCTTTATACTCCCTTCGTCCTTTTTATAAAATCTCGTTCGATAAAATTACACTATTCACCTATTATGTATTTTTTTAATAATATTTAGATATAAATATTAACATATAAAATTTTATTGTTTTGATAAATACTTTCAAAATACTCCCTCCAGTCTTTAATATAAAATACAAATTACTTTCATTGTACTTTTAATGTATTTAGACTATATTGTAGATTAGATTCATTAAATTCTCAATGTATCTAAAAAGAGAATTTTTTCTTATATATAGGATCAGATGAAGTATTAAGTTTTTATAATTTTTACTATAGGATAATTAAAGATATTTGTGATCAAAATTATGCATTGACGTACGTGCAATGGTCAAACGAAGTATTATATTTAAGGACAGATGGAGTACTTATTTTAGGGAAATGTTAACAGTGTTTAGGATACTCATACTCTTTAAATCATTAAATAGCATTCTCTGTTTCAAATTATAAAAGAATTTTTTTTATTTATTATATAAATATAATTATGAGAATTTGAAATATGATTTTATAGAGTTTTTCTTAAAATAAATTGCATGGGAAGATGTAAAAATAATTTATATTGGTTGTTGTTGATTGAGAAAAGGAAAGAGAAAAAAATTAAATGTAATTTGCATTTAATCTCATGAGAATAAGTAAAAAACATCTTTGAAATTATTTTTTTCTTCTTATAATTTGGAACAAAAAAAAATCTTTTTCTCTTATACCTTGAGACAGGAAGTAAATTTTTATAAAAAAAATTATGAAATTGTGTGAAGTCAACACATTAGAAATTAAAATGTTAAACTTTTTAAATAAATTATTTCTTTAAATATAAATTTTAAAGAGTACCTCGTAGACGACATTGTTTAGCAAGACCCATATTTTTTTTATATAAGCAGCGTTAGTTGGTAGTAGATAACAATGTCAGAGTTCCCTTATGTCAAAACTTGAACTTTGGATGTCCTACTCTTTAATCCTTAAAATATATTTGATATATAAAATAATCAGTCATATTTTTTTTTTTTAAATATTAGAGAAGGGAGAAATTTTTATTAATCATTGACATGCAATATTACAATTGTCTTCAACGAAATTTGAACTCAACATCTTGAGGTTATAATGCTAAACTTTTACCACTGAATTCATCTTTAGTGTAAAATAATCAGTCATATGTTAATAGTAATTTTAAAAATTTAGAAACAAATTATAAGCGCAAAAGTATTTATATTTGTTCTGTCTCTGTTTCTTTGTTTTTTGTTGAATTTTATGTACGACTTTAAAATCAAATACAATACAATTAAAATTATAATGTCAAATTTGATATTATTGAAGAGGTTGTAATTGTTTTAAAGTGTGAGCTCGATCGAGTGATTAAATCTGACATCACCTATAAATGAACAAAATGTTAAATATATAAGAAAATTGATTCATATATTTATGTTTTAAGATTTTGGTTTGAGTCTTGGAAGTGTCTCCTTGTGACCCTTGAGCAATAATTAATTGTTTCTCCAAACGCTCCCCCTAAACTCTTTAACAAGTTATATCATAATTTTAATTCGGTTTGGTGGGAAAGCGTGAATGAATTCAAGATATATAGTATTAGATCAAATACAGAATGTAGAAATTTATATTTAGAGGACAATTGTTGAATTTCAAATGTAAAATGTAAGTGGTTAAATTTTATATTTTTCTATAAATAAATAAAATATTGAATATATAAAAGATACCTAATACTACTTAAAGGTTTTTGATATATCATCTCTCCCTCTCTCTTGATCTTACATAGTAACAACATTGATCTTTTGCTTCTTCCAACAACACTCTTCCAAACTCCTCAACGCAAAGTAATGCAAATTTTTTACTTTTTTTTTTTTTGACTATTGCAATTTTTTTACTAAGCACTATCTTTTGTGTGACAAATATATTAAGCACTAGTAGTATATTTGAGAGCCATAATGTGCTCAAAGAAAATTTGAATTAACCAACCACACAATCTGAAGTACAAAAGGTAGGTACTATTGCAACTTTACGTATAAATGGCAGTACAACACATTTCAACAACACGAAGCATCGTTTTGTGACATTGAAGAAACTTCAATGGGACAGGGGACCATGGCGTAATCTCTTACGCTAGGACCAATAATGCATGAACTCCTAGTCCAATGAATATTAAAATATTAGTAGTATTTTCTAGAGATAATCTTTTGATAATTTTAAGTCCCATACAAAAGATGTCGAGATATAAAAAGCATTGCCATGTCCTTTTTTTGTAGTCTTGTATATTTTTCTTCTCAAGTTGTCCTATCACTTTAATTTTCTTTCAGTTGATTAATATGTCATGCAACTAGCTAATCAAAATTTCTTTGTATTAAAATACAAATTAAATAACAATCTATATATAAATACGAACTTTAATAAACAAAATAATAATTAACTCTTATGAATAATTAAACAATTTGCATTTTACTCTTATGAATAGAGTTCAAACTTCAAAGAGTCTACATAACAATATTATTTCTCGCAAGTTTATATGGACGTTGTTTTTAAGAGAATTAGTTTTGCAACATAAAGTAGAATAGCGGTGCAATTTATTACTCCATCCGTTCTTTTTTATGTGTCGTTTTAGAAAGAAAAAAATTGTTCCTTTTTATTTCTCGTTTTGACAATTTATGTTATATTTTGCTTATTATACTCTCTTTCCTAATTTTTTGTAACAAAGTTTGTTTGTTTTTTTTTTTTAAGAAATTTATTGGTGGATTAAAATTTGGATATATTATATTCCAAAAAAAGAATATATAATAGAAAGATAAAGTGCAAAAATACACCTTCTTAATTTGGTCATTTTTTACTAAAACGACAAATAAGAAGAAACCGAAGAGAGGGAGTACATGTTTAGCTTCCATTAATATGTAACTAATAGTATATAAATAAAATAACATTTGTCAAAAATAAAACATTAACTAATTTATTTATTTATTTATCTCTGAGCGAACTTAAAATTATCAAATCTCTTGTTCTGAAATAGGCTAAAGGGTAAAAATCCACATATTTCATGATTGCTGATCAATTGATCATTATATATATAAAAACACAAACACATGTACATGTTTTAAAAAGTGTGTTGTTGTACCAAAAAAAAAAGTGTGTTGTTGGTGTATTGAAGTTTTATAAAACTAATTAACCATAGTACAATGCTAACATGTGGTGTTAGTACTAATTGAATAGCAGCATTCTTTTAAGATATGATCATTAAAAGTAATGCAAATGAAGCACTAATGCTAACATATACGGTCATTTTACAATATACATTTGGGGTAAATAGTAATTCAAACAATTTTTTCAATCACATAATTCAATGTCAATACACACCTTTGACTCTAACAATAATGTGGATTTTTGGTTCAATATCTACCTTGTTATCTTTAACTAAATTGTAAGTTGTAACATTATGTTAAACCATTTGAATTTCACTCTAAAAAATGAGTTCATAAAATGAAATAATAAAAATGTCC
Source organism: Trifolium dubium (assembly GCA_951804385.1). Lineage (NCBI taxonomy): Eukaryota > Viridiplantae > Streptophyta > Magnoliopsida > Fabales > Fabaceae > Trifolium > Trifolium dubium. The sequence goes on from OX638070.1 coordinate 13,842,131, forward strand.
AAATACATGCATATATACAATTCAAAAAATTGACAAAGTAAGACCATACAATTTCAATAAATTTAAATTGTCAAGTACACATGTCATTGGTCATGCATGAGCTTATAGGTTCTAGCTAGCACAGGGCATACCTGAAAATATATTAGTAGCACAATTCAAATTGGTGATTTATTTCTGAACCATAAATTTTTGACTTCAATTCTGTACCATAGATTAGAATGCTTTAATTTCCAGCTTGAATTGTGGTCCTTGTGAACAATTAATGGAGCATTAACTTAGAAAGCGCTATATCTCTTTTATCGTCTTTTTTCTTTATCAATTAACCACTCATATAGTCATATCATATAGTAATTTCATATACTTTTATGAGAGGTCCATTGCTTAGGTCCAGTACTACTGTACTCTCTGCTTTTGTTGCTTTCCTTTGCGTGTCTCATTTCATTGGCCTTTGGTACTTGAAGTTGAAGGTGTTGTTAGATTAGGTGTATGTTTGGTTTCAATTCTAGAGGGGTTAAAATTGATTCTGAATATGTAGAATTCATTCTGGCATATTTAGTTGTTGTAAAGTTGAATTGATTCAGCCTCTAGAATTGATTCTGTTTGAAGCTAGAAATTGTAGCTTTTGGCTTTAAAATTGATTTTTACACTGAAATTTACTGTTCAACTCACTTTTAGTTGAATGTATCCAAACATAAATCAATTCTACTAAAATCGGTTATTAATAATACTATTTTGCTGTTAAAAAAAAAAAGGAAGTGTATAATAAGTTGCTTTAGTTAAAACTTAAAAGAGTTGGAACCAGTAACAGATCTAGGAATTTTGAATAGTGGGGGCACCACGTACAAAAATTTGGAAGAATTCATATTTTAAAAATATTGAATGATTTTTTTTTAAATTTTTCAATGCAAATAAAAATATATTTTTCATCCACAAATTCTAGCTCAATTGACAATATCAAATCAATTAATTTTGTCTTTGATTTATCAAAATATCAAATCAGTCTCTAAGCAATTGATTGTAGGATAATTCAGAAATTAAACTGGTATAACTTATCGTAATTCAAAGATGCAATAGATTGAGGGAGAGACTAATTTGATAAAACTTTAACAAATTAAAGAATTTTTTAACTATTTCAATAAATTAAAGAATTGATAGTGAAAATTTAAGGATCAAATTACTCCATCCATCCGGTCTTTATTATAAGAAAAAATTTATTTTTTAGATTCATATATATAATGTTTTACATATTTGGACTATATTATGCACTTAAATACATCAAACATTCTATAAATCTAGAATTATTTTTTTTTATAATAAAGACCAATGGGAGTACTTATTTACTCTTTGTATGTTTGAAGGTGGTGTGGACTTAAAAGAGAAATATGTGGTATGTGTAGGCATATTATCAAAATGTCAATATATTACATAGTAATATACATACCACTAAAAATATTTCCAAAATTTTGTGTAGGCATATGCCTACACTATCTATAACCTGCATCCATCCCTGGTTGGAGCTCCTCTTTTCCTTTTTTTTTGTTTAAGTGGAGTTTCTATTTTCTTTAGATGAAGTGATAATTCATTGGAATTAAACTCACACATAAATTTGCATATGATAAAAAATTTAAAATATAATAATGAAATTAGTTCTCAACTTTTTGATATGGGAAACTAATATTAGTCTCTCTCATTAAATCTCAAAATATAATACTGAAATTAGTTCTCAACTATTAGATTGGGTCGTTATCAAATTGTGGAATTTGCTCCTTTTTTTTGAAGCAACCAAAAGAAATATATATTAACAAAAATAATAGATAAGTACAAGGTGTACTCACCTAAAACGAAATAAAGTTAATTACAAGAAAAGTAACTCCGTCATAATTAAACGGGCAAAAACCATGAGCCCTCAAAGTACCGGCCACACAAAAAAAAAACTAACCATCCCGACTAAATAAAGAGTTGTTTTTTTAAGATCTTTGTTAGTAGAGAGAGTTGTAGAGAAATTGGTGATTTGAAGAAAGAAGATCGATGAAATTACAATTTTTAAAAATAATATTTTAAAAGAGGTCTTTTAAATATATTTATTTTTTAAAATTTTTAAAAGTTTAAAAAGAGTTTTTAAAAACTCTTTCAAACAGACCCTTCAACTCATTATACAGATATACAAGAATGGACGTTAGAGTAGCAAAAATAAATACAAAGAAAAATACTCAAAGTCAATTACTATTTACTACTAACCTAGAGATTGTGGTTGAGCGATTGTTGGCTCATCATCCTTTAACTAAAGGTCGAGAGTTCGATTCTCAGATTAGATATGAAGCAGTTTTATATCATTGGGCCAGCTTCCCACTCTTTGAGATGTCTCAAATCCAGCGAAGAATACTTACTCTGTTTGGTTTGGAGTTTTTGGAGTAGAGGTGATATTTTAAATTTTTATGTTTGATTCAACATTTTAACGAGAGGATTGGAGGAAAGAATTAATTTACTTGTTTACCCTTAACCGTATAAACTCAAAATAAACTCAAAAAATCTAATGAGTAGAAAATTTAAACTTTTTTTGTCATCAAAAAATAAACGTAAATTTTTAATATTACAACAAGGATAATTTAAAATTTTAATAAAAAAATGAGGGTAATTTTATCAATATAATAAATTATGTTTTATCTCACTTCACCTCTTTAAAAATTCATCCTCTAACCTCTTTTCCCCCTTGATTGGACCAAACAGGCCTAGTCACTGCGTTCCCGACCAAAAAAAGAGTCAATTCCTACTATTTAATTATTTTTTAACAAATATTTTTTCATTATTTTTTTGAAAGTATTTATGTTATCATTATTATTGCATAATAACTGGTACATATATAGTTGGTATGGCACACGCATCACGCATGCAGTTTGGCCGTGCACGGATGCATCAGCATGCATGCCGTTTCGCATATGAAGCTAATTTATACCTTAAGTATATGTATTTTTTAAGTGAATTATCTAGTGCAGAATTTTAATTAATTTATTAAAGATTGTAAATCATGAGTATAGGACTCTTTCCATGCTTTATTATTTATAATATATATACTATGACTAATTAATTTGGGATTGAGTTGGGAGGGAAAGCATGAGTGTGAAAAATCTTAGAGATGCAAATTAAAATCACAAAAGTACAAATTAAGCAAAACTTATATGTCATAGTAGTTAAATTAAAATAGGCTCTTAGTAAAAATCCAAAAGCTTAATAACCATCACGGACTTTTCTTTTATTTGTTATTGTTATTCTTACGGTATGTATTACAAAAGTAACATATAAGTTCAAAAAAAATTACAAATAAGGATTAGCTCAAAAATTAGAAGATAAGGAAAATAATTGAAAAATCCAAATTATTAGGTCTCCTGTTTCTATTGGCAATGGATAGACGAAGCAATATAAAAAAGATTCCACTTTGCAAGCGACAAAATGTTTATGCGTTCCAATAATATAGACCACAAAATAATGACACATGATTACGTGGAGCTTTTAAATTCTGCTTTTACATAAAGACAAAAGAGTAAGCCAATAATTTTAATTTTAGGGCTAAAATATCACCAACTAATCATTTTAAGGAGAGGGAAATGAACATCTCTTATCTTTAAAAGTTATAAGGTTTGTTATTATTTAACTAAATTTTTTTCTCCATTTTATGGTATTTAATGAGTCAATTTTTTTAGTATAAAATCAATATTCATAGATATCTTATTGATAAAAATAAAATAGTTAGACCACTATTCAAATTCCAACATAAAATTTAAATTTGATTAAAAAAGATTTTTTATCAATTTAGAGGAGCGAAGTATAATTGTCTAAATGTACATATAAAATTATAAAAATAGGATATTGTTCCAACCTACTCTAATCTGTTAAATATCAAGTAACATTTTATTTCAGCTATATTTGTGATATATTTTATTGTTAGACATAATAAATTATAATACTCGTGCGTGCACGGGTCGAAGGTCTAGTTATGGTAATTACGCCATTATACGTATTTATATCTATACTTATATAAAGATGATACACTTTTCTGGTGTGGCCTATTTTGTTTCTTATTTTACCCTCAACTTCCAATTTTTTTTATAACAAACACAGTTGAAAACAAATTTATAATCATCTTCGACATATAAGTTAGTATCATAAAAAATACATATCACACAAATAGACACAGAAGTGATAAATAAAAATAGTGCATGCTAGTGATAAATAGTGCACTTTTGTTTTGTAAAAAAAAATAAAAATAGTGCACTTCTATGTAACCAAAAAAAAGCACTTAAATTATCAAAAAATAAAATAAAAATAGTTTTTTTATTGATTAATATATATACACTTTGTCAAAGTAAAAATGAAAAGTATATTGGGAATGAGTTTTTCTTGAATCTTCCAAAGAAACCGGGTTCTCTTGTTTGGAATTCTATTATGCGAGCTAGATCCACCTTGCGGGATGGTTATGAGTATAGATTGGGCAATGGCAATTCTTCTTTTTGGTATGACCCCTGGTCAGTGCATGGGCGTTTGTGTGAACACGTCTGGTTTGTTGATATTCATGATACACAGCTTACTATTGTAGATGTAGCCCCTCATGGAGTCTGGTAGTTGTCACAACTTTACACTCAACTTCCTCCCGACCTTAGCGAATCAATTTCCAGAATACCGTTATGCTTCAATGTGAATATTCAGGATGGCTTTACTTGGAAAGGGAATTTAGATGGTATTTATACAGCGAAAGCAGGTTATTCTTGGCTTACTAAGGTTCACACACCAAATCTAATCTCAGGTGCACACTCGTGGAAGTGGGTGTGGAAGCTGTCGGCGCCTGCAAAGCTTAAGTTTTTTTGTTAGACAACATGCCATAACGCGCTTCCGACACGGGTGAACTTACATAAACGTGGCATATTGACTGTTGACACCTGCCCCCATTGTTTAAATTGTCCCAAAAGTTTGCTGCAATGTTTGCGAGATTGTCTATTTGCACGAGGGATTTGGCAGAATTTGGGGTTTGATAATCTTAATTTTTTCTTGGAGCAGAGTTCTTTCTCTTGGCTTAAGAAGGGCACATCCGGTGCTAACAAACATATATTCATGGCAACTTGTTGGTGGGTTTGGAGAGCGCGAAACAGTTTGTGTATGGCCAATGAACTTATTTCGTACTATTAGGTGAAGTTGCAGATCTATAATTATGCTAGCCTTAACTCCACTTTGTTTGACTCCTCTCCGGCTAATGTCACTGATGCTACTTGGGTGTCGTGGCATCCGGATGTAGGCTCCTCTGTGGTCCTTAATGTGGATGGTAGTAGCCTAGGCAACTCTAGAATGTCGGGGTTTGGCGGAGTCTTGAGACATGCTAATGGTAACTGGATTGCTGGGTTTGCGGGGAATGTGGGTATTTCAACAATACTGCATGTTGAGCTGTTGGCAATTTTTTATGGTGTGAAGCTGGCTTGGGATAGCGGGTACCGTGATATAATTTGCTTATCTGACTCCATGCTTGCTCTGCAGCTTATTGAGAGAGATATCAATCAGTGGCATCACTATGCCTCCATTTTGCATAATATCCAGGAGATGGTACGCCGGAACTGGACAATTAGTGTCAAACATGTTATGAGGGAAGCTAATTCCGTTGCTGATATTCTCGCTAAGGCTGGTGCTACATGATCTGAGGCGTGGGTGGAATTTGAAGACCCACCTCTTGCAGCAATACCTCTGCTTCAATCTGATGCCTCTCGAGTCATGATTGAGAGAACATAGAGCTTATCTTTTTTCTCTGCTTTCTGTTTTGCTTTTCTTAGCCTTTGTTACCAAAAAAAGAAGTAAAAATGAAAAGCTTAATTGGATATTTTAAATTTGAAGTGGCCTAATTTGTCAAATTGATGTGGCCTAATTTGTTAAAGTAAAAGAGTAGCCTAATTTGTAATTAGTTAAACTAAATTACAAATTGATCACTTAAATAATTTATCATTCTCATTTTAGTCCCTTAATTAATTGTTGTTATTAATTGATCCCTTAACTTAACTTCCGTTAACCATTTTAGTTTTGTTCGATTAACTTTTTTCAAAAACCGTTAAATACTTATTTTTAGTTTTAACGTTTTTTCAGACACATCACAAACCCTTAGCTTGTTGGCCACATCATCAGCCACATGGATATAAAAAATGATGGGTGTCCCAATAACATAATCATGATAGCAAGCGGCTATTGAGGTAAAATCCTTATTTGATGTTTTAAAGATAACAAACATCTTCAATTATATTTTTATTTATATTCTGATCATTTTGTACCGAACTTGTGTTTTTGAGTAATTTTTGTAAGCTAGATAAAATTGCAGCGTTGCCATGGTACGAGTATGGTACCGGTATCCGGTACGGGTACGGGGTATGCCATTTTATAAAAAACTAAGGTACGAGTACGATAGTATAATTTTTTTTAATATAATTATATAAATAAAATAATAAAAACACATAATTAAACATAAAAAATACCACACTTTAAAAGTAATTAAAGTTGTTCAAAAACAATCAAAACAAAATTTAAAAACAATTTGCTCAAAAAGAGTCAAATTATAAGCAATAACCAAAAAAACATTTTAAAAATGTCGATTATTTGTCAAGTCAAAATTTAATCTCAATATTTTTCCCTTCATCATCATTTAAAAGAGCGGCCTCTAGTTCAGGTTCATCGAGAAAAAAATTAGCAACTTCAAGAATATAAGCTTAATCAAATAGATCTAATTTATCTCCACCAATATCTCATATTCTTGTTGCCCATTCATTATAATTCTTACTCTTTCTTGACAAAAGACGAAGATTTGTATGAATAAAAACTAAATCTTCAACCCTCTTTAGATTGAGCCTATTCTTTTTCAATTAGTGAATAAATCCATATGTGCTACAATTTCTCTCAGCAGAAGATGAATAATTTTTTTTGTTGGACAAAATATTTCTAAAAAAAAATCTAAAAACAAGGAAAAAAAAAGATTTTTCATTTTAGTTTTAGGAGTCGTTCGAGTACCAGATAAATACTCTACAAGTACCCAAATAAAAAAAAAAAAAAAAAGAAAGATGCGGCATCGGTGCATCCCCACTGAGTACCAGGTGCTTATCAGTACCCAGTACGTACCCGGTACTGATACTCTCTCTTTGCATCACTGTAAAATTAACATATCATGATCAATATTCACTTTTTGTGAAAGAAATGAACACTACTTCAAAGAATGATCAGAGAACACTCTCTAAGAAACAACAAACACATGCTCTGAAATTGATTCTTACCATACGCACTTAATTATGAGTCATCAGGTTACAGGACAATATTCCTCCATTTTATCATTTAAGGTCAAATAAGACCATGTAAGAACATTACGTGTATGACATGTTTAAGGAAATGAATAAATGCAACACAGAGACAAGCAAGTGTGAACTATTATTTCTACTGATGTTTAAGATCTAATGATGTTTCATAGACCAATTACAATGCAACAACAAGCCACTGAACTCATAGTTGGCAATGTACTTAGAGGTGTACTTCATGTGAACATTCTCCAAAGTCTCTCCCCCATAAGACAAGGGAAGTGTACATGCAACTGACAACATGAATATCTATCTACAATAGTTCTAGCTGTATCAGACGCTCCGTTACACTAATATTGTTTATTTAGTTATTTGTTTACGCTAACGAGAATATTCTCATAACGTTCTACTTAATAATTGTTGAAATTGTTTTAAACTAACAAATTGATTTGTTTTAGAAGCTAATTTTTGAAAGGTCACAATTCAAACCCCCATTTTTGTGAGAAACTTTGCTACTTCAGCAGCCTAATGGATCTTAGAGAGACTGTGCTACCTTGTTAATTTTGTGGTATTTAGGTAGAAGAATAAGATAAAATAATAAAAAAAGTATTATTGACATTAATGACGTCACGACCTAATAATAATATGATATATACTCACTTGACAATTATAATCAACTAAATATATTTAAATCTAAACTAAATCCCGTTACTATATGGATTAGAATCAACAAATCTAATCTCAATGATATTTTTCAGAAAGAATTATAGCGGATTTATTCTTCAAAGTGTATATCTTGACTCTGATATATCATTTTTTTTTGTAAATAACTTTGATATCATTTTTTGGTCGTGACCGGAGTATCCACCGCCGAACACAGTGACTAATCTCTCGCTAGATTGGAGGCACTTTGTGGTATTTAAGAGAAGGAATAAAAATAATAAAAATAACCTGACCAAAAAAATAAAATAATAATATTATTAATATTAATGACCTTAAGACCTAAAGACCCGAGTAAAAAAAAACCTAAAGATGTAATAATCATATAATACTCACTTGATATTTATAATGAAGTGAATATATTTAAATTTAAAATAAATCCCCTTACTACATGATTAGAATCAATAAACTTATAATAATAGAGATATTTTTCAACAAAATATAATTTAAACTTAATAAATATCTTAAAAAAATATTTACTATTCTAACATTAACTATTTTTAATTTTAAAAAATAAAAACAATTCCAAACGCCTCTTTAATTTTTTTTATGTTTTTGTTATCTTCACCTTAACTCTTAATTTTTAGGTTTATAAAAAAAACTCTTAATTTTTAGTAACCAAACTTGTTCATTACTAGTTTTTATATATTAAGTAGGCTTAATTGTTGGTCCCCCCTATTTTTACAATTTTGTAGTTTTGGTCTTTATATTTTAAAATTTGATAGTTTTGGTCCTCATCTTATTTTTTTAGTTATAAATTGACCATGTATGTGATATTTATTAAACGATGTGATATATTATCTTATGATGAGAAAATATAAATTTGATTAAATTGTAAAAATATTAATTTATAAACATCCTTTAACGCATGTAGTATCTTCAAATTTTAGACAAAATAGTTGATGAAATTGTATAAAAAATAATTTATAAACTTTCATCAACAATGTCTTATCATTAGATAATATAAGAGACAAAAGTCAATTGCCGCGTCAGCAAAAGTATAGCCATGTTAGCAAAAAGTTGATTTTTGACTGCCATGTCTCGAAAAAGTAAATGATAAATTCTTCACATTGCTTGAGGTAATCTAAAAAATATAATTTTAAAAGGGGTAAATCAAATTTGCTCACTTTAATTATTTTGTCAAAGTATTCAAACTTTATGTTTTGAGAGAAAAAAAACTCAATATTTTATTCAAAATAGAATTGGCTTAATTGCACTTTATGTCCCCCTATTTTACATGTTTTACAATTTTGGTCCCATTTCAAAATCAACAATCTAACCCCTCTATTTTGATTTTTGTTGCAATTTTGGTCCCCCATTTTAAAATCAAACATTCTAGCCCCTCTATTTTGATTTTTGTTGCACTTTTGATCTCCCAATCCATTTTGATTTTAAAATAGGGGACCAAAATTGCAACAAAATTACAATAGGGGTGCTAGAATGTTTGATTTTAAAATGAGGGGACCAAAACTGCAAAACATATAAAATAAGGGGACTAAAAGTGCAATTAAGCCGATAGAATTTTTGTGTATACAAACTCTTGTTTAATCAATATTTGGTTAAAAAAAATTAATTTTTTTTGGGAGAGATACATAATATTATAAATATAAATAATAATTAATTAAAAAATATGAAGATTTCACATGAATTAGCTTAAAAATATATATGACTAAATATCGTGATGAAAAACACTTGAAAAATAAAATGATGCATTGTTTTAGTAATTTTTTGGGTTAATCAACTTTCACCCCTTGCAATATAGATGAATTTTTATTTACCCCTGCAAAAAAAAATTGACAGCGTATAATGTAGAGGAATTTTAATATGTTCACTTTTTATTGATGAAGCAAACTAAAAGTTCAAAGTTAATTCAACTTTTTACTGATGTGGTGAACTTTTGCTTACGTGGGCCGTGGCAGATATTTTTGTTTTCTTCGATAGCAAAGAGTCAACATAAGATAATATATCGAAACTCGTCCACATTATAGGACTTAATTACTATTTTTTTCAGAGGATAAATTAAAATTCGCCTACGTACAAAATCTTGATATTATAAGGAGTAATAAAAAAATACATTATAAAGAATTTAAACTGAAATTTGTTAATATTACAAAGGTAAACACTATTTTACGCTTGTTTTTTGGGTAAATATGTATGCATGATTATTTGATTAATTGTAACATTGTTTTTTTTTTTTGGTATGAATTGTAATATTGTTTTAATTAGCCCTATTTTTTTTCAAGATATTTTGCAGCTTGATTAAAAAGAAAATGGAAAAGCGATAAGCCTCATGATCCACGCACATTAAATTTTGAGCATAATAATACGTAGATGATGCATGCAATTTGTATAAACTTTACACGTTTTTGTATTTTCTGATGATGATCGTAAGTTAGTGGTGAGCGCAAATAGCTTTTTGGGGCATAATAAAGAAAAGAGAAAAAGTTTTAGTCAAAAAAAAAGAAAAGAGAAAAAGTTGTATATGTGAGTATGAATTTTGGATGTGATGAAGCCAGCATAAACGGCATGCAGCTGTTATGCTTATTTATAAAAACTAAAACGATTTGTTTCGTTGTTAAATATTTTTTTTATTGGTATTATTACTAATCATTTGAAAATTTTTATTAACTCTCTTATTCATTTAGAAAGGGGTATAGTAGTTTAGAATTCAGCCGCATTATAAATAAAATTTAATCAAAAAATTGTTTTATCTAAAACTTAAATTTGAATTCTTCAAAAAAATATAATTCTTTAATAAAATTCATTAACTACTTGAGCTGAACATTTAAGATTAATCATTTTATAATTTTGTCTAGCTCAAATATTTATATTCACCTAATTTACTAAAAGTTAGTAGATCCAGTAGTAATTTGTACTAAATTTAATATAAAAAGATCACGGTTCAATTTCCGCAACTATATTTGAGAAGTGATTTGAATCACTTAATACGCCAATATTCACTCTAAGTACTATTAGGGATCTTTTTCTCTAAGAACTAGAAAATGAAAATTAAAAACAAAATAAAATGAAATAAAATTATTCACCTAATTTATTGAGTCAATGACGAACGGGTCCAGCTTAATATACATAAACTCCCACAGAAAATATCAAGAGCGTGTGTGTACATGGATTGGTCTTATAATTAAGTGGATAATCTTTTGGACAAATCGTACTAATAAAAAAATTAATAATAATTTAAAAAAGAAAAATAGTGGGTTCAGTTGGGTGGGCTTGGACCTGTGGTGTGACATCATCAGTAAATTAATCCAAATACCCCAAATTAGAGGATTCTAGGTCCTTCTCTCCGGAATGAATATGATTGCACTAACTACTTATGCACTTCCAAGCAAAAAATGACATATGAGCTGACGTGCCAACATGCCACCACAGCACACCAAAACGTTGTGATCCATGCATACTTGTTTATTTACATATTTTCCATGGTGAATTCTATGGTACAATTGTAAAATAGTCATGTATCAATATATTAAATGTGTTGTCTAATTGCCATTTAACATGTGTCATAAAATTTGACATGTTAGAACTATTATGTTTGACCAATTTGTTGACTTGAACAAAATTTACAATTTTATTGGTTAAAATCTTTATAGTACCAATCCAATGCTTTTAGCTACCGTAGCACTTCCCATTTTCCATATTAAATTTTGATTGTTTGGTGTTTTGATTAAGTTTGTAAAATTAAAGTGTTTAAATGTAAATGAATGTAAAATAAGTTGATTGTTTGGTGAGTGAATGCCCTCGCAAAGCATTATATTTTAAGGGATTTTTTTGATTATTTGGTGAGTAAAGATTGTATCTACAACTATTTATTTGATGCGCGAATGCTCGTAATATGTTTGTGAAGTGTCAAGTTTTAGATGTTTTTTTTTGATTTTTGGTGAGTTAATACAACATTTATAGTAATATATATATATATATATATATATATATATTTATATTTATAATTAAAAAATGAAATTATAAAGAGTACAAGATGTACTACTCAATGGAACATTATAACGTGATGTGGATACAAGTTAACAAGTTACCATACTTGATGTGATCCTAATAATATCTCTTTTTAACAAGAATAATATTTTTTTTTTGGTCAAGTAGTCTAGCGGCTTGAAATTCACCATTTAAAGGTGAATAAGTGGGCATACCGGATTCGAACCCCGGTCTCTGCACAAATGTGCAATGTCCTTTACCAATTGAGCTAGGCTCATGAGGACACAAGAACAATATTTTAACCATGCAATAAAAAGAACTAAATTAATTATAGTTCAAAATAATATTTTTATGTGAAATGATACATCTGTCTTGTTTTGGTCATATCTTAAGTTCGACAAGTCCAGTTGATGTGATTCTTGTTGGGTTGGAAAGATAAGAGATTCATCTACAATTCATATTTCTAGCATGCCGGCCAAATTCGGATCATATCAAGGTGTTAAATGCGCTTCAAGTGGAAGACAATTTACTAGACAATTTTTAGTTTTCATCCACTTTGTTAGTGGAAGCATTAATTCAGCCCATAAGCTTTCTTGTTAGTAAGTGGCTGAATAATGACTTGACATAGTGGAAGTTTTTCTTTTACTTTTCCAACTGTAATAATCAAATAATCCTCCTATATAAGTGAGGTGCAAATCATATGAAAGATAAGTTGAATTTTGGATAAAATAGTACACTTTTGTGTGTTTTTGAGCTTTGTTCATTTTTTTGGTGTTGGATTAGACCACATATTGATCTTATCAAGAAATTATTTTCTTGTGACGATCCTCGTCTCATTGACTTATCACTTCTTTTGGATTGGAGAGTATGGCTCCCTTTCTTATTTTCCACCATTTCTTCTTTTATTTACAAAATTGTTGTTTATAATTTTGTGTCTCTCATCAACACCAGTCACAGGGAAAGAATAATCAGGACTAACCTGAATCCTACCAACAAACCAAAACCATGAAATGTACGTAATATGGTCAAACAATGAATCCACATTAACCTCAATACCCCTAAAAAGAAAATTATTCCGCATGCGCCAAATGGTCCAAATTATTGCCAACCAAATAATATGATGAAAACTCTTACCTCGCTTTCCTTGCACATGTACCCCAAAAGAAACAAAATGTTGAACTACATTGATAAACCGACCCACTTCCTTACCCAACCAGGTAAAAACTTTGAGGCAAAGCTGATGTATAACATTACAAGAGAAGAAAACGTGATGCAAATCCTCAACTGCAGCATGACAAAAAAACACACCATGTCGAATGACCAGAAAAGGAAAGCAATCTCCAACCAAAGAGACTAACCTTTGATGGAACATTATTCCGCCACAATTGTTTCAAAGTCTTCTTCGTAGACAAATCCACTGCACCAATCGACAAATTATCTAAAAGAAAAGAATAGGCAAAATGAACCAAGAACATACCCATGGTATTAGGAATCCACCGCCGCCTATTGTTCCATTCCTGACACGGCTGAACCTGGTCATTAATCAACGACAAATTATTTGGTAAGTGAATGCTCAAAATTTATTTATGAAGCATCATGCTCATGTGTTTCATTTGGTTGTTTAAAGAGTCAAAATAATGCTCACAATTATTTAATTCCCTTGTTTTGGATTGAATATGATTTATTTATTTATTTTGGTTCTCCATTTTGATGGTTCCTCACTTTGGTTGCTATTTCATCGATCTTTTATTGCTCTTCTTTGTTGACAATGCTATTAGTAGGTTTAGCTCATTTATTTATTGAATTAATTTTGTAACAAGTTAAAAAATAGTAAACTTTAAGTCAAATGTATATGTATGCAAAGGTCTTTAAGTTTTTAATGTGTATTATATAGTTTTTTTTAAAATTTTTCTTTGTAATAGATAGATACTTTAAGTGTTTAAAGTACTGTACTGTTACCCTTTCAGTTAACCTTCATTACAAAAATGTAGATATGTTTGTTTTTTTACACAAAATGCTAAATTTTTCACATAACATCTGTGTATATTAACATTACTATAGAGTATGAATTATAGCAATAAAATGACAACAAATAGAGATAAAGGTGTATATATATAATAACATTTTATATCTATTTTTTTTTATTTTATCACATTTTCATACTCTATAGTATACACACAGTTATGTAAAAATATAACGATGCAACATTTTTAACAGTAAAAAAAAATTATTACACAAAAAACTTAAAGAATTTAGATATTACAAACAAAAATCTTAAAGAATCCCTAGATTATTTGGTCTGAACTTTAACTTGAGAAGTAGTGTTTTGTGCTAGAACTTTCCAACATTGGGTGGCAAAACAATATTGACATTTTATATATTTTATATAATCGTTTATGTTAAAAATTGTTTTGAAAAAAAGTATATAAAAACGTATGATCACGGTGGTGAAAATATTAACTTTGATTTCAATAATATAATGATATTATTATTACTGTCAACTGAAAAGGATATTTTGCCAACAACAACATTTCTTGTCAATAAAACAAAATAAAAATCCATGGGACCCTGCCGTTGAGAGTAGATGATGTCATGAACGTGGTCTCAATTTTTTTCAATTCTCATGACTCAGCCGTGACTATGAAACGCACAAAAAATCGTGTTGGCTATTGATGCATAGTATGATTCATGTGATGTGCATAATAACATGACATGATACACATCCATCATACATCATGTATGTGGATGCTAGTTGCTACTACTATAGTCTAGTACTACCTCCGTCCTAACATATAATACCTTTTTTGACAAAATGTTATTATTCACTTATTTTATTATTTTGTCTGTATTTTTTGTATAATTTATAGAAAATATTAGTATATAAATTTTGTTTGATTTATTTTGATGAGTATTTTTAAGATATTAAATTTTTATAATTTTTATTAATGTATAATTAAAAATATTAGTGATCAAAATTATGTATTGAAATGTAAGTGATCAAAATGACTCTTATATTTTGAGACGGAGGTAGTATCGTTGTTGTTGTTGGGGACATTTTTAATGTTTGAATTTGAAAAAGGTTTGGGTTTGGACTTTTGGACCCAAATATTTGATCTATTTTTGACTTAGTTAAAAAATTGATTAGCCACCATTTAAGAGTGGTAGTACTACATGTTGGGCCCATTCCACGTCCACAATACTTGGCATTGAGTTGGAGTTTGAATTTGTACGCCACGAGATGCATTTTTTCCCTTCAACACGTCTCTTCCATTTCATTCATTAAATAAACATTTTAACTGTTTTCCTTTCATATCTTCATCTTGTATGCTTTTTGTTTCATAAAATTTAAGTGAATAAAATTTAAGTGAATTAGTTGTAAATACAATTTAGTTTTTTTTGCGGATTTAGTTGATATAAATTGTATAAACATTTTAATATTTAAGCGGTAGATTTATATTTTTTACTTATAATTCTTTTTTTTTTTTAGCATTTAATGAGTATAAATTTCTCTGCAAAATTATCTCAAACAATAAGAAAAAAAATGAACTGAACTATCAACTACAATGAGATTCACCTAAATTAGTGTGCAAGTATCAACACTTTTTTTTGACAAAAGAAATAGGTTAAAAAAAATAAGAAACTCTATGAATTAAACCAAATTTGTTGGCAACCTTTTTGTTATTTTTTTAAACCACAAACTTTTTTGACACCATAAGCTTCCTTTTGACTAGAAAATCTTGTTGAATTCTATAAGAGTATTCTGGTTCAAAACCCACGTGCAAACCACTCAAGAATTTTCATCCAACATCAGCTATTTTATAATGTCCATTTGAAAAACATGCTAAAGTATGTCTACTTTTATGGACAAAGGTTGATTTGAGTTATAAATTGTTTTATGATATAAATAAATAGCGACAATGTATTGTTGCATTTTTGACTTTTTTTAATTGTTATTTGTTTGGATAAGGTTGAGGATCTAAAATTCAATGTTCTAATTTCCCTTGTTGAAATTAAGTTTAATATAGCTTGACAGCCATCGCCGTTAAACTGTATCTAGAAGTATATACTTTGAACAAATTGTCAGTGTCGGCTCAACACTATTCGAGGCCTAAAGCAAAATTCTAAAATGAGGCTTTTTTTCAAAAAAATTATCAATAAAAATTATTTGAAATCATTTTTCGAAGTTTTTGAAACACAAAATCATTTGTTCAATTATCATAATTAATTTCAATTACTTGAATGAATTGTTTATTGAATTGCAAAGTACAATATTGTGAGTTGTTTTCTCATATTTATAAAATTAAAAGAAAATTATTGATGAAATTGGAAAATTTGATGAAATCAAAAGTCTAACAAATTGAAAACAATATGGAGAGGTATGAAGATGAATATAGAATAGTGAGATGTTACTTTTAATTGAGTTTTCACAAAACAAACTAAGTTTGAACTTGAATTTTAATGTGAAAGATAGTTGAGATTATTGTTTCTTTTCTTTACGTGAGACTTTAATTATTTTTATGAGGCCTATTTCTTAGACTATTATACTCTACGTTATTGAATTTACATTTATTTGGGCCCTTTTTCCTTTAACAAAAAAATAAAAAAATTCGGGGGCCTAAAGCCCTTGCTTGGGTGACTTGACCCTTGAGCCGGCACTGCAAATTGTAAAGAGGTAATGTTTAATAAATTGATTTACATAGTTGAATAACAGAAACAACATGGGACGCTTCAAGGACATGTTGACAGAGGATATTAGCTCCTCGCGACGGCGAATTGATTTAACAAAACAGAAACATGTTTCTGCCGCTTCAGGGACGCTGTTGACAAAGGATATTAGCTCCTCGACGGCGAATGGTCCGGTGGCTCCGTCGGGTGATTGGCGACCTTTGATGCTTCTGAAACAAAATGCACAGGCTTATGTGTCGGGGGTGATAGCTGTGGGTGAAAAATTACATTTGGATTTTAAGGGACAGGAGCAGGAGGTGGCGAAAAATATTGAAATAATCACTTCGAAAAAGTCTCAGGTTGTATCAGGGGCGGTTGGCACTGCACGACAGTGAGCGTGGTTTTTCTGAGGTGTTGTTATGTTATGTAATGAAGATTCTCAATTATAATATAAGGGGGTTGGGTGGTGCTTTTAAGAAGAATGAAGTTCGTAAACTTATTCGTGAGGTTTGTCCGGATGTGGTGTGTTTACAGGAAACAAAATTGGAGGTTGTTGATAGACGTGTCTGTGAGGTGTTGTGGGGGGGAAGTGAGGTTGATTTTTCTTTTCGACCTTCGGTGGGGGCGTCGGGTGGTATTCTAACTCTCTGGAATACAAGTTCTGTTAATATGGTATCGACTACTTCTTTTCCTCATTGCTTGATTGTTAGAGGGTGGTGTTGTTCAACAAATGAATCTTTTGTTGTTGTGAATGTTTATGCGCCGTGTGATTGGCGTGGGAAGGCTAACCTTTGGCTGGCGTTGGCTGGTTTGGTGCTGAGGGGTCGGGGGGAGAGTTGGTGTGTGTGTGGGGATTTCAATTCTATCCGGGAGGAGGGTGAAAGGCGAGGGAGAGGAGTGGTGGTGGCTGATTCGGATATTGCACGTTTTAATGCTTTTATTTCTGACACGGAGCTTGTTGATCTTCCTCTGTTTGGTCGGCAGTTCACTTGGTATAGGTCTGACGGGTCAGCTATGAGTAGGCTTGACCGTTTTCTCTTGTCTCACAATTGGGTCACTATTTGGCCTCATTGTGTACAGATTGCTCTTTTGCGCGGGGTTTCTGATCATTGTCCGTTAGTACTGAGGCAGGAAGAGTTTGACTGGGGTCCGAGACCGATACAAATGTTGAAATGTTGGTCTTCTTTTCCTGGTTACCAGGTGTTTGTTAGAGACAAATTACAGTCATGTGATATTACAGGGTGGGCTGGTTACATTATAAAAGAAAAATTGAAATCTGTAAAAGGGGCTTTAAAGGAGTGGCATTTCCTTCACGTCAGAAATATTTCGGGAAGGATATTGGAGACAAAGGAGAAATTGGCTGTTTTGGATTTAAAGGGGGCGGAAACTACTTTGTCTGATCAAGAAATTTTAACTAAGAGGGAGTTGTCTGTTAGTCTGTATTCTTTGGCGCGTGCTGAGTGTAGTATTTCTTGGCAGCAGTCCCGTTTCTGGTGGTTTAGAGATGGGGATGCCAATTCTAAGTTTTTCCATGCTCTGGCGTCACATAACCGCCGGAAACAATTGATTGTGGTGCTTAATGTTGCTAATGTACAAATAGAAGGAGTCAAATCGATCCGAGACACCATTTATGGTCATTTTGCTCATCATTTTAAGTCTGTCCCGATAGCTAGACCGGCGGTGGGTGGATTGTCTTTTAAATCTCTCTCGGTAGCTGAAGCTAATTCTCTAGTTGTTCCGTTTGGTGAGGAGGAAATTAAGCGAGCTGTGTGGGATTGTGAGAGTTTCAAGAGTCCAGGGCCGGATGGTATTCATTTGGGTTTTATAAAGGATTTTTGGCAAGAATTGAAATCTGATTTTGTTCGTTTCTTTGCTGAGTTTCATCGACATGGTCGTCTTGTTAAGGGCCTTAATTGCATTTGTGTGGTTCTTATTCCAAAGGTGGACTCTCCTCAAAGGGTCGGCAGATTTTGGATGGCATATTGATTGCAAATCTGATTTTGTTCGTTTCTTTGCTGAGTTTCATCGACATGGTCGTCTTGTTAAGGGCCTTAATTGCATTTGTGTGGTTCTTATTCCAAAGGTGGACTCTCCTCAAAGGGTCGGCAGATTTTGGATGGCATATTGATTGCAAATGAACTCGTTGATGATGCCAAAAAGCGCAAAAAGGAGTTGTTAATGTTCAAGGTTGATTTTGAGAAAGCGTACGATTCTGTAGAGTGGAGTTATTTGTTTTCTGTTATGGCCAAAATGCTTTTTCCGTCTAAGTGGGGTCAGTGGATTACAGAGTGTGTTACATCGGCTTTTGCTTCTGTGTTGGTTAATGGAAGCCCGACAAATGAATTTGTGTTCGAAAGGGGACTTCGCCAAGGGGATCCACTCTCTCCGTTTCTTTTTTTGATAGCAGCTGAAGGGCTTAGTTCTATGCTGTCTGATGCGGTGAATTCTGGTTTGTATTCTGGTTTTTCGGTGGGCACGGCTGGTTTGTTGCATGTTTCTCATTTGCAATTTGCAGATGATACTTTGTTGTTTGGTTGTAAGAGTTGGGAGAATGTCCATGCGATTAAGGCGAATCTGTTGCTTTTTGAGTTGATGTCTGGCCTAAAGGTAAATTTTCATAAGAGCTTACTTGTCGGGGTTAATGTGGCGGCTTCTTGGTTGGATGAAGCGGCTCAACTGTTGTGCTGTAAAGTTGGTGATATTCCTTTTAATTATCTTGGTATTCCGATTGGTTGTAATCATAGAAGAATTTCTTTTTGGAAACCTGTCGTTGCAAAAATCAAAGCTCGGTTGACTACTTGGAAACGTCGAAACCTGTCAATGGGTGGCCGGTTAGTGCTTCTCAAAGCAACTTTATCCTCTATCCCGGTTTATTTTCATTCTTTTTTCAAGGCTCCCTCAGGTATTGTTTCTCTTATCGAATCTCTTTTTAAATCTTTTTTGTGGGGTGGGGATGGGGAGTCACGAAAGGTTCACTGGATTATGTGGGATAAAGTGTGTTTAGATCGCAGTCATGGTGGTTTGGGGGTGCGGAAAATTAAGGAATTTAATCTTGCCTTGTTGGGAAAATGGTGTTGGAGGATAAAAAATGAGGGAGGGGGTGGGTTATGGTGGCGTGTTTTGAGTCATAAATATGGGGTGGTGCGGGGTGGGTTACAAGATGGGGGAGCAATGGCGTCTGGTTGGTGGAAGGATGTTGTGGGGGTTCAACATGGTTCTTTTAACGGTATTGACAGGTGGTTTCAGCGGGGTCTGCGTCGGGTGGTTGGGGATGGAGATGAAAATTCTTTTTGGGATGAACCATGGTATGGGGATGGCGAGCTAATGAGGGATCGGTTTCCCCAGCTAGCTGGTCTTACTGTGGATCCGTCAGTGTCTGTTGGTGAATTGTGCAGGCGTGGGTGGGGGGTGGAGGATGGGTGTGGCGGCGTCCATTGTTTGTCTGGGAGGAAAATTTGCTGGGAGAGTGTTGTGCCTTGTTATTTAATATTGTTTTGCAGGCTAATGTGTCTGACAGGTGGCGCTGGAGGGGTGATGTATATTTTGTTAGAGAGGCATACCGTTCATTGACTCAACAGGGTCCTACTCGGGATAATCTCCTTCGTCGGGGCATTCTTTCAGCAGGTTCTCAGATGTGTGTTTTTGGGTGTTCAACGCCTGAATCCATTTCTCATTTGTTTTTTGAATGTGATTTTACACGACACGTTTGGACTGATTTGCTGCAATGGTTAGGTGCTCAATGTGCATTTCATTCAGAGCCTGTTGCACATGCTCGCCAGTTTATTGGTCTACAGGTGCATCATGTTAATGTTAAAGGCTTTTATCAGCTGTTGTGGTTAGCATCAATTTGGTCGATATGGAAGGCACGTAATGACTATTTTTTTCGGCAGACAATTCTTGACGTGTCCCAGTTACTGGATCAGATCCGTCTTAATGTATGGTGGTGGTTGCGGTCTAAAAGGGCAGATTTTTTGGTTGATTTTAATTTTTGGTTTGCTAACCTGATATTGTGTTTAGGGTGGCAAGGCGTTTGATTCATCGCCCTGTGTTTTGCGGTGTTTTAATTTTTAGTGGTGTTCCACTCCACTTTTTCTTGTTATGTAAAGAACTCTTGTTCATACTAGTTGAGCACTTCTTGTGCCTAGCTAGTGTGCTTTTTCGTTAATATAAATTCATTTGGCTGTTTCAAAAAAAACAGAAACAACATGGGCACCCTTTTTTTTTTTTTTTTTAAACAGCTTAAAAGAACTATATTATAATTTGATTTTCGCACAAGACGTATAAAAAGAAGAAGCAAGAAAAATATCAAAACTTTTACAATTAACTTTAAACTACTACCAAATTTGAATTTTAATTTGAGGTTCGAATTAAAGAGAAGATCGTTGCGCGCCTTCCACTGGCGATGCCACATATACTTTAGGGGGTGCACATGCACACCCTCACCTTTTAAAAATGATACCAATAATCTTAGTTATTTTTATTTTGCACCCCCTGAATATTTGATTTTGCACTCAGTTTGTATTGTTATTTGCTGGCTGTTGTTGTCCAATTTCATCTGATCTTTTAATTTATTCTATTAGTATCAACATTATATTATATATCTGTGATTTAAGTAATATTTTATTTACAATTAAGGCTTTTTAAAAATGAAGTTGTTGAATCGAACTCCTTTCATGACACTACATAAGTGTTTGATTGCTATATGATGGAGCATAAAATTGCATACACTCTCTCAAAATAAATGTTTTATTTAACCATTTTTATGTGTATCAATGTACAACTTTAATTATTAATATCTTAGGTTATCTATTACAAAAGATTACTAAAAATTATATATATATTTTTAAAATAATCATTGAGATAAATCAAATAACATTTTATATGCTAATTGCATCTAGATATTAGAAAAATATGATCAAAGTGACTTATATAAATATTAAATAGTACACCAAATCAATGTTAAGTCATTTATTACGGAGGGAGTAGATTTAATGGTCGTCTCTCCTTACTAATAATATACTACTTTAAAAAGCTGCTTTACTTATAATTTGATCAGTAGGTCTCTGTAACTTATTTTTCTTTCAATTTTTCAACTCATTTAATTCATTTTTTTTGGGTCTTAATTCATTTTAGTTATGATAAAAAGTACAATATTAGACATTATGTATCTCACAGTCAATTTTTAAATTTTTTGCACCCCCTAACCCAGGGTCCGGGAGTCGCCACTGGCGCCTTCCAAATTAACCAAACTATCGCTGACCAGATAACCTGAAAACACTTCGTAGATTGTAAATTACACACCTGTAACCCACAAAATTGAAGAGCATGCAGGTGAGCATCAATTGGCAAAGCACGCTGCACACCCAACCACAACAGTGAACTAGTCAACTGAATCATTCATTTTGAAACAAACGGTACTATATAATTTTGTGACACTTTTTAATTGAATTGTTTCGCTATATCAAATACATTAATAATGCTCTCTCCATCCTATTATATTAGTCCCTCTAATCAATTTCACGTTTTTTAAGAAATATTAATAATGTTATTGCTGTTTATAATTTGTGTGAGAATTTCACTAAATTGTCATTTATTTATGTGTATTTAATTTAACTTTTCGTATTTCAATGCAAGTTAGTATAATAAATATTCCCTCAGTACCAAAATACTCTCTCCGTCCCTAATTATAAGATATTTTTTTACCACTGCACGTACGTCAATGCACAATTTTGATCGCTAATATTTTTAATTATCTAGCAGTAAAAATTATAAAAATTTGATATCTTGAAAATACTCATCAAAACAAATCAAACAAGATCTTATATGCTAATATTTACATCTGTATATTATTAGAAAAATACGGTCAAAACATGATAGATGAATAGTAAAATTTAGTAAAAAATGGTCTTATATTAAGGGACAGAGGGAGTATATGTCATTTTAAAAAAAAAACTTTTGTACCACAATATATGTCGTTTTACATTACCAATGAAACATTTAATGTTTCTTTTCCTCTTATACCCTTAATTAATTATTTTTCTTTCTTATTTCAATTCTATAATTTATCTTTTCTATACAACAATGATTACATTTATTAATTTGTGTGATATGGTCAAAATGACATATATTTTGGTACGGAGGTTGTAATAGTAAATGTAAAAAAAAAAAAATAATGAATGTACATAATAATTTAAAAAAAAACTTATATTTAAGAACAAGATTTTTTTTAAAAAATAATACTTATAATTTAAAACGGAAAGAATATTTAGACTTGATTACATTACATCTCAATAAAATAACTTAGAAAACACTTGTAAGTCATATTATAAGCTCTCTCACAAATCTGAGTCGGGCTAGTTTTCCTCTACCGCCTAATTTACAAAAATCTTCAGCCAAACAAAAAAGGCAAACGATAAAAAGGAAAAAAAAATGGAGAGCAATTTACAATTTTGACCCTACACTATGCTCATTCTCAACGACAACCTTAACACCTCTCTTTTTGAAAGCATCAACAACAGCCCAAACCTCAGGTCCAGTATCAAAACTCTTCTTCTCAATCTCCTTCTCAACATCCATATGGACCCCACTTCCAAGTCCAATCTCCGGCTCCTCCGTCTTCAGCCGCATAGCCAACACCTCACCAACAGACGCCGCCGCTTTCGCGTTACAGTTCTTCCCCAACTCGAACGCGTCACTTATTGATTTCTCCACTGTGGAAGCACTCGCCACCACCCTCTTGTGGTTCCAATCCACCACATTCGCCGTCATGTGCTTCGCCGCTACATACACCCTCAAAACAAATTTCCTCGCCATTTCACTCAAATTGGGCTAAAAAATGTCCAATATAAATAACTATGGGCCTTTTATGGCCCAAAACATCAATGTTTTTAAAACTGAACCGGATAGCGAACCGGTGAACTCCTTGGTTCATTGGTCGAACCACTGAGTCACAGTCACTTGTCGATAGAGAAAGCGACAAAAAATATTATAAACTTTCAGACTGATTAGATATCCAACTCCGACATTCGATTTAACAATTTTAGTATTTTTCATCAGTTGATTTATGACTTCTGAACAACAATATACTATTACTATTATATCCTCGATTGTTTCAGATTTATTGTTACCATGACAATCGCATTGGTAACCGCTATTAGAATGATTCACCCGCGACCGAGATTCATTGCGTATTTGAACAATTCTTTCGCAAATCACAACTCTGCATCTAGAATCTTCCATTTCCGTTATAAAAGTAACACCTCTTCTCTTCAATTTCATCTTCCACGTTCAATTTCCGTTATGGCGAGTTCTCAAGATTCCTCTTCTACAAAAACGGTGCGTATCGCAGAGACAAATTGATTGAAATTTTAATTATTGATTAGTTTATTGATTAGGTTATAGTTAGTTAATATTTGTTTGTTGTTTTTTTTTCATTTGTAGGAGAGGGTGGTGATAAAAGGGAGAGTGCAGGGAGTATTTTACAGGAACTGGACAGTGGATAATGCTAGGGAGTTGGGGCTTAAAGGATGGGTTCGCAACCGGAGAGATGGTTCGGTGGAGGCTGTGTTTTCCGGCAGTTCTGATGCGGTGCAGGAAATGCAGCAGAGGTGTCGTCGTGGTCCTCGTGAGGCTGTTGTAACTGGACTTGAGGTTTTCCCCGGCGATGATGATGTTGTTCCTGGTACGGGATTCGAACGCAAACCAACTGTTTGATTTTAATTTTCAGTGAATATACGTAATTGTTGCACTTGCACTTCAATTTCCTTAATTTGCATGATCCTTACATTATTAGGTTTGTCTTGGAAATATATGTTTTTGCATCATGTGCATGTTTGATGTCACAGTGTATATGTCAGAATCACGGTCATTTACCGTGATGATTTTTCAAAAGCTACACTTTGTAGAGTGAAATAGTTAACGTACCTTGTTGTATCTTATGTTTTGAGTTGTGATTGAGTTTGAAATAGGGTAATAGTAATAGATGATAGTAATTAATTCATTGTAGTGCATTAAAGTTACTACACAAGTTTATAGTAAGCTTGTTAATTAATGATTCTAAACAATGTCACTAGAAACTACTTGTGACTTATTTTCAAAATGCATAATGCATTTTTTTTTATTAAAATGATTAGATCCTATTTTTGTTATACTGGAAGGAGAAAATGTTGGAAATTAACTACTCCAGTAACCAACATGTTGCTTATTTCAATATATTACAGCATGAAAGACTGATGATAATTTGTGGGTACATCATATCTAGATGGCAAACTTAGGTAGGTGGTTTGAAACTTGTACCCTGCCCCACCACTCAATAACAAAAACAGCCGTTATCGAGGTGGTATGTGATGGAGGCAGAGAACTTGGCGGAAAGAATAACAGAGTGAGCTCTAACAAAGCGGGCAAGTGGTTTTTTGTTGGAAGAATACATACGAAGACGGACGAGGTTATTAAAAAAATTCAAGAGATTGACTTTGTGCCTGAAATAGAATTCGTTCTCCATGGTTGGCGAGGAGATGGAAATAAATAGATATGATCACCAAACATATATAGTGTGAAGAGAGCTTGTTCTTTTGGGCTTTTGGTTAGTAAGGCAGATATGCCATTAGTTATAACAAATAGGTTAACTAACAGCTAGTTACTGGAAAATGGGAAAACTCAACTAGATTTTCGTTAGGGATGAACGGAAGTTCTTTGGTGGCGAGAGGGAGAGGAGAAAGAAGAAGAACAAATTTGGTGTGAAGGATGTACACAACATTTGATAGATATCTTTAATCTAATTATAGAAAATAGTTATGAACCATTCAACACTTAATTTAGTTGTGCACATTAGAAGAACCCCTAAAAGTATCTAGCAATTGTGAAGAAGTGAGAACGGCAACAAATAGAAAATTTTGGAAATGCAAATTTTCATGAACTTTTGTGTGGAGGCTGTACACAACATTTGATAGATATCTTTAATCTAATTATAGAAAATAGTTATGAACCATTCAACACTTAATTTAGTTGTGCATATTAGAAGAACCCCTAAAAGTATCTAGCAATTGTGAAGAAGTTAAAACGGCAACAAATAGAAAATTTTGGAAATGCAAATTTTCATGAACCTCATGACAATCAATGTTAATATACTACATACACCCTGGAAAAGTACAAAAGTTAACCATCATATATCACAAACTTGGAATGCATGCAAGCACTCTGGTTTATATCCACTTCAACACACTCAGACCATGGCAGTAGTGCTGCATAACAAGATAGTGCATGTTGATTTACATGGCAGTATCTAGTATCTACTGGGCTTAACTAAAAGGACTTGATAAATGAGTATTGTCTTATATGGTTAATGAGCTATATCTTAAATAAATGGGGGTTTTTTACACTAAGAAAGTTATATTATTTAGGAATTAGGACAAATACAAGATGGAATGTAATAAAAAATTTAATGACTAGCATACAATTTTGACACCCTTGCTAATGTATGAGTGAAAAAAATCAGTTTTTCTCCTAGCGAAAACTGTCTCAAAGTTTCCCATTGAAAAAATTAGCTTGTCTCCATTCTATATCCTTTCTTGTCCATGATCTACCCCTGAACTTATCTCCAGACTTTCTCATTGTCTTGTCTCTAGTATTGGACTTCATGTGGATACTTCTTCCACGATACTCTCTAACAAGCGCCTCAGACCCTGTTGGTATTCCTTGTTCCTTCCTTCTTGAGTCTTCATTGAACATGCTATTTTTTACTATGTCCAAATGTTAGAACACCTTGTGGCGCTGAGTTACTTCACGAAACTACAAGTGTGTCCCAATTATCTGGCAAGGAACATGGTAATAACAATGCTTGCAATTCATCTTCAAGCACCATTTTCATATTGGTAAGTTGATTTACCAATCTTTGAAAATTGCTCAAGTGTTCAGAAACACTCCTGGTTTCTCTATACTTGAGGTTCACCAATCGTTGAATAGTAGATGTTTTATTTTTGGCTGTCTTTCTCTCATACAAAGTTTTTAGTTTCGTCCATAACGTGTATGCAACTATTTCTTACGCAACATGATGAAAAACACTTTGATCTATCCATTCTCGACTTTGTCCGATAGTTTTCCTCTTCATGACATTCCAGTCATCATCAGACTTTCCGGTAGGCTTTGTCCCTTTATCTTGCAAAGGTTGATACAAATCTTTGCAATAAAGTATGTCTTCCATTCTGGGTTTCCAAAAGGAGTAATTTGAAGAAGTTAACTTGATCATTGTTGATGATCATGTAGAGGTTGACTTGTCCATTGTGAAAGATTAAAGTTAAAATGTATGGTGAGCCGAAGCTCTGATACCACTTGTTGGGAAAGATATAACCAAACAAACACCTAATACAAGGTTGGCGGATAATTGATTATCCTTGTATCAAACTTTTCTCACTATAATATTAATATTAACAATTGAACAAGAATATCTTCCGTTTAAATGAATAATAATACAAAACTGATTATTACAATCTCATCAATACAAGTGATGGATAAACTCTCTTTTGGATTTTTTTTTCTTTTTGAAAAGGTTTTTCACTCCGATTATAAAAATGAAATAAAAGGAATAATTTATAGCTATTGCATGCAAAATAGGTGGCTATAATCCCCGGATATTTTTTCTCCTTTTCTTTCCTTCAATTTACTAAAAGTTTCATTTAATATTTTATCTTGTATAAGTCCTTCTCCTTATTCTCTCTCCTAAAGAGGAAAATCCATCATTTTCTCTTTAGCAAGAAAGAAAATGAAGGATAGTAAACGATAAAGATAGAATTATGAAACTAAAAGAAGGACAAGATTTTTTCTATGAAATATGTGGAAAGTAAAGGAGAACAACTCTCCTAAAGTTATAGCATATATTTGTTGCATGAATTGGCTATAAAAACATAATATGTTTCATTTCTATAATCATCAAAGTGAAAGCCTTTTGAAAGAAAAATTCATAAGAGTTTATCAACTGTTTGTGTTCGGGAGATTTTATTAATCATTTTTGTATTCTTATTCATATACAAAGAAGATATTCTTATTGTTCCATTGTTATTATTATAGCATGGGAAAAGTTTGATCCAGAGATAATCAATTATCTGGTGACCTTGTATTAAGTGTGTTAAGTGGTTATCTTTTCCAATAAGTAGTATTAGAGCTTCGGCTCACCACACATTTTAACTTTTACTATTCACAATGGACAAGTCAACCTTGACAGGTTATCAATAATGATCAATTAAACCTCTTCAACCTACTCCATTTGGAAACCCATAATGGAAGACATACACTATAACAAAGATTTGTATCGACCTTTGAAAGATAAAGGGACGAAGCCTATCAGAAAATCTGATGATGATTGAAAATGTGATGAATAGGAGATATGTCAGACAAATTCGACAATGAGTAGATCAAAGCGTCTTTTATCATGTTGTGCAAAAAACAATTGCGTACATATTATGGATGAAACTTGAAACTTTATCAGAGAGAAAGACAACCCAGAATATAGCTTTACTATTCGGCAATTGTCGAACCTCAAGTATAGAGAAATCCGAAGTGTTTTTGAACACTTTAGCGATTTTCAAAAATTGGTAAATCAACTCACCAATATGAAGATGATGTTTGAAGATGAGTTGCAAGGATTGTTATTAGTAAGTTCTTTGCCAAATAATAGGGACACACTTGTGGTTTCATTGAGTAACTCAACACCTCAAGGTGTTCTAAAATTGGTCATAGTAAAAGATAGTATCTTCAATGAAGAATCAAGAAGTAGTTTGCAACGAAAGACTTGGGACCAACAAATAAACACAATTTGTGTTGTTTGTAGATTCTTGGTCAATCCAAGAAAGGATCACTAGAATTCTGTTAAGTGGATATTGCGATATTTGAGAGGAACTATAATGAGTTTGTGCTTTGGAAGGAAACATGAACTTCTTGATTCTAGGAAATCAACTTCTTGATTATATTTCTGGTGGGAGCTGTATCGTGGCAGTCGAAGCTACAAAAGTGTGTTGCTTTGTGTATCACCGATGCAAAATTCATTGCAACAACAAAAGCTTGCAAGGAAATGTTATGGATGAAGCGATTCTTGCATGAATTAGGGCAAGACCAACAAAAGTGTGTCGTGTATTGCGATAGTCAGAGTCAGTGGTAGAGTCAGGAAATAAAACTTGGATGGACGACTAAAATGTTATAATATTATCAATTAGAATTTTTCACATTGTCATATCTAAGCTGAATTTTTCAGCAATTTTATCTTCAATCTTCAATATAAACAGGAATAAATTTGCTTTAAAATAAAAACAGAAGAATTTTAATTTGTTTAAAATATATCTATTTTAAAACCAAACAAAATCTTCTATTTGTTTTCAAACATATCTAATTTAAAAAAAAAAATACTACCTCCGTTCCTTTTTACTTGTCGTTTTAGAAAAATATATTTGTTCCTTTTTACATGTCGTTTTAGCAATTTATGTTATATATTGCCTATTATATCCTCCTTCTTATTTTATTTTATTGACTAAATTTTGTATAATTGTTTTTGTCGAAACAATAAAATCTTTTTTATTGTATACAAATTTTGTTTGTTTTTAAATAAAGTTTGTTACAATTTTTTTGAAAATAGGTAATGTTTGTAAAAAAAAAAGGGATTTATTGGTGGATTGAAAATATGATATATTTTAAAAAAATGACATACTAGAAAAATAAGGTGCAAAAATATATCCTCCTATTTTGGTTTTTTTTTTTAAAACGACAAGTAAAAAAGAACGAAGGTAATAATATTTATCCTCAATTTTCAAATCAATCTTCACAACTATACAAAATTATACTACATTTGAAGTTGGTCTGCTGCCTCCCATATTTGTTTGGCTTTAGTGCATCCTAAAAGTACATGCCACTCATTTTACTGCAAAGAAATAGTTTTTAACCCGAATTCCAATACACGTCTCAGCCCCCTTTGACTAATACTTGAGATTTGCTATATGGTGTGAAAATAAAAAATGCGAACTGATATTGAAATATGGACATATGTTTATGGTAATTGTCTTTTTTGCATTTTAAGAATACATAAATCAAAACTAAAACAAATCAAAACTATCCAAGTTATAATCAAATGGCTGAACATGTTGAATTTCACGAATTTTTCATTCGCACTATGTGGGAATAATTAGTCAAAACTAATTATGGCAAAATGCAACATTAGTCGGAAAACAATGGCTTATATGTGTTTTGTAATATGCTTCAGTCATTTTATAGTATGTGGGTTTACAAGATGAAGCATTAGTTTGTAATAAGCATCACAACATACAGTATAACAAAGTTATTAGTTTTCTCTTATAATAATAAATTCAATCTTTCTTCTTAGACATATTACTTCTTCATACAAGTTCATTGTTCTAGCTACATTATTTTGTGCTCAACTTAGTGAGGGTGATATTTCATATTTACCGACCTTGACCGATCCACTAGTAGAAGCCATTATATTCGATAACAAAAAATTTAAAGTTTTACCACTCTAAATTTTTACAATTGGCTCTGATACCAATTGTTGGAGTCGCAGCGGAAATTTGACCTCTAATAATGATATGAAATATCACCCTCACTAAGTTGAACACAAAATAATGTAGCTAGAACAATAAACTTGTATGAAGAAATAATATGTCTAAGAAGAAAGATTGAATTTATTATTATAAGAGAAAACTAATAATTTTGTTATACTGTATGTTGTGATGCTTATTACAAACTAATGCTTAATCTTATATAGTAACCCACATACTATAAAATGACTGAAGCATATTACAAAACACATATAAGCCATTGTTTTTCTATTATGGCTCCTGACTAATGTTGCATCTTGCCATAATTAGTTTTGACTAATTACTGGTTTAGGTCGAGAATGGTGGGCAGAGTCGGTTGCTACAGCTTGTTATGTTGTAAACAGATCCCCACACTCTAGTTTAGGTGGAGACACGCCCTATAACGTGTGGTCAGGTGAACATGCTGATTATGACAAACTAAAAATCTTTAGGTGCACGACTTATTATCACGTCAAGGATAACAAACTTGATAATAGAGCCAAGAAAGCTATCTTTCTAGGATATGCAACAGGTGTCAAAGGCTATCGTCTTTGGAGTGTAGAAGATTCTAAGTTAGTGATCAGCAGAGATGTTACATTTGATGAAAAATCTATGGTAGCTTTGTCAAAAGCTATGGAACCTAAGGATGGTGATGTGACGATATCAAAGAAACAAGTTATTGATATAGAATCTAAAGACCAACTAGATTCTAGTCGTGGTGAGATGGAGAATCCTATCGCCAACGAAGACGAGGAAGAGGATGAACTTGATCAGGAGGAGGTTCAGCAGGAAAATATACATGTGTTACAACAACAGCAGCAGGAACCTTTGGATACCACTAGGCCAAAGAGAAATTATAAACCAGTTCAGAAGTTTGGGTCAGACAAACCTCTGAGGCATTATGGGCAGGTCAACTTGGTGGAATATGCACTCTCAATTGAAGATGATGAGCCGGTCACCTTCAAGCAAGCTATCAAAGACAAAGATAGAGAGAGTTGGTTGGTTGCAATGGAGGAAGAGATGCAATCTCTTCACAAGAACAAGACATGGGAGGTAGTCCCATTGCCCGTGAGAAAGACTGCTATTGGTTGTAAGTGGGTGTACAAAAGGAAGGAGGATCTTAACAAGTCTGATAGTGTAAGGTATAAGGCTAGGCTAGTGGCCAAGGGATTTGCACAGAAAGAAGGTGTTGATTACAATGAGATATTTTCTCCAGTGGTAAAACATACTTCTATTCGGGTGCTATTGAGTCTTGTTGCTCATGGTGATCTTGAGCTGGAACAACTCGATGTGAAGACAGCTTTCTTACACGGTGATTTGGATGAGGAAATCTATATGTATCAACCTGAGGGAAACAAGGTTGAAGGTAAAGAGAGTCAGGTGTGTCGCTTGAGGGAATCACTTTATGGATTGAAGCAATCTCCTCGACAGTGGTACAAGCGATTTGATTTCTTTATGTTAAAGCACGGTT
Organism: Trifolium dubium; assembly: GCA_951804385.1. NCBI lineage: Eukaryota > Viridiplantae > Streptophyta > Magnoliopsida > Fabales > Fabaceae > Trifolium > Trifolium dubium. Next base: position 13,873,813 of record OX638070.1, read on the forward strand.
TCTCTAGAAGTAATTATGATTGTTGTGTCTACGTTCAGAAGCTTCATGGAGGTGATTATATCTATCTATTATTGTATGTCGATGACATGCTTATTGCTTCAAAAAGCAAGGTGGAGATAGATCGGCTGAAGTCTAAACTTGGTAAAGAGTTTGGGACAAAAGATTTGGGCGCTTCAAAGAAAATACTGGGTATGGAGATTAGAAGAGAGCGGACAAACCGAAAATTGTTCTTGAGTCAAAAAGGCTATTTAGAGCGGGTTGTTGAACGGTTTGGGATGAAAGGTGCTAAGTCGGTGGTTACTCCATTAGCTCCACATTTTAGGCTTTGTGGTAGTCAGTCTCCCACTACAGCAGAAGATATGGCATACATGGAAAATGTACCTTATGCTAGTGCAGTTGGCAGTTTGATGTACGCTATGGTGTGTACACGTCCGGATATTTCACAAGCGGTAAGTGTTGTCAGTAGGTTCATGGCGAATCCGGGAAAGGTGCACTGGAAGCAGTGAAATGGATTTGGAGGTACTTAAAGGGTACCATTGACACATGTTTGTGTTTTGGTGGAGATACATGTCAAATAAATGGATTTGTTGATTCTGATTATGCTGGTGATCTAGATAGACGGCGATCTACTACTGGTTATGTGTTCAAAATACATGGTGCTCCAGTAAGTTGGCGATCGATGTTACAGTCTACAGTGGCACTGTCTACTACGGAAGCCGAGTACATGGCCGTAGCAGAAGGAGTAAAGGAAGCATTGTGGCTGAGGGGTCTTCTAGATGATTTCGGTATGGAGCAAGAATGTGTGAAGCTGATGTGTGATAGTCAAAGTGCAATTCATTTGGCTAAGAATCAGGTTCATCATGCTCAGACCAAGCATATTGATGTCAGATATCATTTTGTACGGGATGTCGTAGAGGAAGGTCATATTTCTCTTACGAAGGTACATACTAATGATAATCCAGCTGACATGTTAACCAAAGTGGTTACAGGTGGAAAGTTCCAACATTGTTTGGACTTACTCAATATTTGTTCGTCCAAAATTTGAAATGTTTCAAATTATGAACGAGGTGGAGAATTGTGGGAATAATTAGTCAAAACTAATTATGGCAAGATGCAACATTAGTCAGGAGCCATAATAGGAAAACAATGACTTATATGTGTTTTGTAATATGCTTCAGTCATTTTATAGTATGTGGGTTATTATATAAGATGAAGCATTAGTTTGTAATAAGCATCACAACATACAGTATAACAAAGTTATTAGTTTTCTCTTATAATAATAAATTTAATCTTTCTTAACATATTATTTCTTCATACAAATTTATTGTTCTAGCTACATTATTTTGTGCTCAACTTAATGAGGGTGATATTTCATATCATTATTAGAGGTCAAATTTCCGCTGCGACTCCAACACACTATGTAGTTTTTTCCTTTTATCTATTTTTTTTTCTATAGATTTTTTTTTTGAAATACCGTAGAAAGCTGTATGCAGTATTTCAAATTTTTTTACAGAAAAATTTCATAATAATATTGATAACACAAATTTATGACTTTTCTCGATATTTTTTCATATGATATCTTTATATTACGAAAACTAATGTGTCTTTCTCCTAATACAAACGTTTATATTGTGCACAGGGACGGACCTGGACACAAATTATCAGTGGGGCTAACGTTTTTTGTCTAATAAATTTTTAATTGTCTAATAATTAAATTTATTAAAGCCGATTATTTAAATAAAACTAATCCTTACTAAATTGACGCCTTTTTATATCATAACTAAGAAAAAACAAAATTAACAAGGTGATGGGGGACTTTTTTTTGTTATAATATTTTCAAGTTAATGTAATTGTTACTCTCACTATTACTAGTTTTGTCTTTAGGCAATACCGGAAAACAATTTTTTCAAACTAATTTAGTTAAACAACAAATAAATAAATAATATATAAAATTACTATTAATATAATTTAGAATCAAAAAATATTTACAAATTACAAGTAAAAATCAGTAGTCATTACACTAATGCAAATCACTAAATATTCCTAAGTCCTAATATTCAGTTATTATATGCTAGAAGAGCAAAACAAATAAAAGTTAAGATAATAGAGAGTTGTAAGTTGTAACCCACTTAATATTTTTTAAAACAAAAAAAAAAAGTAAAAAAACATTATATTTGACATCCTCTTGTTAACCCATTCCCTAAAAAGTAAAAACTACAGCTATGAATTTTGCATCTCGTATACTCACATCATCCTCATCAACTCAGTTACCAAACTTCGGTGATGGCATCCCCTTAGCAACGACAACACAATTCACCAACAACAACAACAACAAATAATCAACAAATAATCAACAATAATCAACAAATAAGCAGATCTGCCCTCTTTCTTTCTATATGTCTTCTATACTTCAACAACAACAACAACAACAATAATCAACAAATAATCCAAGAAGAAAATGGTTTCTGATTGTTTAAGATTGATAACTGAAAGTGAAAACAGAGTATAGACGGCGGTGGTAGCGGTGCAGTCGCAGTGGTGCGTCTAACTGTGTGAACTGTGATTGTTTCTGTGTATAATTTTTTTTTTAATTTTTTTTATTTGAGCTGGTGTGGCTATAGCCACACCTAGCCTCACACAGGTTCGCCCCTGATTGTGCACTATTCTTTTTTTTTTTGAAAGGATATTGTGCACTATTCTCTCACTGTCTTTTCACATCACCATTCTTTAAAAATGCATGAGTAAATTCGTAACTTTTTAATTATATTTAATAACTATCGCATCGGATCCCCTAAATCACCATAAACATATCCAAAGATATGGCCGACATTGAAACAACACTATATATTATCACTATATATATTATCTCTCATTTTTTTGTATGTTTAAATGGATCATAATATTTCTATAAATAAAAAACAAAAAATAACCATAATACATGAACCACCAATATATCCATGCGAATTATCTTATACAGAGAGAGCAAGTTTTCCATGACCAATGTATTATTATGTATGTATTGTAATATCTAGGGATGGCAACGGGTAGGGTCGGGTGCGAATTTAGCACTACCCAAACCTAAACCCGAAATATCGGGTAAACCCGAACTCAAAAGGGCTTTCGGGTGGTAAAATAACACCCAAACCCAAACCCGTTGGGTTCGGGTTTTTCCCACCCGAACCGAACCCAAACTTATATTAACAAAAGTAAAAAAAATACGAAAAATTTAACGAAATTACGGTCTACAACATGCTAACATTATTTTCAACATTAAAATAAGGATGAAAAATAGTCTACAACGTTAAAATAGTCTACAATATGCTAATCTAAGAGAGATAATTATATAATTATATATATAACGAGTGTGATTTCGGGTTTCGGGTATGGGTTTGACACTACCCAAATCCGAACCCGAAATATCGGGTGTCACCCGAACCCGAACCTAAACCCAGTCAACTCGAATTTTACCCGTTGACTCGGGTTCGATTTCGGGTGGGGCCCGTGGGTTTGGGTGTTTTTGTCATCCCTAATAATATCAATGTATGTTGTTGTCCTGAGGCCCCTACTCTCTAAACAGACAACAGAAAATGTGTTTGTATTTACTATAAGACCCCATTTGCATTGCGGAAATCTAATATCAATATAATTCAATGAAACAGTTAGCTGTATAATATAGGGGCCGGAGTGGACATACACTTATCATTCACTCATGATTTACCAATGATCATTTCAATTCCCAGTGTCATTTTCATCTTACCATATAGTGGGAACACTCATAAAGGACACCAAGTACTACAAAATCAGTACCGACATGGTCACATGGATCTATAATATGTGTGGTCAGTTATGTAGTCACGGATCTGTGACCGTCTAATCTTGATCGACAATTCAAAAATTTGAAGGTTACACATTTTGTAAAATCAAGATACATTTTTATTATGAACCATTTGATGAAGATCGGGTAGTCATAAACCCGTGACTGCATGATTGCATGCAGTCATTGACTGCATAGGATCCTAATCCGTACTGACATGTATAACTGTATAAGATTTTATGATCTTAACAAAGTTACTTGTCAATAAATTAGTATAAATTAATTATAACTCTTAACATAGACGAAATAAAAAGTCATTGAAAACTCACACAAATAAAGTGGAGAAATTGGATTTCGAACCCTAGTAATAAGCGTTAGGCTTAACAATTTCAGTATTTTATATCAGTTGAACTAAGATTTCTTAACAACATGTTTATAGTTTAATCGGTTTAGTTTGATACCTTTTATAAAGTGGAATTGCCCCTGCTTTTGTAATATAGTTTTTATTTTTTATTTTGCTAATATGTTTATTTATGTTTGATATATTATTAACGATTAGGCTTCAATAATGTTTGGTTATGAAAAGACACACACATAGAGAGGGAGACATATAAAATCTAAGGTATACCAACATATTCAAGTGAATCTCTACCCTTTTTAATTTAATATGATAAGTTTTGATGTATATGTAAATAATTTCTTGATTGAATTTTTTAAGCTGAGCGTATATCTAAATAGCTGTTTGCGGCCAACACTCGGTGAGATTTAGTGTCACATCGGATAGGCTGGATTCTTGATAAAAGGTTTATAAAGAGGAGACACTCCTCACCTCACAAGTCGATTTTGTAAAGATGAGTTAGACTTCGATACGTGATATGGTATCAGAGCCAATCAATCCTATCATTTGGCTTCCTACATCGTTTACGCTTTAGGACCATTGGGTCGGACTGAAGCATGAGGGGTGTGTTAGCGGCCAACACTCAGTGGGATTTAGTCCCACATCGGATTGATAGGATTTTTAATACGAGTTTATAAAGAGGAGTCACTCCTCACCTTACAAGCCGGTTTTATAAGATGATTTAAGTCGATATTCGTGACAATAGCTTGTTAGGCTTCAACCATCTTATACCATTGCTTGGAGTTGTGGTGGCTTTTGAAGCTATACGTATGTGCCGCATTTTAGGCACTCTTACAGTGTCTAGTGGTGCACAAGTATTCACTGATTTTAGACGTTCTCAATAGTGTTATGACCCTAATTAATGGTTGCTTTGAGGGCCAAACCAAAGATCTTTGGTGCACTGAGTGGATTGAGAAAATAGTACTTTCGTAAACATTGAAATAGTAGATTGCAACTAAGATTTTAAAATTTTCAATTTTAAAAACTTATCTCAACAGAGTGAGGCAAATGAGTGAGAACAAAAACTTAATCTATTGAGATTTTTGCAGAGGGACTTTTTTGCATCGATGATCTAACACATTGAGCAAGAAAATATTAGAAAGAAATAAAAAGATTAGGAGATATCAAAAGATTACAAGATTGAAAGAACAAAAAGTATAAAATCTTTTAGGGTTTTTTCTTATTAAAGCAATAGAAATGTAACTCTTTTTTCCATAGATCTCTTGCACCGGAAGTAATCTTATTCAAGGCACTATTGAACACTAAATGCAGACGCACCTCAAATAGATTTGATTGAGTTTATAATTAGATTGTTCTAGCTAGAGTGATGCATTCATCTGAACTTTCAACCTTATGTTTATCTCAGGAACATGGCTCAAATTAATAAGAAAAAAAATTATGCACCGAAAAAGTTTCTCATCACAACTACCTAGTAATCAATATTCAATCGCATCCAATGTTTTGAAAGAAAGTATTTGCTTAGTCCAAAATATCTTTGCACTTGTTCGAAATGTTCACTTTAACAAAATATCTATCTTTGTTGGTTTGCTGTATTAATTGGTTTAACAAACGTATTGTCTTCGACAAAGTCAGATACAAATTGTAGATATTTGAGTTTCTTAAAATGTGGTTACAGATTCAATCTCTGATCAATATGTGATAATACATCTCTACAATTGTGCACAAAGATATTTAGTTTACAAAACAGAAAAACATATCATCAAATAATACTACTACCTCCGTTTCAAAATGAGTGTCGCTTTAACTCAAAAAGTTTGTTTCAAAATGAGTGTCACTTTTTAATTCTCAATGCAACACTTTCCAATTATACCCTTTAATTACTACTTTATACACTATTTCCAAGAAAGCAAATGAAAAAATAGGGTTATAATTTAGTAAAAGTACCATTACTTTTAACAAAATGATTGCATTCCTTTATATGTATGAAAACACTAAAAGCGACACTCATTTTAAAACAGAGGGAGTATTAGGTAGGGACAACTTGTTTTTGGCCCTCCCTTTAATGTAAGAGTTTTTTGGCTAATGGGTTGGAAAAAATTGACCTATCAAATAGTGACAATGAATGCAGTGTAGGGTTAGACCTAAAGTTAAGAAATATCGTGTTCTCAATCAGCATAAATAGACAAACTCTTCGGATAAAATTATAAATTCCAAGCTCTCATTAATTCAAATTAAAATATTACCTTGTTAATAGTTTTCTAATTATTCACTATTCCAAGATGCTTAGTTCTTTTCTTGGAAAGGTACAAAAGAGTTTATCAGTCTTTGTACCAAGAAAGCATGCATTGAGTTACTGGAATGAAGATCATTCCACAACTGAGAATGTGGCTGATGACGTTATGAAAGGTTACTTTGCTGTTCTTGCAAGGAAGGGTGAAGAAACTAGAAGGTTTATTGTTGGTTTAGATTACTTAACTGATCCTGCTTTTTTGGGATTGCTCGATGAAGCTTGGGAGGAGTATGGTTTTAGACAAAAGGGAACTCTTGTTGTTCCGTGTCGGCCGATAGAATTACAGAACATTCTAGATGGTCGGAAAACATAGAGAAGAAGGCACCAGCATAATTAAGATGAAGGATGGAATCAAGGTCGTCATCCTCTCTATTGATCTCAAAAGAAATAGAGAATTCGATTTATAAGAGAGATAGACGGACGGATGAGATTGGTCGAACTCATTGTCTAAAATTATTTTCAAACAAGAGTTCTATCAAATCCTCCCATGTCTTTCTTTTTTTTTTAAACGGAGTCCTCTATTTCTTTAGAAAAATTGAGAGGACTTCACTCCCTTATTCTTGGTTCTGGTAATCTTTCTATGGGAGAAATGAACTAGTACTATATGATGTTAATATATTTATTTTAACGACTATAGTAAGGTCTATGAATATCAAAGATATTGCATGGCCAATATATCTTCAACGAAGTTAATATATTTATCAGGACCGGTATTCAAATCCTGCTACGTCCACTTATTCACCGACAAGAATATATATTTATTAAGTTTTTCACCCTTATTTGTTATGCATGAATGTTTTATCGTATCGACTACCACTGATTTATCAAGAATCGTCAAAGATTGATGAGTTTCACAACTTCGTGTATAAGGGAATTGTTTGGCCTGCTTATAGCAATGCACTTTATGCAATAAAAGTGAGGAACATCTTTCTATATTCAATATCTAGTAATATTGGCTCAAAGAATTTTGTTTTATGTACTAAACTGATAGAAATGGCCCAAAATATTATACAATCTAAGGCGAATTTAATTTTGATGTCTTTATTAAACACATAAAAATGTGTCTCATAAGCTTAGCTCAGTTGGTAGGAACATTGCACACGTAATATGCAGAAATTGAAGGTCGAACTCTGTTACGTTCATTTAACGGTGTTGAATTTTTACTAATATCTGATGTACTCTACTTAATTGAATGAATAAATACCTTTTATTTTTGTTAAAAAAATAATAATAATAATAGAATCATTGTTCACTCGTATGGATTCTAATATATAAACGACACATCCTTGGTGGGTTCTCATATTAATTTGTATAATTAGTGAATAATACTTCATCCGTCTTAAAATATAAAAAAAAATTGTTCAACCAAAATTAATGTATCTAGTCCAATTTTTCAATCAAATACATCAATTTTCTTTAATCATTTTTTTTTAATTTCTTATATTTTGAAACGGAGGAATTATCTCACATTGCTTTCTCTTCCTGCTTATGTGTTGATGAACATATGACTTTGTAGACTATGGTTGAGTTAAGATATTTGAGATCGAAAGTTTTGTTTTATTTTATTTTAATTTGTTGAGTAATATTTTGATTGTTCATACTTATTTCATGTGGACCACTATACGGATAATTGTGGGAGCTCTCATGTTCTTTTCAGACTTCAAAAATTGACATGTAGTCTCTTTAGTGAAATATATAAAACAACTGATTTTTAAATTTATTGAATAACTTAAGTATTTCATGTATATTATAGATCAAATATATTAATTATTTAATAAATCTAAAAAATAAATTATTACCTATAAGACCAAAAGAAGTATTGTTGTGGGTACTATAGTACCTAAAAAATAAATTATTATCTAAACAATTGATTTCTTATATTAATTATTTAAATCGATCAATTTAAATAATATAACATTTTTTAATTGATCGATTTATCTTTTAAGTATTGCAAACGATTACAAATGTGGGTTGTTAGGCACCAAAATATGGACACGTGTACAAAAATTGCTACCCACAGATATAGATCTGAATACATGTATTCTTTTAAAGTATACAAATATAAAAATAGGTACTATATTACCCTATCTAGAGCTGTCAAATGGGCCAGCCCGGCGGGCTTTGCATTATTTATGGGTCTGCCTGACCCGGCCTATTTGCTGTTGGGCCATGATTTGGTGAGTCCGGCACGGCCCTGTAAAAGTTTGGGCCGGCCCGATGGGCTTTTGGCCCGCTTCAATTCGATTTTTTCTTTTTTTCAGTTTATTCTATCTTTTTTAAGTGACTTTGATATATTAGTTCTTCATAATTATTAACTTTATTGAGATATAACTGTATGCAAGTGTAAATAATTTTTACATCATCACTAAATATGTATTAATAAATTATAATTATTTTTTACTAAATTTTTAGGTAAATATAACCATTTTTATTGAACTTATACGTTAAACTGTTTTTTATAATATTTTTTCAATTAAATGATAATTTTTTTATGTATTTATTGATATTAGTTTTAGAAAAATGATATAAAAAGCTCGATAATGGGCCGGCCTAACCCGGCCCAGTCCAATCCTCGGAAGGGTCACAAGGGCTTGGGCCAAAAAGTCCAATTGCGTTTGGACCAGTTATTTTGAAGCCCAGCCTGCCCCAAGTCCATGGGCTAATGGCCCGGCCCATTTTTGACACCTCTAACCCTACCCAGGCTCAGCTCATTGACATTCCTTTTCTAACCACTTGCTTATCATAGGACTGAATCTCATAATACGTAGACAAATCTATTGTTGGTTTTGAAGACTTTTTTTTTTGTCAGGTAATCTAGTAGTTGGAAAATTACATAAGTGGGCATACCTGTTTCGAATTCCAGTCCCTGCACAAATATACAATGTCTTTTACCAATTGTGCTAGGCTCATGAGGACGATTTTGAAGACCTCTTTAATTATCGTTTAAATGTTATTCATATATATAAAACTAATAATTTTGCTCTTTTTTTTATCAAATTATTTTGTTTTTCTCTATAATATTCTTAGTGTATGTTTGATCTATTAAAAAATAAATGACTGAATAAAACAACTTCAATTGTACTATGTTTGATTTTAAAATTGCTGGTGGTGACAAATTGGGGCAAAGAGATTGGACAAAACCACATGACAATTTGTTGTCTCAAATACAAATTGTTTAAAATATCAAAATAATATTTTGTCCATCAAAACATCATATAAAACAAAAAGATAGTGTTCCATACTTTAAAAGTTGGTCGTATGTTGTTTTGTCCTATTTTGTCAAGTATTATCGTTAGCAAATTAAATCAAATCAACTCCTAACTAGTATTTTTTGTCCCCTTTTATTATTCACTTTTTATTTTTTATTTTCATCATTTAGTTCCTAGAGAAATGAATTCTAGTAGTCTAGAGTTTGGGGCGAGTAGTTCTAACATCAAATGTTTCAAGTCCCCTTTCAAATACAGTTGCAAGGAATCAAACTCTGATCTTCTCTACCAAATGCAGCGTCAATTATCACTGGACCAACTAACATTTTATTCTTTTATTATTCACTTGCACACACAAAGATGTGTCTCAAATTATAAATTGTTTTACCATATCAGTGAAACATTAATTATTTATTACTCTTTTTCAATCATATCGATCATTTATTATTTATTACTCTCTTTTTTAGATTCTATTAATTTATTTTTCTCATATACCATTATTACAAGTTGGTCATAATACGGAAATATTTCTTCCCTATTGCGATTAATTTTGATCTTATCAACATGGTCTAATTAACATATATATTGTTGCCAAATAAGATGGTAATGTTTGGCAATACCTATACCTAATCGCAAGTGGCAAGAAATTTCGTGACTTTATTTATTTTCCTATATGCATGCATGATATCGATATCTTAGTATAAATAGTAGCAAATTCATGCATACATATATACATAATTAATCTATAGCTTTCAAGTTGACTAGTTCAATATGCTTAGATCCTTCGTTAAGAAAATACAGAAGGGGTTGTCACTAATTGTGCCCAAAATTAGCAACTTCAATGAAGATGTTAAGGAAGGATATTTTGTTGTGGTAGCAATAAAAGATGGAGAAACCAAAAGGTTTATGATTGGGTTAGAATATTTGAGTGATCCTGCATTTTTGGGATTACTTGACCAGGCTAGGGAAGAGTATGGTTTCAGACAAAAGGGAATTCTTGCAGTCCCTTGTGAACCTCAAGAATTACAGAACATTCTACATTGTTCTAGATCAAGAGGATAGATCAACTACTTGGAGTTTTACTTTTTAGTATGGTTTAAAATTTAAATTGCGATTGTGGTCGCGATTAAAGTTGCAGTCATAGCCATTGCAACTATTGCATGTTGCAATGCAATGAATATTCAGTTGTTATAACCTGGATTTATTTTTTTAATAAATAGCATAGATTTTGTTGAAATGTAAATTAATGTATGATTATACTATGATGTGTATTAGGTAGTTAAAGTTAGTTAAAAACTGAATAAAGTTGGTTGGGCTCTGATATCTTAGTCAGCTTAATCCATGTGAGACCAATTGTATAAATAACTACTTATGACTCAATGTGAAGTAACATTTCAAAAAAATCCAGAATACTCTTTAAACTTTCATCTTTTGTGCTCAACAATTTTGTGTTTTTTGTGTTGGTGCCAACTTGTGTACCCAATAAAATATTGGTCAGAATTTCATCTTCATTTTATTATGCTTAATTCTTATTCTCTCTCTCTTAATTTTTTTTTTGGTTGAGGTTTGTTCCCTCATTTTTTTGTCTTTTATTATTTAATAATTTTTACTTAAAAAAATGTCCCCTAATTTTTACAAATATATCACTACTTTATTTTAAGTTGCAAATTAAACATTATTTTAACACTTTACCGTTAATTTTTATGTGTTTCAATAACATATCAAATGATTTTAGATTTGTCTGAAATTTTACACAAATGATCTATATAATACAAACTTTTAATCCAACAGTGCATTTTAGAAAAATTTATATCGGTTAAATTTTTTTTAAGCAATTGGGGGTATATACCCCTAAATCTGTAGGGGTAGACAAGAAAAAATCTTTTGTGTTTCATTAGTATCAAATGTTATAATTTATAAAAATTAACAGTTTTTGTGATTTCTTACACACCGTTACTTTTTATGTGTTTCAATAATATATCAAATGATTTTAGATTTGTCTGAAGTTTTACACAAATGATCTATACGATATAAACTTTCAATCCAACACTGTATTTTATAAAAAATTATATCGCTTAAAACTTTTTGTAGTGGTTGGGGGTATATACCCCCAAATCTTATGGGGGTACACAAGTTGACACCATCCAAAATACAAGCAGGAGAGAATAGAGAGCAAGAAGAACACAATTGACTTGTTTATCCAGTTCGGTCAAAACAACATACTCTGCAAGAAAGAGCAGTCTCTCTATTCCACTATAAATTTCTAGCCAAAAAACCGACAAAAACAACAAAAAAACAATCTTTTACTTGTGCGTGTGCGTCTGGTGCAGCCAGACCTGCGCCTCACGCAGAAACCAGTGTGTGCATCCCTTTTCTCCTACGTTTTGGCGCCTAGCGCAGCAGGTCCTGCGCCGAGCACAGAAAACAACTTCAACCTATTTTTGTTCCTTTTTCTTCATACGTTTTGATTCGTTCTTCGCGATTTCAAGGCATACTCAATAGAGTCGATTATGTAGAGCTAAGTTGGGATTCAAACCAAATTTTAAGATTACTTGAATGCAATAAGAACTAAAATTCCTCGCCTAACAAATATATACAGCACTGTAATTTTCATTGAATTTGGAATTTCTGGTCCATATCATATCACATGCATCCTGAATTCAAAGACAAGTAAGGAACTCCATGCACAGTCACAGAGAATTATTTTTAGAAAAATGATACTCGTGGCTAAAAAGACACCCTTCAATTCAACACAAACACAATGAACCACACTCTTGGATATTATTAATCTGTAGGGACAACCATACCTTGCATTCTTGCCATCCCATACAAGCTGCTTGCCGCGTATTGAAAAAGATGTAATTGACATATCATTAATATTCATTCAATAATACTACACAGTGACTACAACCACTCGGTGAGTAACCATTTATTCTTTTTGTGTTTCACAATGTTCTCAGTATAAATACCAATCTCAGCATGTAGAATCTTCAAAATAAAAAACTTAGAACCTTTCAAGTTAAGCATATTAAAACACCTAATACTAATTAAAGATGGTTTTTTCTTTTGTTGGGAAGATACAAAAAGGTATTTCACACATAGTACACAAAAGGCATGATGATTTCAGTCAAGAGTTGGTGTCGGAGGATGTTAGGGAAGGATATTTTGCTGTTGTTGCAATGAAAGATGGAGAAACTAAAAGGTTTATTATTGGGTTGGAGTACTTGAGTGATCCTGAATTTTTGGGATTACTTGATCAAGCTGAGGAAGAGTATGGTTTCATGCACAAAGGAGCTATTTCTGTCCCTTGTCAGCCTCAAGAATTACAGAACATTATAGATGGTGAAAGATGAGATGAGCACAGACATTAAACTAAGGTGCAAACCAAGAAAATATATGATACGAACACTATAGAGTATAGATAGATCGATGGATAGATGGATAGATAGATATTTCTAAGTTATTATGATAGATGTATAATTATAATAGAGATAGTTAATTAAGCCTTTTGATGCCAACTGAAGATGTATATTATGTTCGATATATTTAATATCAATAATATTTTTCAATATTTTGTCAACAACGAAAAATTAATATTGTTTAGTATGAATGAATTGTGGTTTGGTGAATCTAGAGAATTTGAAAGACTACTTGAATCGGCATTAGGCAGCTATTCAATATAAAAATCAACACTTTGATTATGTAGCGTTTAGCTATACAACCCAATTTGGTTGACTTGACGCATCGCATTACATATCTTTATGAAACACTCAATTGGATCCATATGTGTTGGGGAGTCTGAGATAGCTTCAAAAGCACAATAGTCTAATGATCCAGGATAACCGAGCGATTGAGAATGAGCAACTTATATTATAAATTCAACATTGAACCTATTTATAGTTGATTTGAGACTACCATTCATAAATGAATACCAACAAACTCCCTCTCTAGTGTGAACATCCCATATCACTATAATTACCCCAAGCACCGGGATATTACTCTCACTCCCCCCACAAAATCGAACCATGGCTTTAATACTATTTTTTGGGGAGTTTGGGGAGCACTAGAAGCAACAACGGGTAAATGATCCAAGATATCGGGGGGTTTAGGTGATGTGGTGTCCAAACCACTTATTTGGTGATGTGGCAATTCACTCACCGGTATTTTAGGGTCCCTTCATGACTGAACAGTGGTATTAAGATATATCCAAAATCTATTGGGCAACACATTATCAGGTCACTGGGTCACAATCCTGATGTCAAATCCTAGACATTAAGAAGTATGTTAAGAAGTTTCTCATTTGATGAGATATAGCCTGAAAATATACTTAAAAGTTATACGTAGTCTTCACCTTACAAGTCTGTGTTTGTAAGAGTTCATTCTAATGAATCATAATCTTCTCTCATTGTTCATTATAAAAAATGTCATTTCATTTTTTTCTCCTTTTTTTTCTCTCCGCACACTCATTTTATTGCTGCATCTGAGCTGCATTATGGGAGAGGATCTTTGATCTATTATAAGAGAGCGAATATATTCTCCCACAATGCAGCCCTTGCCACTATAAAAATGAATGTGGAGGAAGAGAGAAGATAAGGAAAAAACTAAGGACAGGAGGAAATTTAGTGGGAGATAGATTTGTGTTGTATATAGTTGGAGAGAATGAACTGTGATAGGATTTGGAGTGTCCACAGTCACTGCAAGATGCAGCGGGCTGTAGAACTTTATAAATTAACAAAGTGAAAAAAAAAAATCAAAAGTACCACCTAATCAAAAGTACCAGCTTAAGATGAATACTGTCAATTTAAGCAGAAGAGTTCAAAAGTGTTTACACTTTACAGTTTACACCATCTGAACTAAGACATCATAGTTTGTATATTAACAAATTTATTGATGTATAATTTCTTACATCTCCTATTTATACAAAGAGATTAAATACAATGCATCATATTAACATAGAAGTACAAAAGATCCTTAAATTCAACATAATATCAGTAAAAATATGAAATTAATGTACCATCCTCCACACCTAGGACTCTAGGAGGGTTAACAAACGATGAAATAAGTAGAGTAAAAGAAATCTATTTCACGTCAGAACAATTATTAGGACCAACGGGTTCTCTCAAGCAACTAGAAATTGCCATAACTGCTGATTCAATAGATGCATCTTCCCCCTATTTTTTTTGGTATTAAACCCTCATCAATGATCAAATCATTAACATACTAAGCTAATAAAAAAAATAGGCACATTGAAAAGCAGAACTTACCTTCTCCCTCCAATAGAAAATGTTCCCGTACTTGCCTGCTAAGCGACTCCAGAAACTACGTGGGACGTCCAAATCAACCGTAGCACCAACGTTGAAATTCAATATATTTCCTGTTCAACAAAAAAACTCCTTAAAATTACCTACTTTTCGAAGAAGACAAAAAAAAAACAAAGTGGAAGAACAACAATAATAACAGAAAGGCGTGGTTGTTTGTGTTTGCACCAGCCCAAAAATCAATTTTTAACTGAATTGATTTCAAGTTGAATGTTAAATTGTATTGTTAAGAAGTCCCACATCGGTTGTGAGATGGCCTGAATATGTATTTATAAGTGAGGGGCAATCCTCACCTTACAAGCCGATTTTTTGAGGTTGAGTTAGGCCCAACACTCAATTCTCTGATGGTATCAGAGCATATCCACGATTCGCTGGGCCACTTCCGATGCTATCGATCGGGTCATCCACCGCATGACCGCCTGCTATCGATCGGGCCATCCACCATTTATATCCGCGCTCCAAGCCCAATAGTGCTGGGCGCGAGGGGGTGCGTTAAGAAGTCCCACATCGGTTGCGAGATGGCCGGCAAACCTCACCTTATAAGCCGGTTTTGTGAGGTTGAGTTAGGCCTAACACTCAATTCTAAGATGTATATTTTCATATACATTCACTTAAAAATAAGTTGGACTAAAAATTTCAGGCGAAAACCACAATTGGAGGCAAAATCTCTAATTTCCAGCTTCAAGTTAAAATCTATTCTAGACACAAGCAATTCTACTCGCAAACATCCAAGTATAGGCACATAGTCTCATAGACTCTACCAAATGTGGGATCAGCAACAAAGACAATTGTTCTATCATCTACTTGCCAAAAATCTTTGATAGCCAAACCTGCATAATAACAATACACTAATTTCAGTTTTCATTAATTAATAACCTCGACGCAACCTTAAACCGTGCAAAGAATGTGATCAAAAACCTGGAGTATCAGGATAGTTTTGGGCCAAAACTCTCAACTTGACTCCAGTATCTTCTTCAAGAGCAGAAATCTCTTGTACTAGTCTCTTCTCCTGAACATGAATGATCAATTTAACATCATTAGTGTTCTTTCAAGAGCAAAAATCATACGCAAGTTTTTAAATAGTAGTTACGACTTGCAATAATAGTTGCAGCCATGTCACAATCCTTGATATTACAGAAAATCACAATCAAATGTGGTCGATGCTACTTCAATCAAAGTTGTTTTGAGGTTTTGACATCATAAAAAATTATTATGTCATAGAACCCGGGAGCCTGGACTTTAGCATTAATTCGACACAAAATAAAATAGAAACATTAGAGAGTTTTAAGTTGCAGTTCCCAAATGCAACAGAAATATAAACATGTCGGAGTTCTCTATTTTGCGATAATAGAGAGTTTTGTTTGCACGGGGGCTGTTTGGATAAACAACTTATTTGTAGCTTATAGCACAGTCGCTTGTCATGAATTCGTGATAATCTCTTATGAATAAACTTACATAAGCTATGTTTATACTTATGCTACGAGCCATTTTAATAAACTATATTGGAAAACTTATGAAAATAAGCTGAAACAAACTTATGAAAAAATTTATAATTCGTTTTCATAAGATCTCCCAAACAGTCTCACAAAACTTATGTCAGTGGATGAATTCAAATAAGTCAATCGAACCAGTATCAATGTCTATTCAATTGGCTTATTTAACATTCATTCGTCATAAACACTTGTGAAATTGTTTGGGAGAACTTATAGAAGCAGCTTACGACATGTCCATGAGTTGTTTTCAGCTTATTTTCATAAGCTCACCAAAATGACAAATAGCTTGTGAAATCAAGTTTAGTTTGACCTCATTTTATTTTATTTTGTTGTAGAAAACTAGAAATAGCTTAACATAAGTTTGATAAGTGCCTATACCATAATCACTTAATTAAGTTGTTTATCCAAACAAGTCAATAATACCTGTCCGTCGGATAGGAATCCGGCAACATCAATGACTGTAGTGAAGTCTTTAGGAAGCAATTCCGGCTTGTTAACGCCAGCTTTTGCCGCCTCAGCAATTTCAGCTCCTATCAAGTTCAAAAATATTCAATTTTTTGCAATATAGAAATTAAATGCCTAAAAAAATGTAGTGAAAAATGAATAATGAGTTAAGTCTCTACGGTTGCGTGCAGAGGATACCCGTTCAATCAAAAAATAATAATAATAATTAGTTAAGTAATACTACCTCCGAATAATAAGGAAAGTGAGAGGGCACTTGATAGAGCAAAATGGAAAGGTTTGGTGAGGGAGGTGGAAATGGAAGTGTGTGAAGAAGAGAGGTGACACGACAGCGTTTTGGATAGTATTAGTGGTCGAAGAAGAAGAGGTGAGTGTAGTTGTGGAAATGTTAATGATGGATAATGCGTCATCATTGTCTCTGTCTTTCCCGGTTTGGAAACCAAATTGCAGATGTGTGATGTGTCCATAGACCATGGGCTCATCTTAAGTTGGTTTCATCACATCTGCTCCTATGTTTTTTTAAAGGAAAAAGCTTATAACATGTTTAGTTTGAGTAAATAACAGTTTTTATTTATTTAATTTAATGCTAAAATTTCACCATTTAAAAATGGATAAACATATGTAATAGAGTTTTATTTAACGTTAGTTGGTTTGGTGGTGATTGGCGTTTTACTTGGTAGAAACGATTAAGATTCGATCACCGCAATTGTGTTTGGAAGGGGACCAAAACTATTTGATGACAAAATTCGCCCTAAATTTTGAACTACTCAAACATTCTTCCCTTAGGAATCAGAGGGTGAAAATAAAAAAGAAAAAAAAAAGTTCAAACCATAATTTTATATTATATGCAATATACTTACCAACTCAATGAAATTGATAGATACAGAGTAAATAATCTTTTTATACTTAGGTTAATTAAGTTTTTTAAATTTGTAAAATAATATATTTATAAAAAATCATGGCATGGGTTATTGTCCATAAGGAAAATCCTGCATAAGGTGTTTACAATCATTAGATTTAGTTACACGTGTAATAATCCTGCCAACTCTCATCTCACACTCTCTCCCTTTCTCAGACTCTCGCAATCACAATTGATTCCGACGAAATCCTCTTCTCTCCCAATCGATAGCTTCTTCTCCGGCGAAATTCTCTTCTCCCTCAATCGATTCTGACGAAATCATCATTCATCATCGTCGGCGACGTCTCTCCCAACCTGATGAATATGACAAACCCAATTTGAATGCAGAGTTTGTTGAACCCTAAAACCCAAATTAAAAATTGATTGAAGGACATTTGTCACCATTGTTGAATGCTAGAAGGAGATAAGCTGTCTTCTCAATCACAAGTATTTCTTTCCTTTGTTTTTTTTCGTATGTAGGTAATGTATGATGTATGATAATGTTAATTATTGAAGTTCATAGTTTTTCTTCTCTTAATTTGGAGTGATGAATATTGAGATGACACTAATTTGAAATGATCAATTTAGCTTCAGTTGTAGCTTTAATTTATTATATGTAAAGGATCAATTTACTTTCAAATTAACTTCAATTGTGTTGGTTATTGTTTATGCGACTTGCATATCTTATATTCAGTTTCCCTTATTAGATTCAGTTTCTTTTTGCTTTCTTATGTGTTATCTTTAAGTAATGGGAGTGCAGTTTATCATTGTTTAAAGGGTTATATTGTTGCTTTGTATTTGAAGACCAAGAGCACATGAACCACGTTTGTTTATGTATTTGGGGTGGCTTGTTATGTGATTAAAGCAGCTACTAGTGCTCCAGATCAAACTTTTGGCTTAAAAGTTGTTTTTTACTAAATCAATTAGTTGAAATTAAGCATAAGTAAATATGCAGTGTCTCAAAATCTAATGTTAAGAAGACAAACTGCATATTCAACTGAATCTTTAAGTTGAATTGGAATGTAGGAAAATTGAATGCATTGAGTTAACAGAAATATAATTTGAATCTGACTTTGGAACTGTACAAGACACTTATCTATCATTCGATTCATCTTTGTAACAATTGGTGCCATAGAATAGAAAGTATAATGATGTATCAAATAAAATTTTGAATAGGAACTTATGAAATTTAAATAAGATGAACTCCATCAATATTCTATCTTAGTTGAAACTGCATATACATAATCAATCTATGAAAACTTAGTTAAATCATATCATCCGTGTATGTTAGTTGTGCATCGTGATTTGTGTTGTTCACGGTAAATGAAACCTATTATAATATAGACTAAGCTAATAAGTTATTCGCCCGCCATATATCTATGCCATTTTCTTTCAAATTTTGTGTTATTGAAAGGTGGCTTATATACACATTTGTGGAGCTATAAGGCAAGTTTTACACATTTTTTGTAGTTTATGTAGATTTTGGTAAATGACTAATAATTAATGTCACGATGTCTTAATTTGCAGTATTCGTCTGGTCTGGTAAATTGTTTCCTTGCAGGAAATTTTCCTTAGGTACAACTCGCACCATTTCAGCCTACGGTGATGACCAAGATGATTACCAATCTGATATTGAGTTGTCTCCGACGTCACCAACATCAAACTTGCTAGCAGTAAGAGTAGATCTTATTGAGCAAGATGCTAAAGAAAATGAACACCAAACTGTCGTGGAAACAATCCGTGGTAGCTACTCATTTGTCAAGTTTGATCATGTAGAAAGAAGCGCGAATTAAATAGCATTACAATTAAGTTGTTTCATGCAACAATTTTTTGTAAGGTTACTCATATATATATATATATATATCTTTTTAGATATTGGTATAATTAAATTAGAAACGGTTAAGCTTTGTACATTCCTTTTTCTTAGAATACTTCTGCATTAGAAATTGTTACCTTGTTCTAAATCATGCTTATAGTTAAAGCCTTATTATATTATGATTAGACTTGATTCTACTTTTCCTTTTTCAAGTATTGTGCTTGTGTCATTAAATAAGAATTACACAAATTAGCATTGTTCAATGACACTTGTGACGTATCTGTAGTGGATATACCTTTAAGCAATTGTATTTAAATTTATAGTTACAAATTTTATCATTAATATTTATGTGATTGAAATCAAAACCATTAGAATATATTAATGGTTTCAATGTATAACATCTTGAAACCATTTAACAATATTAATGGTTTCAATAGATGTATTTTACTATTTTTGACTATCGAAACCATTATACCATACTAATGGTTTCAGTGTATAACATCTTGAAACCATTTAACAATATCAATGGTTTCAGTAGATCTATTTTTTACTATTTTTGACTATCGAAACCATTAGACCATACTAATGGTTTCAGTGTATAACATCTTGAAACCATTTAACAATATCAATGGTTTCAGTAGATCTATTTTACTATTTTTGACTATCGAAACCATTAGACCATACTAATGGTTTCAGTGTATAATATCTTGAAACCATTTAACAATATTAATGGTTTCAGTAGATCTATTTTTGACTATCGAAACCATTAGACCATATTAATGGTTTCAGTGTATAACATCTTGAAACCATTTAACAATATCAATGGTTTCAAAGATCTATTTTATGATTTCAGTCATAACAAATATTTAAAATCATTTAATAATAATTTCAGTCTTCTTTTATTTTTTTTAAAAATCATTACACAATTATTTTGATTTGAAAGCAATTTTGAAAAGGTAAATAAAGATAGAAATTTATTTTACAACAAAAGAAACAAAAGAGAGATGATAACGTTTGTGAATAATGGTTATTGATTGATTTATATTTGTTAATTAGTTTGTGAATAATGGTTTTAAATGTTTATCACATTTGATCTTTTGTTTTATTACAAAACCATTAGACAATTATTTTATTACAAGACTATCAAAACCACTTAATAATACTAATTGTTTCGGTGTATAACATATTTAAATCATTTAACAATAATAATGGTTTCAAAAATCTTTTTAACAGTATTAATGATTATATGATACCATTTAACAATATTGATTCTTTCACTGTATAACACATTGAAACCATTTAACAAGACTAATGGTTTCATCGTATAACATCTTAAAACCATTAGGCAATTATTTTGGTTTCACATAGAAGACTATCAAAACCATTATGGTTCTCCTCCTCCAATTGTGTCAATCCAAGAATGAAGGATGGCAATGACCCTAGGTCCTTAGATTTTTCCATGTACATCAAAGAAAACCATTAAGTACACTTATTCAACTTGAACAGGAAGAGGCACAAAAGAAACAGGACACATTGACATTCAATAAAACCCACAAACCAAAACAATTTTTCTACTGAATAAGCATATTAACACAATAATAAAAATCAGTGTTGAAATCGAACGCATTTAAGCCAACCAGGAGAAATCGAACCTCACTGTGACGGTCACAAATAAAACGGCAATGTCGCGTCGCGATAGAGGAAGAACAATAACACATGTTTGATAGCGATGATGAATGAAAGAAATGGATATATGAAGTAATGGTCTTGGAAAGCATTTTTGGCTTTGTGGTGATCTCAATTACTCTATGCATTCCATATTTTTCTGTTGACATATTGGTCATGACGTTAAAACAATTCATAGTTAGTATTAAGGATTATTGTCTCTTTGTATAAATTATCGCAAAATATCTCAACTATAATTTCGAGTTGCGCGGGTCTTATGCTAGTAGATAGTAATAATAAATGAAAGTATGAGAAGAAACATTTGGGTGGAAATAGATTATCAAAAGTTACAACCCAATTAGAGGATCCAAATCACTAGTTGAGTTACATTATGGAAGAAACATGAATTCCAAAGTCATGACATAGTGAAACATTTATAAGTTTGACTCATCTGATTTAAAAAAAGCATTGCTACTGCATAAAGTCATTATATCAAGAAAAGACACTTATAACTCATCTAGTGACAGACCAACTTCCAAATACAAGTGACAAAAATTAACAATGAAGAAAAGACACTGATGCACACTTTTATTGGACAAAATGCAGGACAAAACTCTTCAATTTTGAACAAGGTTATGCCAAAGGGTCATGTCATTACTTCCAATGTTGAAACAGTTGAATCTCGTTCTTGAATAATTTGAATTGAGCTGAACCAAAAAATTTCACATGAAATCATAATCATCCAAAGCATCATGCCAATCAGCAGGAACAAAATCTTCATCAGGTTTGCCGACAATATACAAAATCTTCATCCAAAGCATCAATATTCTACTTTTTCTTGAATGGATTTAGGGATTAAGTGAAGAAACGAATTGGGGCTTTTCATTTTTAGGGATTTTAAGTTTTACAGTGAAGAAATGAAGAAACAAATGGAGGATGATGATGATAATGATTTCGGTGTTGTTGATAATGATTTTGTGTGAGCTGATGAATATTCTGGCGATGGAGGAAGCAGTCGCGATGTCGTGCGATGGAGGAACGGAAATTTCGTGATGTAGTGCGATGAAAGAAGCTGAATTCGTGTGATGTCGTGAGTTGGTTTTTCGTGTGATCAATTTTTGTGTTGGACTTGGGCTGTTGGGCTTATGCTTAATAGACTGGTTTATGTACGGTACATAAACAATTGTTTATGTACCATAACCGATCCCAAAAATCATGACAATAATAATTTAGATCTTTCTTGAGTAAATAATAATTTAGATTTTTTTTTTTTGACAGAGAGTAAATAATAATTTAAATCTTAAATTTGCATTTTCCAAAATTTGGACCACAGTTTTATAAACTTTTATTATAGTTGTTTCTGTGTAGTAAGAAATTATTCACCTTGTTAAAAAATTAATTTCTGTTGGAGAATATGTTAGACACAAGATGAATTCTCCCTTTTAATTAATTTTTTTCATACATACGAGTTATGAATCGAATCTCTAACTACATGTTTAAGGAGCCAAAAAATCTTGCCACTTGACAAATTAATTGTTAGTTGATTGACAAGTTTTAATTTAAAGGGTTAAATATGTTTTTAATCCTTATAAACATCTGACTCTTCTACTTTTAGTTCCTCTAAATTTTTTTCCCACTTTTTAGTCCTTACAAACTTCTCTAACATGAATTTTAGTCCTTACTTTTAAGTCAACTCATGTATACTAATTAAAATTTGGAGTTATGTATAGCAGTAATGTTTAGTATATTAAAAATTGAATTGATTGGCAAAATTTAAATTTTTTTAATTAGTGATGAATTAAATATGAATTTTTGAAGTGTTTGCGCTTAAAAATTCATAGTTAATTTATCATTTGTTAAAAAATTATGAATTTTAGTTTCAGTAATTTTTATAATATTATAAACATGATCACAAAACCTCGTTAAAAAATTTGAATCGTACACATAGTTCGATGAAAAGTAGAGACCAAAAATCATGATCGGAAATATTTTGAGGACCAAAAAGTGGAAAAAAAATTTAGAAGTGATAAAAACACAATAAGTGTCTAAAAGAAACCAACAATAAATTGGTTGAAGTGATAAAAAATTTAGGAATTTGATTTCAGAAGACAGCATTTTAATTAGAGCCAAACAGCTTGTGATTCTTCTTTTTTCAAATGCACAAACTACATGTCAACCATATCAAAACACAAAAAACTCCTAGCCAAATTACAATGACTCTCCAAACATCACCAAAAAAAATCACAATCAGTAAGCAAATGGGTACAAATTTACTACTTCCCACATCCACCTGTGACCTGAGCATAACAAAGAGGTATGATTCAAGACAACTTAACAGATAAGGTTATCTTTAGTAGAAGGCTTAATTATACATTTGGTCACAAACATTTATTTTAGATTTTAATTTGATCTCAAACGTTTTAAAAATTTCAAATAAGTCTCAAATATTTATAACGTTTACATTAGTTAGTCCCCTCCATCAAAAATTTCTTAACACCGTATAATTAAATCAAGTGGTGAACGGAAATAGCAATGTGAACATGTCTTCTTAAAATTTAAATAACAAAAAAGAAAATAAATCAAATTAGGTTAAGAAGAGCTACTTTATTCCAACATGGACAATCCTCCTAATTTTAGCATCAAACCATCCAAGAATGTTCTCAACAACCTTATCTCTCGACCGATTCAAGTCCCTCATCGCATTACTCCCTCCACCCAAAATTCTATGAGCTATAATTTTGGTAGGAGGATCACGGGATGTCAAATATGTTCCTCGAACAAAATTAAAATGGTGGTGAAAACAAAAAAAAATGTTTGTATTGTGGTGATTTATATTTATTTCTCTTTTCCAGTATTTGAAATAACTAAACTTTTTATATTAAAGTTGAATACACTAATTTTATATATAGTTCATTATTCTATCACATCATCAACCTTTTTTTTTTTTTACAAACAAAAATATTTATTCATTCAAATTGAGAGAGTACATCGAATATAAGCACAGATTCAATATTGCTAAAAACGAAAAGGATGAATCTGCGAACAAGTTCACAACATCCAAGTTAATAGCATAAAACGGCATACTCAAGCCTACAAATAAGGTGACAAAATATCCATGACTCCGGATCTGCATCGTTGAGGACCTGGTCATTGATTGAAACTGTAGTTGATTGAAATTGATCTAACAATTTAAACCAAGCGAACACCGTAACAAGACGGAAATACCAAACACCGCACCAAGACGGGAAATCACAAACGGCGCACTAAGAAGGAAAATCACAAACGCCGCACTAAGAGGACGAAAACACAAAAATAACACGAAAGAAAAAACTTAAACAGTATGAAAACCACTTATTGAAATCAAAGGAGATGGAAAAGTGATGCACATGGGTGATCTCGAGTCAAAGAATGACCCAAAACCACCCCTTTTCATCATCAACCTGTTTATGTAAAATGTAAGCTGACGTCATGTATTGGATGTTAGTGAAAAATTAGTTTACGTCATATATGTTTATTAAACTCTTTCAATAATTTATAATAATTTATTTTCCTTATTATTTAAAAAAAGAGTTTGGTGGTGATGCACTCACATTGTAAAATAATTTTGCATGGTCATCTAATAAGAAACTGCAAATCTTTCGCGTCATATCAAGAAAGTGAGATGAAGTGAAATGATGCGGTGGATAACATGGTCGTCATTGGTTGACCCATTGTTAGTGCATATTCCTTTTACTCTTAAAAAAACTCCCTTGGCCCCAAATTATAAGCACTTTTTCAAAAATAGTCTAGTCTCAAACTATAAGCCTCTTTACAAATTATTAGGTGCATTTATTACTTTTTTCCCTACATATACCCCTAATTATTACTCTACCTTGCATTGGAATACGAAAAATCAAAAAAAAAAAATACACATACAAACAAAGGACAATTTAGTAAAATTTATATACAAACTAGACATAATAATTACACTACCAACTTTTCTTAATACTATGTGAAAAAAGTCAGGGGTGCTTATATTATGGGACGGATGGAGTATATCATTCCTATTTTTAAACAGTTTACAAAAGCAATAGGGAAATTTTTTGAAAAGATATGGAAAATATAGCAAATTATAAAAATTAATTTTCACATTTCTTCTACATAACTTGAAAGGGCACTATAAATTAATTTTAAAAAAATGATAGTATTTTTTTGTCAAAAAAAAATGATAGTATTTTATAATTAGAAGTGAATGAAAACAATATGTTAAAATACACATCTCAAAAGTTAAAAAATAATGTAGCATACAATCCCCTCCAAACAGATTCAGCAGTCCATACATATAGCATATGGTCAATAGTTATATTATATCAATTATATGTGAGGTAATGACAAAAACTAGTTCTTAGGTATTCATGGCATCTCAACTAGCAACTCCTTATGCAAGTAACATACAAGTCAAGCATGCCATGTTATTTGAGTCATTACTTTTATCTGAACAAATAGTACTTTCTATTAAGTTTGCATTTAACACAACATCTCAGCAGCATCATGAGGACAATGGCAGCACAAGAAACACATCCTTATAACTGTTTAAACTCCCATTCGAAGTATCATATTCGAGAGTACAACAAGGAGTGAAGGAGGGGCGGGGGAAATCAATTTTGTCCAAGTTTGCAACCAAAGTAACAATAATACAATATTAGCAAGGGAGAAAAACAGAATAAAAAACCTAAGTGAAGTAAACAGGCCAATTGAAGTAGTATGAATCTCGGTGAGGCCTGTCCCAAGTCTTGTTCCACTACAACAACATAAACGTTTATGATTAAATAAAGAACACAGTAAAAATAGTTTTAGTTATGTTCCACTAAACTCTCAAAAAATTAGGTAGTAGAGGGAGGTAAAATATCATACCATGGGCTCATATGGCTGATTCTTCTTCATTGCTCTTTTCCAGTGATATTGCTCATATAGCATTGCCCTATCATGCCAGCTGCAAATTAAAGGATTTAAATTATTGACATAAATGACTCCTGGTGCAGAAGAAATCTTCATAGAACAAAACCATAATTAGTGACGAGAGAAATGGTGTCAAGTTACCAAATCTCAAGACTAAGCTAGAGGGAAAACAAACCAAGAAGAAAGACAAGACATTGTAACATGATTCAACAGGCTACATTTTGTGCATTATAACGAACCATAGCAAGTAATTGATCCATAGATAAGCTGAGACCTCCATACCAATCAAACCATTTCAAACTCTTGGAATACATGCAATACATTTTAGTTACAAATATGTCATACAAAGCTAATCGATCAATAAACAAATTGAGTGAATCATCAATCTAGTCTTTCGATATCTTAGATGTTAGGCAATTAGATTGCATAAATTGGCGAAACTCCAAAATACAGTGTGAGCCACTGTGATTTTGACAAACCCACCCTGATACCAAAATGCACTAAGTTAGTCATAGACAAATTTTGAGTTAATCATTAATCTACTCATTTGAATCTTAGATGACCGACAATATAATTCCATAAATCGGCGAAACTCCAAAATCTAATGAATCATCGTGATTTTGACAAACCCACCATGATACCAAACATGCAATACACTAAGTTGGTCATAGACAAATTTTGAGTGAATCATCAATCCTTAGATGTCAGACAATTTAATTCCATAAGTCAACGAAACTTTAAAATCCAGCGAGTCATTGTAATTTAGGGTAAAATAGAGATTTTATTTTGTTCAAAAATGAGATTTTTCAGTGCAAAACTGGGATTTTTGTTTAAAACTGAGATTTTGTCCGGCCTTTATAAATTTTCTGACTCCGCCACTAATACCAAATATGCACTAAGTTGGTCAATTTAGTCTCCAAAATTGTCCTAGAGAGACTAACATGATCATAAATTTTCAATTTCATAAATCATTTAGAGAAATTTAGCTCATTTCAAGAACCAAATTGTCTAAGTCTAACCTAATTAACCCCTACAACTTGATAAAATAAACTATCAACTAAGTCATAAACCTTCAAACAAACAAAAAGGATTATCTAAACTCTCAACCACATAAATGAGAAATGAAAGTATTGAAAGGAACAAAGAAGAGAGTGATGATATGATACTTGAAGGTAGTGGAACCGGTGTGCCAAAAGTAGGGATTGATGCAGTTGGCGGCGGTGAAAGCAAGGGAGCCGACCCAAATGTTGATGAAACGGTGGGGATCCGCATGTGGTACGCCTGGGTCACCGCGATAAGCAGAACTGAAATACTTGTCCATTCTTTCTTCTTCTTCTTCTCTCTTTTCTTCTTCCAACACAACTTTCTCTTATCCACACTCCTATGTAAACCTCGCTTATTCACAAGATAGACTACGACGTCGTTTTCAAAAATAAATTAAAAATGGGCACATATTTGATAGAATTAAATATGTTTTTGATCATTAAAAATACATTAAATTTCCCGTCAAAAAAAAAAAATGAAATATATATAGGTTTAAATATATTTTTGGTTCTTTAATTATTTTCAATGTTTCACTTTGGTCCTCTAACTATTTTTTATTTCGAATTGGTCTTTGTGAGAGATGTCCTTTATGATATATTTAGACGGGCGGGAGTATCGGTAAAGAAAGAGGCGCCTGTGAACTTTTTAACTGACCCACAAGAAGGAAGATCGACACTTAGGCCAGCAGACATTTTGGTGTATGGATGGGTCGGAGGAAAACATGCGTGCGTAGACTTGACTGGGGTTTCTCCACTTGTAGGATTGAGGACTCACGATTTCATTGTGGGACAAGCGGCCCTCAAAGCTGCTTCAAGCAAAGTTGCTAAACACGGAAAAGCATGTTCGGATAATCAACATGCTTTTATACCATTTGCATTTGACACTTTTGGTTTTCTAGCTCCAGAGGCTGTAGATCTTTTAAATAGAGTTCAAAAGGTCATGCATAGCAACATTGTTTCTCCTAGGTCTATGGATGTTGTTTTTAAAAGAATGAGTTTTGCAATCCAAAAAGGGGTAGCGGCGCAGCTTGTTAGCCGATTACCTTCTATTCATATGTAAAAAAAAAAAAAAAAAAAAAAAACTAAACTAAACTCTATTTAAAAATGTTCTTCATAATTGGTCTTTTAACTTTCTTTCCGTTAATCAAGTAGGTCCTCTCCATTAATTTTTAACCTAAAATATATAAAGTGGAGCAATATTTTAATTGACCCATTGTGGACCTTACTAATTGTTATAGTTTAAACATTGATTTTTCTTATTAAAAAGATGACCATTAGATTATGTAGATCTATATTATCTAACTGTGAACCATCACCATCTAACTTTTTTCTCATTTTCTTCATCTTCTTCCTTCCATCTTCTTCATCAAGTTCATACAAAAACCCAGAAAAATTCAGAGAACAATATGTGTGGTGTCTTTTACCAGCTCTACACATGCACAATGTTGTCGTCACCACTGCAAACCGTTTTCGCCATCACTATGCACAAATTTTTCGTCATTGCTGAGCTCATAGTTTTCCTCGCTGCTGTGTTTTTGCCATCACTGTGCATATAGACTTCGGCAAAACCAACCACCACTAATTAAATTACATGAATCCAAAACAACATAGTTTATACATGTTAGCTTTAGATCTAGATCTGGATCTCATATTTCTTGGCTGAAATTTTTTTAGTTTTTTAATGAAGTTGGTTGAAAATTTAAGTTTGATTGAGTAATTTATGAAGAATAATTTCAGCATTTTAAGGATATTTCAGCGTTTAAGGTTTCAACGCAATTTATCTTCTACGCCGTTTCTTCATTCTTCATCTTACCAAAGTCAACACCAAGATGGAATCACAGATTAAGCATGCTGTTGTTGTGAAAGTTATGGGTCGTACCAGATCTAGAGACATGTCACTCAAATTAGAGTTAAGTTCTTGAATGATCATGAGGAATGTGAAAGGACCAGTTAGGGAGGGAGATGTTCTCACCCTGCTTGAGACTGAGAGAGAAGCAAGAAGACTTCGATAGAAGAATAACACCAACTCATAAGTTTTGAAATGCAATTGTTCTGTGACTTATGTTTTTCTAGTTCTATTTGACGTGTTGTGACTTATACAACTCTGTTTTGTTTTTCTGGAATTAATAAAAATGAGTTTTGGATGCTTAAAAAAATCTGAGTTTGAGATTATAAAGATGAAGAACAATGGATGAAAGAAGATGAATATTGCAATTTGTACAAGAACAAACGTTTTTTTTAATTAAATTAACGGAAAAGACCACTTTGATTAACGGAGATAAAGTTAAGGGACCAAAACGAAACTAAAAATTAGTTAATGGACTCAAACAAAATGTTTAATATTTAAAGGACCAAAATGAAACCTCAAAAATAATTAAAGGACCAAAACTATATTTAAGCATATATATATATATATATATATATATATTAAATTTTAGTTTTAGTCCCTCTAAAAAATTATTTATACTTTTAGTCCTATATAATTTTCAATCGCCATTTTTAATGTAATTATGCATAAATATATTAAATATAATGAAAATCTATTCCTATTATCAAATTAATCTAAACAAGAGAAATAATTGGAATATAGAGATCAAGGAGAATGAGAAAAAGAATGAGATTGTATTATTTTCTTCACAAGTGTATCTTTACATCATAGCAAGAGTCTTATTTATAGGACATCAATATACAAATGAATCATCAAGGCTATTTAAAGATCACTCACTAATGGGAGTTATAGGAAAGTGGAAGATCACAGATGCACATCCACTAAGACATTAAGACATTCACTAAGGTACTAGTATAATTATTCATAACACTCTCCATTGGATGTCCATCGAGGATATGCCTCATTAAAACCTTATTAGGAAAAACCCTGTGAGAAAAAACCATGGCAAAGGGAAAAAGAGTGCAGTTTTTCTCCCCCTGTTTGAAGCATCTATGTCAACATATAAATTTTCTCTCAAACATAATAAATCAATAAACTTCATGATATATCCTTTTTTCAATAGAGCTATGTGGAATCCACTATATCTTCAAAACCTCTTCTTTGAATTGTTTGTATTTGAACTCGATATGTGGAAGTAAGAACTGTTGAGTTAAATTTATATCATGATGATGCCTCTATCGCCTTATGTAAATATTCGCGTACTTCATAATTGACTTATTCTGGATCAGAAAAATATCTCACATTTGCATGGTTAATTTGACGAACATATATTCTTAAAATAAATGATTTAACTCTATCATGAAAATATTTACCTCACGTTATTCTAATGCATTTTGGTTAGTGATAAATCATATCTCATTAGCAAGAATAAAATAATATTATCTCATCAATCTATATAAGTAATATGCAAGCGCACTAATTTAACGTCTTCAAGACTGAGATATTTGACACTAACATCATTTACTTTTTTTTTTGATAATGGCAAAATATTATTAATTGCGCTAACTCCGTAACAAGACGTATCGGAGAAGCCAAAGAGCTGAGTACAAAGTACATAAAGTACACAACCAAAACAAAACACCATCACCACCACTCCCCCATTCCCCAAATTACAACAAAAACTCCACCAAATACAATTAACAAAACAACAACAACAACGAACCAACAAAGACACCTCCCACCCCACCCGAAACGAGTATTAGAATAGGAGAGAAGAAAAGACAAGTGGGGCTATCGAAGCAAACAATCTCTAGGGTCCCAACACCACTCGTATAGTAGACACGGTGCCATATTCAATTTCCCAAAACTCCATTTCCAACTCAACACTTTAATGTCTTCCACCAAAGCGGTTGCATCCATCTCATCGTTGCCAAAAACCACGTCATTACGCGCGCTCCAAATGGACCACAAGGTAGTGTGCCAAATCAACAAAAGACCTTTCCTCATCCGTTTATTCCACGCCACTTCCCCCACCATCCCAAATAGCGAACCAAATGAAGGAGGCATAACAAACACCACTCCCGTCCATCTAAAAATATCATGCCACACCTTCATGGCAACCGGGCAATGCATAAAAAGATGAACCGAAGTTTCAAGCGAGAACACACATCCCACACAAAGTCTTGAGGCTTCCGAAGTAAGAATTCCCCTATAGTCAAGGTTCACTCTCGTTGGGATACGATCATGAAGAAGTTGCCAAGAGAAACAAATAACTTTCGAAGGGGCCGGACTTTCCCAAATAATATTAACCGCCCCGGCCATGTCATCCGCACCCTCCTCACCACGAAGCTCCTTAACAAGATAAATATAGGATGACTTAACTGAGAACTTCCCTTCCGAATCCGGAACCCATCTCCACAAGTCCGCCTCCGAAGACAACCTCACTGAATCCAACTTCTCCTGAAGTTGCCCAACAAGATCCAACTCCCATTGGAAAAGCTCCCTACGCCACAAAAAAGACCACACCCCACCCTCCTTGTTTCTTTGGTAACACATATCCACCATACAATTCTTTTGATTTGAGAGAGAAAACAAACGAGGGAAGAGAGACGATAAAGAGTCATCCCCCAACCATTTAGACAACCAAAAAAAAGTGGAGCTACCATCACCCACCACCCGAGTCGAACACTCCAAAAGCCAATTTTTCGACTCCACCACTCTCTCCAAAGCACACAAATCCTTCCACCAAGAGGACGATGAGTTGGGGGTTCTAAAATCCCGCCAATCAACATGGTGAAGAATGTGATCTCCATATTTCGCCACTAGCACTTTCTTCCAAAGAGGCATCCCGAGTTGAATTAGTCGCCACCACCATTTTGATAAAAGACTTAGATAGACAATCTCCACGTCCCTCACGCCTAAGCCACCTTTTCTCTTCTCTTTACAAACCACCGACCACTTAACCCAACTAATCTTCCTCCCACCCTTCACACCTCCCCAAAGAAACTCCCTTTGGATACGCGTCACTTTCTTCCTCACGGTAACCGGCATCTTTAGGAACGAGAGGTTGAAAATTGGTATAGCATTCAACACCGCATTAATCAACATTATCCTCCCTCCTAGACTAATGTATTTATTCCTCCAAGAAAACAACCGGCTCCTAATGTGCTCCAACAAAGGATCCCATGTGGACTTGCTTTTAGGATTAGCGCCTATTGGTAAGCCGAGGTACTTAAAAGGAATTGAACTCCTTTTACAACTAAGAAAGTTACACGCCATCTCCATGAAATTATTATCAACATTTCCACCGGAGAGCCCACTCTTCAAAAAATTCACTTTAAGCCCGGAAACCATTTCAAACCCCCTAAGGATAGCCTTGATCATCCAAAGATAGTCAATCGACGCCTCTCCGATACATAGAGTATCATCCGCGTATTGGAGATGGGAAATAATCACCGGTTCACAACCCACCGAGAAGCCTTTAAAAAGATGCAAATCCACCGCCGTACGCATTAAATCGCTAAAGCCTTCCGCCACAAGGAGAAAGAGAAAAGGAGCCAATGGGTCACCTTGCTTGAGCCTCCTTTGAATATTAATCTCGGGTGTGGGAGACCCATTTACAAGGACCGACAAATTACCAGCAAAAACACACGTCCGAATCCAATCAATCCATTTGTCATTGAAACCTGCCCGGTGAAGCATATAATCAAGGAAGCCCCAATCCACCGAGTCATAGGCTTTCTCGAAGTCCACTTTAAAAATGAGACACTTTCTCCTCAACTTCTTAGCCAAATCCACCACTTCATTGACCACCACCACCCCATCTACCAAATTTCGGCCTTTAATAAACACCGATTGATTTGGAGCAATAATAGAATCCATCACCTTCGCAAGTCTTTTTGCCAACACTTTTGCAATCAACTTGTAAAGGCACCCTAGGAGAGAAATAGGCCTATAATCGGATAAAGAAGCCGGTGAACTCATTTTTGGAATCAACGTAACAAAGTAAGATAAGAAACTCCTCGGAAGACATGCGTTTTCATGGAATTGGTCAAACATAATCCTTACATCACCCTTTAGCAACTCCCACAACTTCTTCACAAAAGCAAAATTAAAGCCATCAGGTCCCAGGCTTTTATTCTCATCGCTTTGAAAAACCACCTCCTTAATCTCCTCAAGCGAAAACGGGGATATAAGACTCAAGCTCTCTTCCTCCGATAGCATGGGGAACTCAACCCCCTCTAACTTGGGACGCATCGTGTGGTTGTCCGACACATGATTCTCAAAGAACGATGAGATCGCCCCTTTAATGAGAGTAGGATCTTCAAGCCACCCTTCCTCTACCGGGAGAGCCTTGATCACATTTGCCTTGGATCTAGCCTTTATGCAACCATGAAAGAACTTAGTGTTTCCATCACCCTCCTTCAACCATTTAGATCTCGAATGTTGGAAAATGAGGGCCTCTTTATTTTTAAGACACCGCCACAACTCCACGAACTTTTCTTTCCGACACACCACCTCTTGGCTTGTCAAACCCAACACTTCGCTTCTAGTGTCTAACTCACTAATAGCCTCAATCAACCCCTTTATTCTAGCCTCCGTGCCCCCGTAAGCATGTTTACTCCAATCCCTAATGAAAGATTTGAGCCCTTTTAATTTTTCTTTTAGCACAAACCCCATCCACCCTTCAAAAGTAAAAGTCCCCCAATGCTCTTCAACCGCCTTAACAAAATTCTTATCTTGGAGCCAAAAATTATTAAAGCAAAAAGGTTTTGATTGACGTACCTCTTGCGCATATTTTAAGATAAGGGGGCAATGATCGGAGACATCTCTAGGCAACGCCCAAAGAGAGCAAACGCCCCATTTATGAGCCCACTCATCCGAAATAAAAACTCTATCAATTCTACTCATCGCCCTCCCACTTGAATGGAACCAAGTAAACCTCCTCCCATACAACAGAAGATCCACCAACTCCATATCCTCCATAAATTTCCGGAACTCCGTAACCTCCAAAGAACTTGACCCGCCCTCTCCACTATTGATGCCTTAATCTAAACAAGAAAAATAATTGGAATATAGAGATCAAGGAGAATGAGATTGTATTATTTTCTTCACAAGTGTATCTTTACATCATAGCAAGAGTCCTATTTATAGGACACCAATATATAAATGAATGATCAAGACTATTTAAAGATCACTCACTAGTGGGAGTTATAGGAAAGTGGAAGATCATGGATGCACATCCACTAAGGTACTAGTATAATTATTTATAACAATTCCAAAAAAAAATTGGAATTTTTTTGACATAAAAATTTGAATTTTTTAACAAACTTTGAATTAAATATAAATTTTTAACCACAAAAAAAATTAAAAATTCATATTTAGTTAATGTTTTGTTAAAAAATTCTAACTTTTTTTGGAGAGTTTATCATAATTTTATAAATTTTTCTGAAATTTTTTTATTAAAAAATATGATTTCTACGATTTTTTTGAATTTTTTTTGTTAAAAAATTTGAATTTTTTAACAAACCATGAATTTGGTCTTGTTAGGGGCACTAGTTAAGGTAACAAAAATAGTAAGTTTATTTATTTTTATTTTTTTGACTAAAAAAAATTCATTCATTCAAAATCATGTTACATCATCACATAATACAAAATCAAAATTGCTAAAAACTAAAAAAGATGAACCTGCAAACAAACTCACAGTTGAATCCGAGTTGATAGCATATAACGGCAAAATGCCTACAAATATTATGTAGTTAAAGTGTCTGAAATACCCGTGCTTCCAGATTTGCAACGTTGAGGACGCAAAAACCATTGTTTGAATCTGCACTAGATCTGATATAATCCGAGAATTTGAATTGAACAAACACCAGAAAAACAAAGAAACACACCGCACAAAGACGACGAACAACCAAACGTCGCACTAAAAGACGACGAAATCACAAAACAGAAGAACAAAATAGATATGAGAATCACTTATTTTAATTAAAAGAAAAGCAAAATATGATCTAGAGGGGTGATTTTGATCAAAATTGATCCTAAAATCACCCCTCATAGAGGAAGAAAAATGAAAAGATGAAACTAGGTTTAAGAAGTTTATATTGAAAACAACATTTTATGTATTTTTATTGCTTTGACCGCACAAATTTCAATGTACTTTTACTATATTTGTGTTTCATAATCATTGCCCCAAGTGCATTAGTTATCATTTTCCTTTATTTATATATATTATGACAGTTTCAAGGAGTTCTCGTGCATTCTCAAGAAAAATTGCTTAGATGTCATTCATTTAGAGAATTTCTAAAAACAAAATGTGTTTGTTTCATTTTTAGGTAAAAATTTTTTAGTCTAAGGTTTATTGTTCGATTCTCATTGACAACAATAATTCAATTTTCATAATATTTTATGGAAATATACTCTTTTTTTGTCTTGCTAAGATATTTTAGCCTAATTCAATTTGTATAGCTTATGAAGAATTTTGTTTTTTGTAAAGCTTTTTTTTAGCCTAAAGTTTTATTAAAACTAAAATTATTGATAATAACATAAAGATAACATTTAAGAGATAACTATTTTATTTTCACTCTATATGCAGCCTCAATTCACACCACCTAAAAAACAAAGAAAAAATATTTTTAATTGAAAAGAAAATTAATTTTCCTTCAAAGATGGAGACACCATATTATACCATGATGAAAGACATCACAATTTAGTTTACTAATGTTAACTGTGTTGTCTGAGTTGTTTGGAAGTGGTTCATCATTGATCTAAAGATTCTTAAAGTAGTCTTCTCAGTGACTATTAAAGACTCGTCTTGCAATCAGTTACCGAGACATTAATAAGACAAATGACATCATTGCCGATATGCTTAAAATCTTGGACGAAAATCCTCGAGAAGAGCAAAGGCAATTGCATAAAAGAGTGTTTCTGAACAAAAATGATCCAAAAAATCAAACTTCTATGATATCGATATCTATCTTGCTTTGTTAAAACATCAAATAATGAAGTGTAATTCTCCTGGGTCTTCTTGGAGTGATCGATCATCATTCTGAGCTGAGCTTGTCTAGCCACATCCATATCCACAATAGATATTTTTATAAATAATTAAAAAAAAAAATTAAGTGTAATTCTCCTTAAGGTTAGCCACATCAGCCTAGTAAAAAAAAAAAAAAAAGAGTATTTTTATAAATAATTTTAAGTCATTCTATATACATATTCATACATATACTAATGAATATACTAATGAATAATTTTAAGTCATTCGGTACACATATTAATTTAAGTATTAGTATAAATGTTAGTGCATAATTTATTATTGATGATTTCAAGTTATTTGCTATACATAAAATATTATTTCAATAATATAGTTTAATTTTATAATAATAAATATTAGCTTTGTTTGTCAAAAAATGATAGATAACTAATTGAATTTGTAGTATGGAGTAAAATTAGCAATTAAACTGACATAAATATAAAATGGCGTAAAAAATATGTTTAATTTAGTTAATATTTAATTTTTCAAGATAATATTAGTATATAAAATAAAAATGAATAAGTTATAAGCTAAATGAACTTGTTTATCAAATGAATAAGGTCATAAAATAAAACTACTAAATAGGTTTTTTTTCCCTTCAATATAAGCTTATAATGAGTCATCAAATATTATTTATGATTTCACATCCTTCGTTATAAGTAAAGTATTTTTTTCCATTTTTTTGGATATACATATTATACTAATAATAATCATATATATTGTTTGTAGTTTAACTAAATTACCAAAATAATTGTTTTTTAATGGCGATTAAATATTTTAGCCCCACTAAAAATTTATATCTAGGTCAGTCCCTGCTGATGACCCAACTGATTCAATATTATGTACATATTCTTTGAATAACATAACAAGATAACAGCTCTTTATATGATATATATATAAGAGTAATGCATTTTAATGGTGTTTTGATTTCCTAAGACAGCCAGTTTTGAAGAAACAAATCCAAGTTTTATTATAAAAATAAGAGAAGAAATTTAGGTACATTTTCATAGTACTTTTTGTATGTTTTTTTTTGACAATTACTTTTAGTATGTTTTTGAACGTAACAAATTGTGATTTTATCAAATTCACAAAAAAAATTCAAAGTTTGTTATAACCATTAAAATTGAATTTTATGTTAAGAATCATACCACTGTCAAAAATAAATGTTTTTTTTTTACCAAACTGTCAAAAATAAATGTTAGGAATCGTACAAAATAAATACCTAATAAAATGCACATATGTTTTGTTCAAAAAAAAATATGTTGAAGAAAAAAAAAGTATGAATGTGGAGTCGAACCCATGATCTATAGAAGCAAAATTAAAATAGATCTATATCAACATATATATACAAAAATTTAGAATTTTTAAACATGATATGAATTAAATATGAATTTTCTAAATTGCAAAAGTTTAAGATACAAATAATAAAAATCATGACCTATAAATGAAATTTTGACCTCGTTTTTTTAGAGAAACTTTTTATGATGTTCTAAACACACCTGTAAAAAAATTATTCTAAGATTCATGTTGATTTACAGGTAGGGACTAAAAATGAGTGCATAATAATTTTCTAATAAATATTAAAGAGGGACTAAACTTAAAAAATCATCATTTTGTAAGGACCAAAAATATATTTAACTCATTAATATAAATTTTGTTCATATTTGTCTATACAACGAAGCTGTGAGAATTATTTTTGAGTGAAAACCTTTTAGGACCTGTTTGGTGCGCCGGATAGAATACAGACAAGATATGATAAGAAGATGGATAAGAGTATGGTAAGATATTGACATAATAAATATTATCCTATTATATGTTTAGTGTACACATGATAAAAAAAAAGATAGCATTATTTTTTTCTATCGCATGTTTGATGCACACTTCATATTGACATGATAAGATATGTTATATTTAAATAATCAAATTTTCCTTAAAGAATAAATATATTATTTAAAAAAAAAGCATATATTTAATTGACTTTTTTTTATTGATTAATTGATATTAAGTAAAAAATACAAGTATTTTTGCACCTTATTTTCTTTTTACTTGTCGTTTTAGAAGAAAAAAAACCAAAAATAGAACAGTGTAGTTTTGCACCTTATTTTCTTATTATGACCTTTTTTAAATATATATTATATTTTTAAGCCACCAATAATTTCCTACTTTTTCACAAATATTATATATTCCTAAAAAATTGTAACAAACTTTATTTAAAAACAAACAAAATTTGTATACAATAAAAAGATTAAATTGTTTCAACAAAAAAAATAGTATATAAAATTTAGTCAATAAAATAAAATAGGAAAGAGAGTATAATAGGAAAAATATAACCTAAATTGCTAAAACGACAAATAAAAAGGAACAAATATTTTTTTCTAAAGCGACAAGTAAAAAGAAACGGAGGTAGTAACTAATTTCATATAATTGTGGAGAGATGAGAATGAATCATGTGTGGGATAATTATGCTACAAGTTGATAACCGAGCGGATTAAAATAACTAAGAGTCAATCGGATAGGATTAACAATAAGTTTAATTTATCCTATCACGTTGGTGCACCAAACAAAATATTTAAGTAGAATAAAATAATTTTATCATATCACGTCTCTCTATCCTGCGCAATAAACGAGCCCTTAAGTTATTTACCATTTTTTGACGGCACAATTCATTTAGTTTTTTATATCACAATTTAATTAAACAGTGATGGATAAATTATTACAATTCAACAAAAGGAGAGATTAAGAAAACTATAGTTATAGTAAACTAAAGCTTGTTTGAAGGGAGTCTCGTGTCCTTGTTTAGCTAACATATCAACACATGGATGATTAGTCTCTCAAAAGCAATGATGAATGGAAGCATACCAATCAAGAAGATCGAGAAGAATTGTTGTAAACGGTCCAAACTGTCTTGAAGTTATGGTTGTTGTAATGGTGGCAAACAATGGAGATGACGGTGGCTCAGCTCCTCAGAAACGGGGGGTTCCTGCACATAAAGGGACTCTGACGCTCAAGTCAGGATGTGTGCAAGATGAGAGAATTAGGGTAGAAAAGATTGTACCATAGTGTGGCATGATGCCATATATTTATAGGAACATTTTTGTACGGACAGAGAGTGATTCCGTGTAAGAATGTGGACCGTTAATGCTTTATCCAACGGTTAATAACGTGTCTCGCGTTATATCTGTTTAGGGCAAGTTACAGTAACATTGTGGTGGAAAGCCCTTGAAATCTGAGTCGGTCCCCACATGTATTGGGTATGGAGTTTGTGTATTAGTCATTGGGCTTTTGGTCAGTCTAGAACAATTGCCCCCGAAGTCGATTGTTTAGAGAAGCTCTAAATATTAACTTGAATATATCACTCCGCCAAAAAGCGTCCTGTAAAGTTTAGTCCGGTAATAATGAAATAGAGGGAAAGAGTTTAGAAAACTAAACATACCGTTTTCGGAGTAGTTCACCCTATTTATATGCCCCGGGTGCAGTATCTGTGTTCTCTTGACGGTATGGTCCCAAGGCTTTGTTCCTAGTGCTTAAATATGGAATCCGGATACGGGACACGTGGAATACATAAGGTTGAAGACGTCTTGTCTATTGTTGAGTTAATGAAAATTCCACCTTAAATAGGTGATAATGACACAAGGTAAGAGTAGTATATTGTTTACAGGAAACAGAGATTTGAGAGAGTGACCAATCAACTGAAGGTGACAAGAGTATTCTCCACTTTAGTAGAAGAGTTTAAGGTGATCAATAGTGGTGTCTTACCATCTAATGAAGTCATGATTCCCTTAGACCACAATAAGAGGAGTCCAGTGCTGTTGTTCGTGGGTGCTGGCATGGGAGCTGGAAAGAGCACAGTTCTTAAAGACATTCTTAAAGAGTAACTATCACCCATCTTAAGTCTACTCTCGCATGTTTATTATTGTACTGTTCTAACAGTTATGGAAAATATATCTCGGTGCAAATGATATGAATATGTACCAAACTGTTGTCTCTCTAGCCGCACCTAAATTGCAGGATTATTTGATATCAGTCTTTAAATCAATCAAACTATATAGGTGTGGCTAGAGAGGCAACAGAGAATCCAAGTTCAGGTCGTAAATAGGATCTATCGTAGTATATGCACGAAACGAATAACGTAGTGTAAGAACTTCATTTTTATATATGAAATGGCTTGGCTATGACAGATCATTTTGGTTAGGAGCATCTTCAAAGGCTGTAGTTGTTGAGGCAGATGCTTTTAAGGAGAGAGATGTTATATATAAAGTCCTTAACTCTAGGGGCCACCATGATGACATGCTTCAAACTGCTGAATTGGTATGCTAGAAATATGAACACATTCATGTGATGTTACTATTGTCATTGTATTCTCTAAAGTTGTCAAAATATGAACAGGTGCATCAATCTTCCACTGATGCTGCATCATCTCTACTAGTGACTGCTCTAAATGAAGGGAGAGATGTGATCATGGATGGTACCTTTTCATGGGAACCTTTTGTGGAGCAAACTATTGTTATGGCAAGAAATATTCACAAATGTAAGTACAACATGGGGGTAGGGTATAAAGTAGCTGAAGATGGAACAATTAATGAAAACTACTGGGAGCAAGTGAATGAGACAGAGGAAAACTCTGAAGGGGAATTACACACTCGAAAGCCTTACAAAATTGAGCTAGTTGGTGTAGTTTGTGATGGCTATCTTGCAGTTATTAGAGGCATTAGGATTTAGGTGCATGCATATCCTTTTTCAATTCAAATATTGTGTGATTTTTGGTTAGAGTAAATAGGCATTTTAATTAGCCCTTGAAATCATAAAGGTCGGTCAATTTAATCCCCCAAATTTTCAACATAACAATTTAACCTCTTAAATTGTTATTTCGTAAGTTTGAGGTACTACATTGGCAGATCTTTACCATTTCAAGGACTAAAATTCCTATTTAATCTTTTGCTAATGATGATATAGTTAATTTTTGCTATTGGAATTTTAACAGGAGAGCTATTATGACAGTGAGAGCAGTGAGGGTGAATTCACAGTTGAAATCTCACAAAAGATTTGCTAATGCATTTCTCAAATACTGCAAACTTGTTGATAAAGCTAGATTGTTTTGCACAAATGGTGTTGGGCTTCCATCAAAGGTAAACAGCAACATTATTTCTCTCATTTTTACTACTAGTATTAAAATGTCAAGAGGGTAATTTTCTTTTCATACAAAAAACAGCTTATTGGGTGGAAAGATGGTGATCACAATCTACTTGTGGATCAAAAGCTTGAAAAATGTAGCAAGTTTGAATTCTGAGGCTGATTCAATCTTTGAACTTCACAAGGAACCTAGCCCAGTAATGGAACCTAGTTCTGTTTGGAATGACTTTGTTTTGTCACCTTCAAGGTCAAGTGTTCAGAAAGAGTTGAGAGAATCCATTCATAAAATAGAGAAGTCTACCAGAAAAATGTGACCAATATGGTTGCTGCTGGAACCAAGTGTTACTATCTTGTGAAGTGTGATGTTATCAAAAATATTATTTCAATTTTGTGATTTTTTTTTTGTTTTCACCCTCTGGTTCCTAGGGGAAGGGGGCCCTAGTAGTCCCGATTTCTGACATCAAGTGGTTCTAGTCCCCTCCTAAACGCAGTAGCGGGGGATCAAACAACGGTCTTCTCTACCAAGTCCAACGCCAATCACCACTGGACCAATTATGTGATTTACTAAGATAAGAAAGAGAAGGTTTTTTAATGCATTGGTGTAAAAAACTATTATACAATCCTAAAAGTTATAAATTGGTGCAAATGAAAAGATATTTGTAAAAAAGAAGTTCATTCATAGAAAAAATGATTTCTATTCAATATCAGAATCAGAACCAGCATATTGTTTTTCTACAAGCTAACATAGTGATCCTATTCCTCAACCATATGTTATGTTAACAGGCTCCTTGACTTATTCAGTTCTAGAGAACTTAATACCAACAAATGTATATACATACATATTATACATCTTATACTAACCGTAATATTGTATAATCTGAATGACCCTTGACCTTCAACTGTGTGAGGCAAATTCCTCAGGTTGGAAATAAATAGTATCACTTTCATCATTGAATCTATCAACATATGCCTCATCTCCTTCCTCACCATCATTTTCATCATTGTAGCTCTCAAGATGTGCCTCATCTCCTTCCTCGTCATCCTCCTCCACCTACATATATGAAATATTATTAAGACATAAATATAAAACAAAATGCATTTTCATAAATTCTTATAGCGCATCGGGAGATAGAGATAGAGAGCGACAGAGAGAGGGACCTCCGAGTTATCATCATCTGTAGAATAGGCCAAATCTATTTTGTCATACAATGTTTCATCTCCTTCCTCCTTTACTTTCTCTATTTGTTCCTATAAAAAATTGTTCGGACCATAAAAGATCAGGAAACAGAGTTTTCCAAATAATATACAGCTTAGATTGCAATATGAGATGCTAAAAATGTAAAGCTCAGCATGACGTACTATTTCGGATCGTAACTTCTCCACTTTACTTTGCAAAGTTGAAATGTGACTCGAAAGTGTCTGTTTATCAACAAAATGAGGCGAGGAGCATTTATTATGAACATGAGAAGAAAAAAATGCAAGCATCAGTATGCACATATACATAGAGGGATAAATAGATAGAAAATAATTAAAGTTAAACTTTATATTGGAATATATCTTTTATTATTTTACTCACTCAGAAGAATTTATTACCTTGGTCCTTAAAACGAGAAGTTTCCAAAAAAAATTCATCTTATCAATTTAAGTTTAACCTTGTTAATTCCAAACCTCAAAACATTAGAAGAAAAATTGCAAAAATTATGGATTAATCATTAAATTGATATGCTAAGTTCTGACAGCCGATGTTAGCTAATCATAAAACTATGGTCTTCGAGATACATTAAATAAATAAATGATCATATCAAATGGTTATCTCTATATTCACATGAAGATTGAAATTATAAGAAATAAGTCTGTATGCATACCTCATGTCGTTGAAGCTCAATTGAACGAGCCAGGGCCTTTCTCTTTGTCAAGAGATTCTTTGGTCTCAACATTGAAGGACGTTGGTAATCCTTTCCTCGGTAAACAAGTATAGAATATCCTTTTGAAACTTTGTCAACTGAAACCAGAACACC
Organism: Trifolium dubium; assembly: GCA_951804385.1. NCBI lineage: Eukaryota > Viridiplantae > Streptophyta > Magnoliopsida > Fabales > Fabaceae > Trifolium > Trifolium dubium. The sequence goes on from OX638070.1 coordinate 13,917,183, forward strand.
GCCACTCTCAGCTTCAAGTGCTAGTGCAATTTTTTTTACCTGTTCAAAGTTGTTAGCCTTCGCAATTATCTTGACCAGTTCCCGGTACTTCCAGTGCAAGTGCATGTTCTCGATAGTACCATCAAAAACTCCACGTCTACCTGAAACCACAATTTACATTCATTTTTATACCACATGATTAAAGTACCCTCACGGGCATAAAAAAAAACAGACTCTCAATTTCTAGAGATACAACATTCATGCATATCATTATCATTACCAATGCCAAGAATCAGATTTCTTTTAACATAAACTTTTTCCATCTGATTTCTTTCATCCCACCCTTAGCAAGTGTTGAAGTGAATCAAAGTGTTCCTCCTAACATAGAGTAAAGACAATTTTATCTAGATAGAGCTATACCCATAAGTAAGAAAGCTTTCATCCGCAATCCTAATTTGCGAAACATAAACCTCTCTTCATCGGTTATACTTTCAGGGTCTGCTCTGCTTTCTGATGGCTTCAGAGACACCTCCACCTTCGTTAGGGCTCTTTCAGCTCTCTTTATCTTTCTTTCAGCCTGGTAAGCAAAACTCCATGGATCACAATCATGTAAATTTTTAACAGGAAAATAATCCTAGTGTGAAATTTGGCATCAAAAGACAATGATAAAGAATTGCAAAACCTCCAGTACTATAATGAATGTCTTGGGTCTATGTGAGAGTCTCATAATTCAAAAATCAAACAAGTCCAATTACTATAAAAAAAATTAGGCTTATTGATAATGTAGGAATTCGTTTCCATTAGACTTGAACTGCTTACAAGTGAAAGCTTCTCTTCTAACTTTCTAACAAGGTTGGCATGCCGGAGTTGTTCTACTTCTCTCATAACATTTTTCTTGTGACGCTCATCCAACGGCTTTCCCCACTTTGCATCTGCATCCAAAGTTTCACCAAGAGTCCCAGCCTCTGCTGACGACTCTGATGTATTAATAGCTGGTAAGATCAATGACGAAGCTCGCAATCTTGCTTGCTCCTCCTCATCCTGCATTGCTTTTGCTATTCTTTCCCTCTCTAGCAAGGCTTCAGTGACCTCTGGTGATAAAAAATTATTTCCTCGATAAAAGACCAAGAAATCTTTATTTCTGGAAAGTATTATGCCACCTGTCAATTTCTGCATCCAGTTAAATATATATTCAGGAACAAATCATTGCATAGTGGTGTAGTACGAATGCATTATCAAACAACCTCATCACTTTTGTACATTTTGAAAATGAAAACAGTGCTTATAACATTTTAAACACATAAATTAAATCAATATGAAATGCTGGTCTTAAAAAGATGTCAAACCCATTGATTAATTCGTCAGTAAAAGAGTCCTTCTAGCCCCCTACGAATTACAAACTCACATAGCATAATAGTTTCATCCTCTTCATACTTAATGAACACTTAATGGTTGTCTGGTGCATACTGCTAGCAAATGATGCAAAATAATGTGTACATTTTCATATATAATGGAAATTTTATGCATTAAGAAATGGCATACCAAATATATATGAACAATGAAGAGAGTGCTTAAGAAAATGAAGCTACAAAAACAAAGTCAACAAATTTTATCAATCAAACTGGGAAAAACATGATTAATTACCTTAATCTCTTCTGCCATTCTCTCACTGGTAGTTAGCTGTACACCACGTTTTAGTGCAACTTTTGCGATAGAACTTTTTTCCCACAATTTGATCATGGCTGCAGCCAAACCTTGAAGCTGCCTGTTTCTACCTATATTTCAAGATTAATTTATGATCACAAAGAAATTTTAAACTTCACATGCATAACTGCATAACTGAAATGGTGACAAACCTAATGCAAAATGTGGAGGGAGTCCCCTAGCAATCCTTCGTAGAGCAGTTGCCTCCTTTAAACCAAGTGTCAGTCTCACTCCAAACGGAAGAACTCTGAAGGGAGGTTGGTAACCAGGAATAGTTGGAGGAAGCATATCCGCGTCGACAGACGACAGGCAATGGCTCACATCCAGGCCAATCTGTATATCTAGGACCTAGACCATCCAATAACTTGTCTACTTCATCTTCATAACTGACTTTTGGAAGATTATCTTTTTCTTTCTGATCATATGTAGATTCCAATTTTTCCAATGATATATTTGTCTCAGAGTTTGAAGTTAATTCAGAAGGTTTAGCTGCAAAATCATCTGACGGTGCTGATAGAAACTTGGAAGGTTTCTCGCTTTTTCTATATAACTGTTTATTATGTTGTATTGAAGAATCCTTGTAGCTCACACCTCTGTACAAGGAAACTGAGTTGCCAGACCTCCAAATCACCAGACCACCAGTTTTTCTCTGAATGCAGTATCAACAATTAACAAGTATGAAGTAACAATTATTGATAATGAAAGATGGACAAATAAAAGAAAATTTGAAGATTCCATTGAAATGTATACACAATATATGCAAATTCAATCCATTATAGAAGATTGCACAATTAATGCATCACTGCATTGGAATGGAGAACTTTTAAATAAATATACTATACGACCTTTCTCCCTAAATATACGACCCTCTATGGAAATTGTCTCTGCATCTCTTTTTATACTAATAACTAATTTAATATTGCTACCAACATTCTTAATACATGTGATTTAGTCAAAAAGGTCCTATATTTATGCACTCGAGTAGAATTGCATTGCATACAGTTTGAGTTGGTCTATCTGGTTTCAAGACTTTCATGAAGCTCCTAAGTATCACTTGCACAAGTTTTTCAACGAAAACAAGACTATTAAATGTTGAATATACAAGAAGATAAAGATAAAAAAAAAAAAAAAAAAAAGAAGCAAACCTCAAGTATCTCATGCATCCTCTTCATGTTAAGAGCAGCATCACCTTCAAACTTGAGCCTAACAATCTCAGATGTCTTCCACCTCTCATGAATCTTCTCAACAACAGCTTGAGTAACACCACCACCCCCAATTCTTGTCTTGTGCTTCTTCTGAAAAGTTAACTTAAGCAACCTCCTCAATTCAGACTCAGGAAGAGTCAATTCCGCCATAGAAGTCTTGCTTGTTTTCCTCAAAACCTTCCTCTCTTCTTCCTCTTCATCCACCACTGGTTTCTCCCAAGGAAACCTAACTTCCCTACCACCACCATCACTTCCAAAGCTTCCAACCCCAAATGGAGATTTCGGCGAAAACCCACCTCTTGTATTAGGCAACATTCCTTCCTCCACATAAAATATATCCTCCACTGACCCTTTTTCAACCTCATCATCACTCTCATACCCAAATTTCTTCAATTTCTCCACAATCCTATCCATTCTACTACCACCAACACCCGCATCATCAGAGCTTGAAAAATCAGATTTTGATGAATGCCCATTTCCAGAACCTTGATAATCAATAATAGAATGTGGTGGTTTCCAACGATAGTATTTGGAAGAGGGTTCATTCCAGTGTTTCAACCAGGTATGAGAAGAGAAACTGTTTCGGTGAAAAATGGGGTTTTTGAAAGTTAGATAAGTGAAATATTTGGTGGGTGTTTTGAAAATGAAGTATTTATGGATTGAAGAAGAAGTGTAGGTGAAGAAACGGAGAGAGTTGAAATTGGATGAAGTGTGAAATGAATCGAGGAATGGGTGAAGTTGGCGAGTGGGTAAAAGAGCCATTGATGAATGATGATTGATTGATATGAATTATCCAGAAAGACATGCACATTAATTTATTGGTAAGAGAAACAAAACAAGTAAAATTCATGTAATGTAAATATGTAATGTGCGTAATCTAAGAAGCTTCCATACTTTTTGGATTAGGCGTGTCCTGGTGTCGTGTTTGACACTGATATTATACCTGACACTGACACTACACCGATACTTAAAATTAAATTAAACTATATCACTTTTTAAAAAAAAATTACTTGTGTCGACATTTCAATGTCTGTGTCGTGTCCGTGTCAGTATCTATGCTTCATAGTGTGTAATGTATGAAGTTCGGACACTTCTGAATAAGCATGTTCCGGTGTCCGTGTCAGTGCTCATAGTGTGTAGTTGAAAGAAAAGAACACAAAATGGGATTAAGGGAAGTATCGTTAATTATGTGAAACAGAAAAACATGAACCACTGTGATTGGAAGTATCTTGTGGCTGTTCTTAGCTTGTTCTATACAAAAAAAAAATCCAGGTAGTTGTAGCGCCAAAGCTCAATAGTGGATAAGAAACTAATCAAAACTCCTTTCGCTCTTTCATTGTTGTAATTTTTGACATATTTTTTTGTTTTTGGCTGTTCTTTATTTTTATTAAATTCGTCTTTTTTTAAATTTATCTTTGAATGTTAAAATTGTTTTGAGTTTTAGTATCTAAAATCAAAATTCATAGAAAAATTTACAGTTTTCGTCTAGACTTTTCTTCAAATTTTTCTGCAGATTTTAAATTTATGGATCAAAACCAAAATAATTTTAATATTCAGGGATGAATTTAAAAAAAAAACAAAAATATAAGGACTAAAACAAAAAACACGCCAATATACAGTAAGTGACTCTATTCATATAGCAAATTGATATTTCTGTTTCATCTAAATAATTCCAGCCTGAACTAACCAAGCTCAAGCAACTTATTCACATAGAAAAACAAGATCAATTGCTTTTAAATGACTGTGATGGTAGTAACATCCTATCCAAATAACAGACAGGTTCCTTTAGTAGAAAAACGTTAAGTATGAAGCTACAAAATAAATCTGCAAAAACTAGTGCAATAACTGACAGAAATATCAAATGTTTTAAAAAAATCAATTTCCCAGAAAAGAAATATCTCTCTGGTATAAGGAAGGTCCTTATGCCGATTATAGAAAAGTCTTCAATGTCTGAGCTTCTCGTTCATTTCAACCGGGAAGATTTTGCCTCGATGGTTGAAGATCATGAAGTCTGAGTTGGAAGGTAAAGAAACAATCCTGCATCGAAGGTAATAAACCATAGTTATTAGGATTTGAGATCAAATTAATCACATAGATAGTAAAGACAAAGTACTACAGTACAACATGAAGTTCTATATCTCAAATGCAAGTTTTGGATTCGGACCGGCCTCTTAACATCCTCTCAAACACAATGTTTTATCATAAACACCATTTACATCGCTAACTTTTATCATCTCAATCTCATCAATGTAAAAACATAAGAATGAAAGATCCAATAATAGACATCATGCCATATATATTAATGGAGAGTGCAACAAACAATCATATGACTGACTAAGCTGAAAACTTGTTCCTGTTCAGTAAATTGTTTTGTTATCTAAGATAAACCATATAAGTATGTGGAAATGTGATCCGTAATTGAATCATTGAATCTTAAGCCTTTTGAACTCTGATAGTAGAATAATTCTCTTATGACACACACATGAGCATAGTTCTCATTGGACACTCTAATTAATCGCACATATTAATTATAATAATTACAGCATGATTTTTTTTTGTCTCTGATATTGTTATTATTTTAATGCATCTTGAGATTTTAATTGATTGTGACTAACAAGTACACGCTCATGTTTTGTTCAAAAAAAAAGTACACGCTCATGCAAAAATTACTCCTGGTAATATTCATGTAATGCTGAGGAACAATGAAAATTTTCGATCTTTTTTCTATTTGATAAGTAATGCCAAATTCAAATACAATTTATCATCTAACTACAGGAATATGAATGACGAATCTAACAGAAGTGGCTTAACAACCTTATGGAAAACTATTGGACCTTCCCAATTCATTTGAACTATAATTTGTTTACTATTGGAAGTTGTTTACTGGAGGTGAAGGGAAGGAAGAAAAGGCCAAAAGGGATGGGGAGAAATTACTTCCCTCATTTGGGTGTTCAATTTAGGAAAGGCGAGAATAAGTGACACAAGTCACAAACCCTAAAACGAGTAAATCGTATTATTGATGAAAAACAGCTATAATCCCCACTGCTTGCTTATATTATATGGAGAAAATGTCGGCCTCAGGCAGAAGATTGTACAAGAACAGGCTAGCACTTTGAGGGCATTTGAGGGGAAATATACAGACATGGCTACCATTTTGAGGGGCTTGCTTTATTAGTCTAAGGCATGGGATTGTACAAAAACGGGCTAGCACTTTCAGGGGAAGTGTACAGATGACTAACTACCATTTTGAGGGGCTTGTTTTCTCCCACCCCAAACCTCGCTCACAATTTGCTCACCTTTTCTCGCTCTCATCTTCACCTACTATCCCATTCATCTATTCCTGTCACGAGGATAGGTTGTTACACTCGATGTTGTCAATATCCCACAATGAATTCTGCACTCTGACCTCACATGTTTCACAATTCGTCCAAACAATACATCTAACACCTCAAACATAAAACTATCTTTTCTGGCATTAATTTTCTAAAATCGATCCTCCTCAAGTCAAAAAGCAATTCATCACCCACCTATTTATGAACTATGCCATTTGTAAGTATATAGGAAAAAGAGCAACTCAGCATGATACAGACTAGAGAAGCTATTGGAGAAATAGTTCACTCAGTTCATATCAACCTCCTTTTCCAACCATCTTAACTTCCAAATCTTCTCTATTTCAAATCCTCAACTATCCCATCCTTCTCTGCCAATTAAATCCTAAGGCAGATTCAACAGGCAACAGAACTTGACCACTATATTACCTACCATGCATAAAAGGTCAATACCAAAAAATGGCAAGAGCAACTTATCACAAGTATGCATCTCAAAGAAAACACTAGGTTACTTTCTCAAAGTCAATGTTTAGATTGACTTATTTAAGCTTATCGTAAGTTGTTTTTTGCTTACTTTCATAAGTTCTTGAACATAGCTTATAAAAACAGCTTATAGCTTATAAGAAAACAATTCGACTTTATTTTATCTTTTGCTAACAAAATAGCTTAAACATAAACATCTATATGATAAGCGCTCAGTTAAGTTGTGGATCCATATAGGGCCTAAGTATATAACCTTTTTTCTAGACATAGATTATAATTCAATCAAGCTGCCAGTTCACTAAAATCACAATAACCTCTTGATAATAATAATCAATGACACAACAAACTTAAATTCACATTCTCTAAAATAATCCAGCTTTCAAAAAAGAGAAACACTAAAAAAAAAAAAGCAGTTACCTATTCTCTTCAGAATGTGGAAGGATACACAAAAACTTCCCAGGCACAGTCAAAGCAGCCCAAGTACAAAGCAACAATCCTAAAGACAATTCAATCACCACCTACACAATTCCAAAACCTAACACTCAGAAAATTCCAATAAACACAAAAACACAAATCAAATTTACCATTACAAAAAATCAAAAAACACTCACATTCAAAGGAGATCCAGAAAACTCTTCCTCTGTAATCTTCAACAAAGCCCTATCTGCAAAAAAAAAAAAAAAAAAAAATAGAAAATTAGAAATTAATTGAATAAATACATTAGATGAAATATTGAGTTTGGTGAATGGTGCATACATTGGATGGTTGAATATGCGGCGTGAAATAGAATGAGAACACCGATGAAACCAATAGCGAAACCTAAGCCCATTGTTGTTGTTGTTTTAGGTTTGATGATGATTGTGTTGTGTCGGATGGAGAAACAAAGGTCGGAGATTTTGAGGTTGCACGCTTGTGTGGAGAAGTAAACCACAGTGTCAGTGGCTACAAGAGTACGTCAAAAGTTGTTACTGTAATTGCAATTTTGGTTTTGATCGATTAAGTAAAAAAAATAATTTTGTTTAATTTTGGATATAGTAATAAGAAACAAATTTTATTTAAAAAAAAATATTTTTCAAATATATAAAGTCAAGATAATACTTTAGTAGAAAAAGAAGAGTAATTGACAAAGAGTATAATTAACAAATTATATTTTTATGGTTCGTTTGATGCACATGATAGAATAAAGACATGATATGATAATAAATTAGATAAGAACATCATATGATAATGATAGAATATATTTATCCATATCTTGTGTTTGGTGCACACATAATATCAACATAATAATATATATTTCTCGTCAAAAAAAATGATAATATATTTAATTATAAAAAATAATTATTGACAAAAATATAAAAATGAAAACAATATGCTTACAAAAATATAAAAGTTGAAAACAATAAACTGTAACAAAAAAGAATAGAAAAAAAAAATTCATTGCTAAAAAAAGGATTTTTATTAGGTTGATTTTTAAAAAATAAGAATTAAAATAACAAAGAATGAATAGGATAAGAATAATAAATAATTAAGTATATTCTTTTTTATTGGTGCACCAAACAAAAGATTTAAACATGATAGGTTAATATTATATTATTATGTTTCGCTATCCTATGTACCAAACAAGCTCTTAATATACAAAAGCGACAATTAAATCAATTTTGTTTATCCCCGTTGATTATTGTACCTATTTAAAGTCTAAAGAAAAATTACCTGGTTGTTTTGTTCAAAATATTGGACAATAGGTTGAAAAATATGTTATGGACCCGTTTGGAGCGTACGATAAAGAGACAGTATATGATAAAATTATTATATCCTACTTAAATATTTTGTTTGGTGCACAAATGATACGATAAATTAAGTTTATTGTTAATCATATATCTTTGTTATTTTAATCCTTATTTTAAACTGAGTTAGCAACTTCATAACATAATTATACAACACACTATTCATTCTTATCTCTCCACAATTATATGAAATTAGTTAATTATGAGTATTTTTTTAATTAATGTCAATTAATCAATAAAAAAAGCCAATTAAATATATGTTTTTTTATTAACACATTTATTCTTTAAGGATAATTTGGTTATTTAAATATAAAATGTATTTTATCATGTAAATATGTAGTGTACATCATCAAACACGTGATAAAAAAAATAATATCATCTTTTTACTATCATATGTACATCAAACACATGATAAGATAATATTTATCATGTCATTATTCTATCACATTCTTATATGTTTTCTTATTATATCTTGTCTCTATTTTACGCAACGAACCAAACGAGCCATATTATTCTAATAGATCCAAATAGCAACGAAAATGAAATTTTTGTTGGAAAAAATGGAAAATATATCTCTTATTTCTAAATGTTGTTAGGTTAGCAACAATTTAACCTAAATTTTTCCCTCCAAAGACAGCATTAAATGAAGCTATTATAAAATAAAATTTTAATAATAATTAAATCTAATACTATTCTTTTAAGTTTTTCTTCCCATCTCTTACTCCTATTAATTAATTAAGCACATTTCAATGAATTTTTTATAGATTATATCTAATTTTAATTGATAGAGAAAAAAAAGAAGCAAAACCCATAATGGGCCTAAAACATCGGTCACTTATTAAATTAAATTGATCTTTGTAAAAAGATTACATTGATTATATTGATCTTTTGTATTGTTTTTGAATTCATGATAACTAATATTGCATATTTTTATGAAAAATATAAAAAAATTAGTATTATGTTTTATTAAATATAACAATCAATAAATCACTTTTTAATGTTATACATTTTTTTTAATACATAGATGAGATGACAAAACCATCATAAATTTACACACACAAAGTGGAGCAACTATGAATCGAACCTCGGTCATGGATATCTGACTTAACAGTTTCGACATTTTCTCCCAGTTAAACTAAGATTTCTAAACTTTAATATTAAACATTTAATACGAAATAACTTATTGTTACAATTATCAGTTTATAAGACCCGTGCGAGCACGGGTAAAAGTCTAGTTTAGAAGATGGTTGATTCGGATTAAAGGATATATATGATTTTTATAATTGTGAGTGGATCGCTTTGAAGTATGTTAGTCCTCCTTGTTTTCAACTTTCAATTCAAGATAGGTTGGACAATGAAATTACATATCCGGCCAATATCTCTTCTATTAAACGATATTCGATTTGAACGTCAAGTGAAACAAATACTTCATCGACTCCAAATACTCCAAACCCTCATTTTACATTTTTGGGTGTTCTAACTCTTTTTCTCCACTCACTTACATCGAGATTAACTCAATGTGATGTAACATCTAGTGTTTTGGTAGGAATAATGATTAATATTCTTCATAATTATAAAATAAAAATAAAAATTTAAAAGAATGGCTCTGCTAGGGTTTTCTCCTCTAAGGAATGGCAGTCGTTTTCCTTACCGGGAAACACCATTCAAGCGGAAATCCTTTCATGGCCAAGGTGAGGTAAACACAGGGGTGGGAAGGGTCAATCTCGGGGAGCGAAACACTGGAGAGAATAGCGAGGTCAATGGTTCTTGGACTGAGGTGAGATCAAGAAAGAGGAAAGCGACTCAACCGGGGGTTCAACAGCAAGGCGGCGGTGGTAGATTCAAACAAGGTTCTTCAAAGGCAGCCGGCAAGGGTTATCAACGACAGGGTTTCGACGGGGTGTTTTCTTTTTATATTACAAATTTTCTTGATGATATGCATCAGGATATGTTGAGGACAGAATTGCAACATTATGGGAGATTGGTGGATCTTTATGTCGCTCAGAAATGCAACGGGCGTGGCAATAGATTTGGTTTCGTACGGTATGAACAAGTTCGTGATATTACTAAGATGTCAATAAAAGTTTAATATCCTCTATAGGAACTATGGAATACAAGAATACCTTATCTCCACCCATAAACAACACACGCATAGAAACAAAGCCTGCGTCAATAAAAGTTTGTTGAAGCTTATACAAAAGTTGCACATCATGCACCGTCGCCACCAAACCCCTACGCACCCAATCTCGATCCTCCTTCCTGGTAACAAACGAAATATTACTAAGCTTTACACTGACTGCGCCGTGATCAGACTGTTGCACTACCTGGTGACCGCCCTTAGTAGCCATGGTATACGATTGATTGTGATTCACCACTACTGCATTGGGCTGGATACGTAAAGCCAAAGGTTGCTCCACGTTAGACTTCTCCACCCCAGTCCTTCCAGTATCCTTCTCCGCTCCTGATTGTGCATTCTCCCCCCTCTGACCACGTGGTGGACCTGGCAATAGATTTGGTTTCGTACGGTATGAACAAGTTCGTGATATTACTAAGATGTTGGAGGCTTTGAACAGTGTGTGGTTTGCATCATACAAATTGTGGGCAAATTTGGCTAGGTATAATAGAGTATTGCCAGGTCCACCACGTGGTCAGAGGGGGGAGAATGCACAATCAGGAGCGGAGAAGGATACTGGAAGGACTGGGGTGGAGAAGTCTAACGTGGAGCAACCTTTGGCTTTACGTATCCAGCCCAATGCAGTAGTGGTGAATCACAATCAATCGTATGCAATGGCTACTAAGGGCGGTCACCAGGTAGTGCAACAGTCTGATCACGGCGCAGTCAGTGTAAAGCTTAGTAATATTTCGTTTGTTACCAGGCAGGAGGATCGAGATTGGGTGCGTAGGGGTTTGGTGGCGACGGTGCATGATGTGCAACTTTTGTATAAGCTTCAACAAACTTTTATTGACGCAGGCTTTGTTTCTATGCGTGTGTTGTTTATGGGTGGAGATAAGGTATTCTTGTATTCCATAGTTCCTGCAGAGGATATTAAACTCACATTAGCAACTGCTATAAAGTTCTTTGACCAGTTTTTAAAAAATGTGGTCGTATGGCATCCCCAAATGTTTGTGTCTCATCGGTGGGTGTGGGTACGTGTGTTAGATGTTCCTATTCATGCATGGAATCATGCTCTCTTCAAAGATATTGCTGCGGTAGTGGGGGAGTTTGTGTGTGTTGATGACGCCACTTCATATAAAACAAGGTTGGATTTTGCTCGTCTTTTGATCAAATGCCCGCATGAGACTGATTTAAATATTCGTATGCGAGTTGTGATTGATGATGAAGTGTTTGTTATACGATTGGTAGAGGACGTGCTTTATGATTTTCAAGCAGATTTTGATAAGTGCCAAGATAGTACAGGTGTGGCGGAGACACCATCAACAGGGTCAACTTTTTTTCCTAATTCGAATTTATCCGTTGATTGTCGTGATTTGAGTAGTAATGCAAACATCAATGGACTGGTCAAGGATCTTAATGAGGAGTGGGAACATTTTAATGTTGCTTATGTGGAGGGTGGTGTGAGTACTGGTACAGTTAATTAAGTTGTGAACAATAGCAAACTTTGTGAGGTTATTGGGGGTGCAGAGTCGAGAAGGCTGTTGTGAGTGAGGAGGCCGTGAATGGGCCCATTCTGAAGGATACTAGGCCCAAGGATGGAGGTTCTTTGTGTGGAAAATCTGGACAGCAAGGAATTGGTGACAACATGATTGAGTCTGGTGGGCTGAGGGATGGTAAAGAACCAAGTCTTGCTTTGATGAGTTCTAGTATTGCCAAAGATCCAGCAGCTACAACATCTTATCTTTCACAGCAAAACAATAACTCTGAAGCTGGTTTTCCCCACCGTAACAAACAAGGGCGAGTTGCATTTATGTCTTTGGATGAATTATGCAAATCTGTAGAACAAGTAGTGTCTACTCCTCATGGCAGCGCATCAGTTCGTGGTGTTTATGATGCGTCAGTTGATGGTGTTAGTGTCGCGGTGTCAGAGCGCTGCAAACGCGTGGTTCCGGTGATTGCACCAACGCGGCGGCGAAAGACCTGTTTGTCTATGAAATCGTTGGCCAGAATGGCCGACAAGGCACGGGGGGAGGTTTGGAGGGCGATGGAGAAGACTAAGCAGAAGGTTCAGCGGTCAATTTCTAAGAATACTTTGAATCCCGGTAAATCTTCCTCATCTTTATCGGCTCAGGCGACTAAGGTAGATGATTGGAATAATTTGGTAATTCTTAATAGTGATGTGGGTAACTATATGGGTGATGTGGTTGCATTTGGTGACAGCCTCAAATTGAATTTTAAGGGCAAGGAGAATGGAATTGAGCAACATCTTACCAATATTGTTATGTCAAAAACTAATGTGGGAGGTGCTGGTGCGTCTGGTGCGGTGCAAGGATGATTGTTTTTTGTGTTGTAGAGGTGTTGTATTATTTACAAATGAAGTTAATCAGTTATAATATTCGGGGTTTGGGAGGTGCGTTTAAAAGGAAAGAAATTAGGCAGCTTGTTGGTAAAATTCATCTGATGTGGTGTGTATTCAAGAGACAAAGATGGAAGTGGTTGATTGTTTTGTGGCTCGAGCTATTTGGGGGAGTGGAGATTTTGATTTTTCTTTTAGATCTTCGGTTGGAGCTTCGGGGGGCATTCTGACTTTATGGAATACTCAAACAGTGTCTATGGTTTCCACAATTTCGGTAGATCATGTGTTAGTGGTGAGTGGTTTGTGCATTACTTCGGGGCGTTGTTTCTCAGTTGCGAATGAGTATGCTCCTTGTGTCTTAAGAGGAAAACTGGATCTTTGGCAGTATTTAAGGGCGTTGGTGCAATCTGATATTCGGGTTTATGGTGTATTTGTGGCGATTTTAATTCTATTCGGGAGAGCGGGGAACGACGTGGCCGTGGGATGGGCGGTGTTGATGTTGCTGACACCCGTTTCAATGATTTTGTAGTTGAATCTGATCTTATTGACTTACCTTTACTTGGGCGACGTTTTACATGGTGTCGGTCTGATGGCTCGGCGATGAGTCGTTGGGATTGTTTTCTATTGTCGGAGGCTTGGATGGCAGGTTGGCCAAATAGTATGAAGGTGTGAAAAACACAAGAAGGGGGGGATGAATTGTGTTTTGGTATTTTTAAAACTTCTTCTAAGTTTAGAGATTTTATCAGAATCACTAGGGGATAAAACAAACACAATCAGCGCGCACAGTCAGAAGCAGAGATAAAATAGTGAGAGAGAGAGAGAGAGAGAGAGAGAGAGAGAGAGAGACAAGACAAGCAATTTTATACTGGTTCCTCTCACAAACCAAGAATAGTCCAGTCCCCTTGCACTTCCAAGGGATTTCACTAAAATCACTTAGATTACAAATTGCTCAAACACACTAGTAAGAGAATTCCTAATGCTCAAGCTCTGAAGCAAGAGACTTTCTAACACAAAACAAAAGATAGATATAAGTTTTGAACACTTGATATTAAAATCAAGAGTTCACAAAAACAATACAACACAATTGTAAAGACTCTAACAATTGATTCCTAAGAAAACAAAATGTTAGAAGCACAAACAGATAACTTCAAAAGCAGTGCTTCAGTCTTGTATGAAAAACAGAGTAAGTGTTGTAGCTTTTGTATTTGCGCGTGTCTCTCTTATTGATCTTCAAAACTTTGTTCTCTATTTATATGAGAGAGTAGAATAGAGACATTTGAGGATACTGACCGTTGCAGGGGTCATTTTCACTCCAGATGTGTAAGGACAAAGGTAACATGGGGTATTTGCCATTTCTGGTAACACTTATCCATTCATTTCTTTTGTATGAGAATATTCGCCCTTATGGAGTAAAATAGTACTAACGTCACTATCTTGATGATAAGGATGTAGTACTATGATTTCATAATCAATCACAACCTTTAAATTCAAATGATTTCCAATCATTGAATCACTACCAGTTAACACTGAGGTTTTCTAGCATGTCATTCAGAATTTATGTACCCAGCATAACTTTTGATTCCTTAGCTTCTGAAAAATACATGACCTTCAGACTCAACATATGTTCTGAGTTAACCAACTTCTGACTTTGGAGTAACTTCTAACCAATGTTGTTTCTGATGTCGTTGCCTTTGATATCAATGCTTCTGATATCAATTTTGGCGTTTGTTTTAGAGCTTCTTATATCAAGTGTGATTATAATATATGATGACTCACTATTTGTGTGTTATTTAGGCCTTTATTCATGAATTATTTCTTGCCAATATGGTGATCAAACCATGTTTTAATTCAATTTCATTAGTTTTATTTACTTTTGAGTCTAGAATTATGTATTAGGAATAATTATGTAATCTGGATGAAAAAGAGTTAGTTTAGAGGCAATTTATGTCAAGGCATGTTATTTGGTTCTGGATCGTCATCAAAGGCATCTACTGATAATGACTGTCAAGACATTATATTCCGTACAAGTCAAACCAAGTCAAGCATTGCTAGAAGACAAAATCTGGGAACGTGCTAGAACATTGTAGAAGGTATCTTTGGAGGATAAGGATGAATTGGCTGGCCTGCCAGCTGTCAGCATCACAATGATTGTACTATGATTAAGTGGTCCTTGCAAATGGAATATCCTTTATTCCTTGGGCCTAGTAGTCACAATTAAGGTTGCACCCGATCCAAGAAGGATTGTCCTATAAATACACGTCCCTAAACCTAAAAATGCATGCTTGAAACTTAGAGAATAGATCTGAGAAGAAGAAGAGCTACTGCGCCGTTTCAGCTACTCTGCCGCAGGAGGCGACCTGTGATAACGAGAGGCACGATAGTGTCTATAGGAGTATCTATTGCATTGTATTGGGTATCACTACTTTACTTGTTATTATTGTTGTTGTTTCTATGCTCATTCTGAGCTAAACTCTTTGTAGTTGAGATTATGTGAAGTTTAATATAATGAATGAAGTATTTATGTGAATGAATGATTGTTCTTGTGTCATCTTTAACTTTATGTTTTTATGAAAATATATTTATTTCTTTGACTGATCAACTTAGATTTAAATACAAGTTGCATGTGTAGAGACATCTAGCATGTTAATGGAAATAATAAAGTTAATAAGGTTAAGTGGGAGCAGACATGTAATCCCTACCTTTTCTTATGGATAAGTTAAGGGCCTTAGTGGGAAACCAAACAAGCAAGTGCGTTTCTGAACTCTAATGGGATTAATAGTGACCTCGACAGAGCCAGTCCATTATACCCTGTTTTAATATCTAACGTTGTAGACATACACCACAAGGCAAGCTTGCTCACAGATGGCACGGCAATAGTTATCATTCACTATGCTTCGTTCATGTGTCAAATGGATCATGATCTCAGCCACCCTTTTATTCTTGTTTTCAACCATCACTTTATATAACTGTTATTTTATTTATTGTGTTAAAAACCAAATATGTTTTGTTACCATTACAATAGACTAAACACTTTATCTGAACTTGGAATGTATAACCCTTAGACTATTCCCTGTGGGTTCGACACACTCTTTACTTATTACTTGCTACAGTGGACTGTGTATACTTGCGTATTCACAATTCCAACCGAACAAGTTTTTGGCGCCGTTGCCGGGGAATAGTACGGTTTTAAGTTCCATTTTCATTTATTGTAGTTTTAGTTTATTGTTGTTATTTGATCTTTTCTGTCAAGTGGTTTATCTACAGGTGTGCTCTGACATTGCATGCGTAGATTACTTACACCTGAATACAGACCAGATCCTGAGATAGAAAGAACATTCAGAATTCGTATGAAGAATACAAGAGGCAATCAGAGGCAAGACACTGGTATTGGTTTGGTTTTTGAAGAAACAAGTGAACAAATTCAATTTTCTGGTTCTAGTTCAGAAGAAGAAGTAACCATGGCTGATCTTGAAGAACAACCAACTGCTAGAGGGCAGAACCCTCCTGTTGAACCTCAGAATCATGACATTATTGGCATTGCCAATGATAGAGGGAGAAGCATAAAGGATTATGCAGTGTTTGATCATAATTCTATGAACACTAGCATAGTTAGAGAGGAGATTACCACTGCTGCGTTCGAGTTCAAGCCTATGATGTTCCAAATGTTGCAGACTATTGGACAATTTAGTGGAGTTGCTACTGATGATCCTCACTTGCACCTTAGACAATTCTTGGAGGTGGCGAGTAACTTTAAAATTCCTAGAATTACTGATGACGCTTTCAAGCTGAGACTCTTTCCTTACTCATTAAGGGATAGAGCAAAGAGTTGGCTTAACTCTCTAGAGCCTAATTCCATTACTACTTGGAATACTCTAGCTGAGAAGTTTTTAGCCAAATACTTTCCTCCTGTCAAGAATGCAAAGATGAGGAATGAATCACTTCATTCAGACAAGGAGAAGATGAGACTTTGTTTGATGCATGGGAGAGATTCAAAGAGATGTTGAGACAATGTCCACACCATGGTATTCCTGTATGTATCCAACTTGAGACATTCTATAATGGGTTGGTACATGCTTCAAGGAATATGCTAGATGCATCTGCTGGTGGATCCCTATTGTCAAAGTCTTATACTTATGGTTTTGAACTAATTGAGAGCATTACTGCTAACACATATTAGTGGCCAACTGTGAGGGCTACCCCTCAACCAACTAAGAAGACTGCTGGTATGCATGAAGTCAGTGAAACTACTGCACTAGCTGCTCAGATAGCTTCTATGCATACCATGTTGTAAAATCTGCTTACTGCTCCAGAGAAGCCTGCTACTGAGACTGCCAAGGCATTGACTAGTGGAGCTGAAGCTTCATGTGTGTATTGTGCTGATTCTCATTTGTTTGAAGACTGTCCTGCAAATCTTGCAAGTGTAAACTATGTGGCTAGGAACAACAGCCCATATAGCAACACTTACAATCCGAATTGGAAGAACCATCCAAATTTTTCCTGGTCCAACAATCAACAGAAGGCAACGCCTCCAGTTGCCAACACTAATCAACTGGAAGGTATTTTGAAAGCATTTATGCAAGAGACCAAGAATTTTGCTACTGAGCCAAAGAGTCAAATTACTGCCCAAGGGGTTAGTATCAAGAATTTAGAGACTCAAGTGGAGCAGATTGCTACTGCCTTAACTTCAAGAGCTAGTGGTTCACTTCCAAGTACCACTGAATCACCGGCTTCTACTTCAAAAGATAAAGGGAAAGAAACTTGCAAAGTTATTTCATTGAGAAGTGGAACAGAGTATGAAGGCCCCAAGATGCCTGAACTGGCTTCAGAAGGCAAGACTCAAGTTGCATCTGCACCTATGAATGACAATATTCAACAAGCAAGCCAGAAGTTACCTCTTGAAGTTACAACCAAACAGAAGACTGAAGTACCACAGAAAAAGACAAGGCCTGATAAGACTATGGCTGACATTGATATGACATTACCTCCAAATCCTTGTCCTATTGATGTTCAGAAGCTAATGAATGAGAGACCACCTCCTCCATTTCCTCAAAGGCTGAGAAAAGCTAAAGAAGAGCAACAATACAACAAGTTCATTGAGATGATGAAGCAACTGCATATCAACATATCACTCATTGAGGTAATTCAGCAGATGCCTAATTACTCAAAGTTCATGAAGGATGTGCTAACAAAGAGGAAGAGGATTGGTGAGTTCGAGACTGTGGCACTTACTCAAGAGTGTAGCCAAATGGTTCAGGGTAAGTTACCACCAAAGTTGAAAGATCGTGGTATCTTTACTATACCCTGCACCATTGGAGATGTACATGTAGGTCAAGCTCTATGTGACCTAGGAGCAAGCATCAATCTGATGCCCTTATCTGTTTTCAGCAAGTTGGGTATTGGTGCTGCTAGACCAACAACCATTACACTTCAACTAGCTGACAAAAGCATATGCTACCCACAAGGGAAGATTGAAGATGTGCTGGTTATGGTTGACAAGTTTGTCTTCCCTGCTGATTTTATCATTATGGATTTCACTACTGATGAAGATACTCCCATACTTTTGGGAAGACCATTCCTTGCTACTGGAAGGACATTGGTTGATGTAGAGAAGGGAGAAGTAACCATGAGAGTTAACAACCAAGAAGTCAAGTTCAACATTCTCAATGCTATGAAGTTTCCTACTGAGAAGTTGGAGGTTGTATCACAACTGCAAAGTTGGGATTCTCTGGTGCACAAGCAATTCATGAAAGATTCTGATCATTTGAAGAAGATTCCCTTTCCTCACGAAGACAAGGAATTAGTAGATGATGAAGTTACAAAGGAAAAGTTCATTATCAAATGGGCTGGAAGATATGAAGTATTGGAAATACCACCTAATGCTAAGAAGGAGAACATTCCTTCAGTTTTGAAGCCACCTACTTTAGAATTGAAACAATTACCTTCACATTTGAATTATGCATTTCTGGAGACAAGTCGGTAGTTGCCTGTTATCATTTCTGCTGATTTGACTAGTAAACAAGAGGAGAGCCTAATATTGTTGTTGAGAAGATACAAGAGAGCCATAGCTTGGCAAATGGCTGATATCAAGGGTATAAGTCCCACTGTTTGTATGCACAGAATCTTACTTGAAGAAAATTCCAAGAACAGTGTGGAATGTCAAAGAAGGCTGAACCCCATTATGAAAGAGGTAGTAAAGAAGGAGATAATCAAATGGTTAGATGCTGGTATTGTTTATCCTATCTCTGATAGTGTGTGGGTAAGTCCTGTTCAATGTGTTGCTAAGAAGGGAGGCATGACAGTAGTTGCCAATGAGAAGAATGAGTTAATCCCCACCAGAGCTGTAACAGGGTGGAGGATATGTATGGATTATAGAAAGCTTAACAAGGCCATAAGGAAAGATCATTTTCCTCTGCCATTCATTGATCAGACGTTGGATAGATTGGCAGGCAAGGAATTCTATTATTTCCTTGATGGATATTCTGGTTATAATCAGATAGCTATAGCTCCTGAAGATCAAGAGAAGACTACTTTCACATGTCCCTATGGTACCTTTGGCTTTAGGAGGATGCCATTTGGATTATGTAATGCCCCTGCTACTTTTTAGAGATGTATGATGGCATTATTCTCTGATTTGATTGAATCTGCTATGGAAGTATTCATGGATGATTTTTCTATCTTCGGAGAGTCATTTCAAGGATGCTTGGATAACTTGGAATTGGTTTTGACAAGGTGTGAAGAGAGTAATCTGGTGCTGAACTGGGAGAAATGTCACTTCATGGTAAAAGAAGGAATTGTGTTGGGTCATAGGATTTCTAAGAAGGGATTAGAAGTGGATAAAGCTAAAGTGGAAGTGATTGAGAATTTGCCTCCACCAACAAATGTTAAAGGAGTCAGAAGTTTTCTAGGACATGCTGGATTCTATAGAAAGTTTATCAAGGATTTTTCCAGGATTACAAAGCCTTTATGTCAACTGCTATAGCATGATGTGTCATTTCAATTTTCTAAGGAATGTCAGAAGGCCTTTGAAACATTGAAGACTGCTCTGATCACAACACCTGTGATTGTAGCTCCTAACTGGACAAAACCATTTGAACTGATGTGTGATGCTAGTGACTTTGCTATTGGAGCTGTGTTGGGTCAGAGGCATGACAAAGCTTTCCATTCTATCTACTACGCCAGCAGAACATTGATAGAAACACAGCTGGACTACACTACTACAGAAAAGGAGTTATTGGCAATTGTGTATGCCTTTGACAAATTCAGATCATATCTTGTTGGTACAAAGGTGGTGGTGTACACAGATCATTCAGCTATCAAGTATCTACTTTCAAAGAAGGATGCTAAACCAAGGCTTATCAGATGGGTATTGCTGCTGCAAGAATTTGATCTAGAGATTAGAGACAAGAAGGGTGTTGAAAATCAAGTTGCTGATCATTTGTCTAGATTACCTAAAGAAGTGCAAAGCCATGACAGGTATGTAATTAAAGAGCAATTTCTTGATGAACAACGCTTAATGATAACTAATGATAAGACACCTTGGTATGCTGATATTGTAAATTATTTGGTTGGAAAACACTTATCCCCTGATTTGAATTATCAACAAAAGAAAAGATTTTTGTCTCAATTGAAAAATTATTTTTGGGATGAACCATTTTTGTATAAAAAGTGTGCTGACCAAATAATGAGAAGATGTGTAGCAGAAGAAGAGGCAAGACAGATCTTATCACATTGCCATGCTTCACCTTATGGTGGACATTTTGCAAGTGTGAGAACTGCTGCCAAAGTTCTTCAGTGTGGCTATTATTGGCCATCATTGTTTAAAGATTCTTATAATTTTGTGAAACAATGTGATAGATGTCAGAGAACTGGAAATGTGTCTAATAGACAAGAAATGCCTCTTACAAACATTTTAGAAATTGAATCATTTCATGTTTGGGGTATTGATTTTATGGGACCATTTCCTCAGTCCTTTGGTAATCTATATATCTTAGTTGTTGTAGACTATGTGTCTAAATGGGTGGAGGCAATTGCTAGTCCCACCAATGATGCTAGAGTGGTAACCAATTTTTTTTAAAAAAATATCTTCACTAGATTTGGCACTCCAAGAGCAATCATCAGTGATGAAGGCTCACATTTTTGTAACAAAAGTTTTGAGGAGTTGCTGGCCAAATATGGTGTGAGACATAGAGTTGCCACTGCTTATCATCCACAGACAAGTGGGCAAGCAGAGTTATCAAACAGAGAGATCAAAAGAATTTTAGAAAAAATGGTTAATCCATCAAGGAAAGATTGGTCTAAACTGTTGGATGATGCTCTGTGGGCCTATAGAACTGCTTTTAAAACACCTTTGGGAATGTCCCCATTCAGACTAGTTTTTGGAAAGGTCTGCCACTTACCAATAGAGTTTCAATGCAAAGCCTTTTGGGCTACTAAGAAACTTAATTTTGATTTTAAAGCTTCTGGTAAGGCAAGACTTTTGCAACTATCTGAGTTGGAGGAGCATATGATGTTTTCTTATGAAAATGCTGAAATATACAAGGAAAAAACTAAAGCCTGGCATGACAAAAAGATTCAAAAGAGAGAGTTGGTAGAAGGTCAAAATGTTTTACTCTACAACTCTATGCTTAAGTTATTTCCTGGTAAATTGAAATCAAGATGGTCAGGACCATTTAAACTTTTGAAAATTTATCCTTATGGTGTTGTTGACCTTCTTGATGAGACAACTGGTAAAGAATTCAAAGTGAATGGACAGAGAGTGAAAAACTATTGGGGTG
Organism: Trifolium dubium; assembly: GCA_951804385.1. NCBI lineage: Eukaryota > Viridiplantae > Streptophyta > Magnoliopsida > Fabales > Fabaceae > Trifolium > Trifolium dubium. Next base: position 13,938,913 of record OX638070.1, read on the forward strand.
ATACTTCAAGGGAGAGAGTCACCACCACTCTTGATGATTCTTAATCATATTTTGCAAGTCAGGCTGAGGACTTTCTGAAAACCAAGCGCTTACTGGGAGGCAACCCAGGATTCTAATAAATTTTGTTGTTTTTAGTTGTTTTTAATTTCAGGTATTGTGTGGAAAAATATTGCTGTTAGGAGGCAAGGCATTAGTTGCCTTAGTCTAGTTGGCTGAGTGATGACAGAGACGGTGACTGGCATCATTCTTGAGCTTTATGCCAACCAGATGAACCAAAGAAGAAGAATTGAAGTTTTGAGGACTTGGAGAAGTCCTGAGGAAAAGGCACACCAAATGTTATCAACATGAAGCTGGGATACTGGTTACTAATGGGCTAGTAATTATCAGAAGTTACCACGTGGCATTTGGCAGACGAAGTGATAACACGCGCTGAACTAGCCGTTGCACTAATTCCGCGTGTAAACCGTTTTTCCAACGGTTAAACCCACATCATCCGCCTTCCATCATCATTACCCCAACGTCCATAAAACTTTTCCATATCTTTTCCATTAAGATTCGTAACAATAATTCAACCACCCACTACCTTCTATATAAACCAACCCTTATCACTCATAAAACCCTTTACACCGTAAATTTCTAAACCTACTACTCTCTATATTTTTTGCAAACCAATTCTCAAACACCAACTCTTACCTTTCAAAAACACCCCACCGTTTTATCAATCCTTATCACGCAATCATGTCAACTAGAAAGAGGCAAGTGATCACTGTTGCCATGTCTGAAGATGAAGAAGATTATGATATTTTTGTTAATAGCGACGCTGCTGAACGCTATGAGATCTTTAACTCCAAACAGATCAACACTGAACGTGGATTCATCTTTAACGCTGACTTTGAGCGTTTGGAGATTAGAGAAGACCTTGAGATGATCATTCATTCTCTCAAGTGGCAGAAGTTTGTTGCACATCCCTCAAGTTACAACACTCAACTGGTGAAGGAGTTCTACTCCAATCTTACCAACATTCACCAGAAGAGAAGAGAAGTTATGGTGAGAGGCAAAGCAATCCTCTACTCAGAGGCGAACATCAACTGGTTATATGGCATTGACGTATTAGAGGATGCCTATTCTGCTACCCTCGAATCCATTGATGAAGAACGATTGGAAGAGATCATGCTGAGTCTCACTATTCCTGGAACTGAATGGAATCTAGGAGTAGGTGAGAATGCGAAGACTGTTCAGCGGATGAACCTGAAGCCTGTACCAAAGGTTTGGTACCAATTTTTGAAGCACAGCATCATCCCAACAACTCACAATGACACTGTGAGTAAAGCAAGACTAATACTGTTGCATTGCATCATTGAGAAGCAGCCTATCAACATTGGGAGGATCATATCTGATGAGATCCAGAAGTGTTCAACTAGGGAAGGTATGTTATACTTCCCCTGTCTCATCACTGCTCTGTGCAAGAAGAATGTAGTTCCCCATAGAATGGGAGATGAAGTGAAGAAGCTTGTGGTTGGCTTTAATGCCAAGGCTATTAATGTGTTGATCAAAGGAAACACAGGGAGAAAGGCAAGCCAACAGTTGCCTGCTGCTAAGCCTAGCACACCTGGTGCTAGTGCTTCGGGAGAAAAGGACCTGATATCCGAATTGAGAAGGGATATGCAGAGGTTTTGGAAGTGGAGTGCTGACATGCATGCATGGTACATTAGCAACTTATCTACCCACTTCCCAAACTTTGAATTCATGAGGGCACCTGTTTTTCCAATGGACATCTTGGGTGAGTTCAATCCGGACTTGCCTAAAGAAAAGGAAACCACTGACGTGCCAGAGAGCTCCAGCAAGCAGCAGAAGAAGAAAAAGAAGAGGTTGAGAAAGGCAACTGTTGAGAAGGTGATTGTGGAAGAAGTTGAAGAAGAAAAGGAAGAGAAAGAAAAGAAGAAAAAGAAGAAGAGTCACAAGATGAAGAAGTTACCTGCTGTGGTAGTGGAAGAAAACGAGGCACCTGCAGAATCAATGGAGAAAACTCCTGCCTCACCACCAATTGATGAGAAACAAGATGTAGCTGAGGAAGAAGAGGAAGATGAACACTATGAGAGGGCTGATAGTGACTACATCGAGGGTGCTGCAAACTCTGATGCCAATGAGAACGTGATCAATTGATCAGAGGAGAAGAAGAGTGAAGAAGAAGAAGGAAGCAATGGGTCAGACAGACAAGACCCTGAAGACCCAGAGGCAAGTACTGGCACGCCTTCAGAGGGTGCAGATGCCATTGAGCATACCCCTTTCCAGGAGGGTACTCTGGGAGTAGAGACTGTGCATGAGCTTGATAATGCACCTCCACAGGTTAATTTGGTCATGAAGGATAAGGCTGCATCTAAGGAGATGGATCAGATCTTGACCACTCCTACTACAAAAAGAAAGAGAACAACAAAGAAGAAAGATGCACCACAGGCAACCACTGACAAGCTTGAGGAAGCTGTTCCTGAGCCAAATCAACCATCAGAAGAGTAGACTGATGAAGCAAACTCAAAGAAAGAAGCTGACTCTGCTCTAAGGAGAAGCAAGAGGTTCAAGACCTAATGGTATGTCTTGACACACTCTGCACCTTAATGCACACTGTTGAATACTGTCAAACTTAAGAGTGGCTAGATAACTCTTTTAAATACACATTCTCTACTCTAAGTTTTCTAAAAATGAATATAATGGAGAACATGGTTAGAACCAAGTTTGGGGGAAAGGACTAGAGTATTGAATTGGTGATCATTGCTACAATAATTCCTAATAGGAGGCTGTTGGTTAGCTAAAAAAAAAATGAATAAGTCTCTGTGAGACAAGTAAGTAGGGTGCTTTACTCTTATTAGCAGGTTAGACCTATTACAAGTAGGATCTAGTCAGTGAAAAGATGGAGTATCCCCAAAGCTAATGTATATATATAATTGATAATGAAAAAGCAACCCAGCAGTTCTCCTTGGCTATAATCAAAATGCTTTGGTCACTCTTGAAAAGAAATAGTCCCCCTTTTTGCTGAAATTCTAAGTAAATTCAAAATTATAGGAAAAAGAGGATAACTTAGCCTTTAGAATGAGTAGTTTTAGAGTGGGATGTAGTCATTAATCTGGTTGACAGTGCTAAACAGTTCACACACACACGCATGGTCATCATTGATGGTTGATTTTATGAGAATTGTGCCAATTTTTGAAAACTTTCCTAGGGTCTGAGTCTCTTTACTTAAATGTGTTGTTTACATGTCAATATTATGAGTAGTTGAACACAGTTTTTGCTTTCTACCATTACCTGAGGACATGCAATGATTCAAGTTTGGGGTGTGATGACTCACTATTTGTGTGTTATTTAGGCCTTTATTCATGAATTATTTCTTGCCAATATGGTGATCAAACCATGTTTTAATTCAATTTCATTAGTTTTATTTACTTTTGAGTCTAGAATTATGTATTAGGAATAATTATGTAATCTGGATGAAAAAGAGTTAGTTTAGAGGCAGTTTATGTCAAGGCATGTTATTTGGTTCTGGATCGTCATCAAAGGCATCTACTGATAATGACTGTCAAGACATTATATTCCGTACAAGTCAAACCAAGTCAAGCATTGCTAGAAGACAAAATTTGGGAACGTGCTAGAACATTGTAGAAGGTATCTTTGGAGGATAAGGATGAATTGGCTGGCCTGCCAGCTGTCAGCATCACAATGATTGTACTATGATTAAGTGGTCCTTGCAAATGGAATATCCTTTATTCCTTGGGCCTAGTAGTCACAATTAAGGTTGCACCCGATCCAAGAAGGATTGTCCTATAAATACACGTCCCTAAACCTAAAAATGCATGCTTGAAACTTAGAGAATAGATCTGAGAAGAAGAAGAGCTACTGCGCCGTTTCAGCTACTCTGCCGCAAGAGGCGACCTGTGATAACGAGAGGCACGACAGTGTCTGTAGGAGTATCTATTGCATTGTATTGGGTATCACTACTTTACTTGTTATTATTGTTGTTGTTTCTATGCTCATTCTGAGCTAAACTCTTTGTAGTTGAGATTATGTGAAGTTTAATATAATGAATGAAGTATTTATGTGAATGAATAATTGTTCTTGTGTCATCTTTAACTTTATGTTTTTATGAAAATACATTTATTTCTTTGACTGATCAACTTAGATTTAAATACAAGTTGCATGTGTAGAGACATCTAGCATGTTAATGGAAATAATAAAGTTCATAAGGTTAAGTGGGAGCAGACATGTAATCCCTACCTTTTCTTATGGATAAGTTAAGGGCCTTAGTGGGAAACCAAACAAGCAAGTGCGTTTCTGAACTCTAATGGGATTAATAGTGACCTCGACAGAGCCAGTCCATTATACCCTGTTTTAATATCTAACGTTGTAGACATACACCACAAGGCAAGCTTGCTCACAGATGGCACGGCAGTAGTTATCATTCACTATGCTTCGTTCATGTGTTAAATGGATCATGATCTCAGCTACCCTTTTATTCTTGTTTTCAACCATCACTTTATATAACTGTTATTTTATTTATTGTGTTAAAAACCAAATATGTTTTGTTACCATTACAATAGACTAAACATTTTATCTGAACTTGGAATGTATAACCCTTAGACTATTCCCTGTGGGTTCGACACACTCTTTACTTATTACTTGCTACAGTGGACTGATTTATGCGTCTTTGGATGTGACAAAGTTGAAAATCTTTCTCATGTGTTCTTCGTGTGTCATTTTGCTCATATGGTCTGGACTGGATTGTTACACTGGTTAGGTATCCAATGCATCTTACATTATGAGGTCGTTGGACATGCTAATCAATTTATAGGGCTCCAGTTCCCGACGGTACAGCCACGCCGCTTCTTTCATTTGTTATGGCTAGCGGCGGTGTAGTTTTTATGGAAATCCAAGAATGACAGGTTGTTTCAAAATATAATTAAGGAGCCATCTCAGGTTGTTGATCAAGTTATTCTTCATGTGTGGTGGTGGCTTAAAGCTAGGAAGCAAGATTTTGGTGTTGATTTTAGTCTGTGGTACTATAATCCCTTGCCGTGTTTAGGCTGGAGGGGTGTCTAGTTTTTTCTTACAGATTGTAATTATGTGTTTTGTACTGATTTGAGGACTGATTGTACTTTGGTGCTTTGTTTCGTGCCCCAGCTGTAGCACTTCTTGTGCTCGCCTGGCGGGTTAATAAATATCATTTTGGTTGTTTCTAAAATAAATATTCTTCATAATTATTTTATTTGTAATGGTTGCTAATTTTATATTTTTGTAATATTTTTGTCTAAATTAGACTCTGTCCATGCTTGGCTTTTGGCAAGATGCACCGTCAAGAAAACCTTTTGAATTGATGTTTGTCGATTTATTGTGGGAATGTATTCAACTGCTATTTGAACTTTACTGAAAATGGAGCTAATATGTTGGGCAAAATTTATGGTGGATGAGAAGATTTATGTAAAGAAGATAATTTATTTGCTGGAATGATGATGAAATTATCAAGCATTGAACCATTAGACAACATATTTGTTTGCTTTAACATTGTTCTACTTTTGGGGTTCGAACCACGTTGATGCATCGCTTACAAGATGACTGAATGTTTCTTTTTATATGTTTGAGCGATTCTCAGTGCCTCACCAGTAATTTGCTTAATCTCAGGAAATATGTTGATTTTAAGAAAAATTTTATTCAAAAAGTGAAACAACACAATTTTCAATGGGTTGATTTTATAATTTTCATAAATTTCCTTTAAAAACTTACTACTAGTATTTAAGGTCTTAAAGGGTGCACCGAGGGCACTCATTAGCATTTGCCATTTTAAAAATTTTCAATGTAATTTAAGGTGCATTTCGTAACAAAAAAAAATCGCATTCGTGTTTTTTGGGATAACATTAGCATAATATTGTTACAAAAATAAAAGTACTACATAACATTAATTAAAAAAAATAGATGATTAACATAATACTTTCAGGTGATGTTTGAAAGTTATTTCTTTAATGCGGTTTGAAAGTGATTGGTTTAATGTATTGTGTAGTGTTCATAACCTCTAAATCAATCGTTCTTATTTTGGTATGATGTTTTATGATGGCGATCGTTCTAACTCTTGTTTTTAATTTTTTTAATATTAATATGTTTTTTTCTACTTTTTGAATAAACAATTTATTTATATTTTTCTTCAAGATTTTATTTTTTGTTTTTTGATGTTTGATATTTTTATTTCGACTGACTCAATCACCTTAGAAGCTACTTATCTTTTATTAAAAGAAAACGACACAAAAAAATAAAAAAATAATATTATCTTTGTTAGGGTTGTCCAATTCGATATTTACTATCTAATAATGCTTCAAGGTATACTTTACTCTCATGTGTAATTTTTTTTCCGCTTAGACCACATTATAAAAAATAAAAAATAAACAAAGGAAAATCTTTTTTATAAGAAAATCTTTTATATTTTCAAAACCAAAAACATACGTATAAATTCTAAATCTTTTTCAAAACAAAAAAAAAAATTCTAAATCTTTTTAGTAACCAAAAAAAAATCTAAATCTTTTTCCAAAAATATAAAATCTAAACAACATAAAAAACAAAACATAAAGTACTTCTAAGATTTCCTTTGGTAACAAGAAACCGAGCTTACCCAACTTGTCACTTCACCCAAATAAATAAAAAAAAAAAAAAAAAAAAAAAAATCTTGAATCTTCTACTATAAAACCTAACAACCCAAACCCTCTTAAACTATTCTTTCTTCTTATTTCACTTTTTTCACATCTCAATCAATTTCTCTCCCAATTCCCAATTCTCTTCTCATCGCTATGGCTAATCAACCTGAATCCTCCGATTCGTATGTTTCTTATTCCTTTTCAGATCTCAATTTTCCTTCTTCGATTTCCGATTGTTTTATCTCATTGAATTCAATTGAATTGAATCTGATTTCGATTTGTTTTGTTTTGTTTTGTTTTTGATTTTGATTTTTCAGAAAAGGAACGAAAAGAGACTTCAGTACTGCGATTCTGGAACGTAAGAAAGCGCCGAATCGTCTCGTCGTCGATGAAGCTGTCAACGATGATAACTCCGTCGTCGCACTTCATCCTGATACTATGGAGAAACTTCAACTCTTTCGCGGTGATACCATTCTCATCAAGGTAATTCAATTTTTAATTTTTTACCGAAATTACCCTAGGATCTAATTTTTTTAACTTGATTTAAGTAGTAATGTTAGAAGGGTATTTATTTGTTGATTATGATTGTGATTAGGGTTTTGTATAATTAAGTGTGTTTTTTTTGTTGATTTATTAGGGTAAGAAAAGAAAGGATACAATTTGTATTGCACTCGCTGATGAGACGTGTGAGGAGCCGAAGATAAGAATGAATAAGGTTGTGAGAAACAATCTTAGGGTTAGGCTTGGTGATGTTGTGTCTGTTCATCAATGTCCTGATGTTAAATATGGAAAGCGAGTTCATATTCTTCCTGTGGATGATACTATTGAAGGAGTTACTGGGAATCTCTTTGATGCTTACTTAAAACGTGAGTTACTTTTCCCCGCTCGTGTTTGGTTTTTATTATTCTTTACAATTACAACATGCTTTTATATTTCGCCGTGGTTCTCTATGATTAGACGAGGTTTGAAAAAACAATTACTAGTTCATTGTATCATAGCTTTGTTTTGCGTCTATTGTTGATACTTGATTAGCATATGTTGTATTGTTTTGTTAGCATTGACCCTTGTGAATAAATATTTGTTTTCTTATGCTTAAATACATAAGTGGAAAATGTAATCTTTTCATTTGCAGCTCATATTATAAATTTTGCACTGTTAATTTGATTGGTTTTGATTTGGTTCACTAAAGTACATACTTTTTTGCATGCTATTTTTAGAATGAATTCTATTTGCATTGTTTCTCATTATGCATACTTAGACCTGCTTTTCTTTTGCAGCTTATTTCCTTGAGGCATATCGTCCAGTTAGGAAGGGAGACATGTTCCTTGTCAGAGGGGGGATGAGAAGTGTGGAATTCAAGGTTATTGAATGTGACCCTGCTGAGTATTGTGTGGTTGCACCTGACACTGAGATCTTCTGTGAAGGAGAGCCTGTTAAGAGGGAAGATGAGAATCGGTTAGATGAGGTTGGTTATGATGATGTTGGTGGTGTTAGAAAGCAGATGGCTCAGATTCGTGAACTGGTGGAACTGCCATTGAGGCATCCACAATTATTCAAGTCTATTGGTGTGAAGCCACCGAAAGGGATTTTGTTGTATGGACCCCCTGGATCTGGTAAGACTTTAATTGCACGAGCTGTTGCAAATGAAACTGGTGCTTTCTTTTTCTGCATCAATGGCCCTGAGATCATGTCAAAGCTGGCTGGTGAGAGTGAAAGTAATCTGAGGAAGGCATTCGAAGAAGCTGAGAAGAATGCACCCTCAATCATCTTCATTGATGAAATCGACTCCATTGCTCCAAAGCGTGAGAAGACTAATGGTGAAGTTGAGAGGAGAATTGTTTCTCAGCTCTTGACCCTCATGGATGGGCTTAAATCTCGTGTACATGTTATTGTCATTGGAGCAACAAATCGTCCCAATAGCATTGACCCTGCTCTTAGGAGGTTTGGAAGGTTTGACCGTGAGATTGATATTGGGGTTCCAGATGAAGTTGGACGTCTTGAGGTTCTTCGCATCCATACAAAAAATATGAAGCTTTCAGATGATGTGAGTTTGAATGCTTCCTCCTTAATTGTGTTTTGATTTGGACATCTGTATCTGTATTCTGAATAGTTTTTCTGTTATATAATTTGCAGGTTGATTTAGAAAAGATTGCTAAGGAAACTCATGGTTATGTTGGTGCTGATTTGGCTGCTCTGTGTACTGAAGCTGCACTTCAGTGCATCAGAGAGAAAATGGATGTGATTGACCTAGAAGATGAAACCATTGATGCTGAGATATTGAACTCAATGGCAGTCACAAATGAACATTTCCAGACTGCACTTGGATCAAGCAATCCTTCTGCTCTCCGTGAAACAGTAAGTATTGTTGCATACTCTTATGTATATACCGATGCTAAATTTGAATCCTCTTGTTTTCCCTCTCATGGTCAATAATCTTTTGTGATTACGCCTTCCAAACTTTTTATTTCTAACTTCATCTTTGCTAATGAACCAGGTTGTTGAAGTGCCCAATTGCAGCTGGGAAGATATTGGTGGTCTTGAAAATGTTAAGCGCGAACTCCAAGAGGTAATTTGAGGTCTTTCATTGAATTGCATTATGTGTTTCTTCTCATCAGCTTCTCGGTTTTAATACACTTTCTCTCTTTTGCAGACTGTTCAATATCCAGTCGAACACCCTGAGAAATTTGAGAAGTTTGGAATGTCACCTTCAAAGGGGGTTCTGTTCTATGGTCCTCCTGGTTGTGGTAAAACCCTTTTAGCCAAAGCTATTGCCAATGAATGTCAAGCAAACTTCATCAGTATCAAAGGTCCTGAGCTACTAACAATGTGGTTTGGAGAAAGTGAGGCTAATGTGAGGGAAATTTTTGACAAAGCTCGTGGTTCTGCTCCATGTGTCCTATTCTTTGACGAACTTGATTCTATTGCAACTCAGGTTTGTACCTTATTGATCTATGATTAAATTATCAGACAAAGTTTATTGAGCTCTAAAACATTTATGTTCTCGTTTTAAATATAATGAAGAGTATTATCAGAAAAAAAATATGTAATAGATAGGGCGAAGCCTTTAATCTCCTGTGATTTTTTCCTCATTAACTGTGTTTAAATTAATTCTGTCGTGTGCCTCATCTTGCAGAGAGGTAGTAGTTCAGGAGATGCTGGTGGTGCTGCCGACAGAGTTTTGAATCAACTGCTCACAGAAATGGATGGAATGTCAGCGAAGAAAACTGTGTTTATCATTGGGGCCACTAATCGACCAGACATTATAGACCCTGCTCTTCTACGACCTGGACGTCTGGACCAGTTGATTTATATCCCCCTTCCAGATGAAGATTCCCGCCATCAGATATTCAAAGCTGCCTTGAGAAAATCCCCCATCGCAAAGGATGTTGACATCAGAGCTCTCGCTAAGTACACTCAAGGCTTCAGTGGCGCTGATATTACTGAGATTTGCCAGCGTGCATGCAAGTATGCTATTAGAGAGAACATTGAGAAGGTACATTTTAGGGCACCTTTTTTTATCATTACAATTCACTAATTTGCATTTGACTAATAATTACTGCTGTAGAAATTATTTAATTGGATTGAATGTAATACTAATTTTCTCCCTCAACTTTTCTGGGCAGGATATTGAGAGAGAAAGAAGGAGAAGCGAAAATCCCGAAGCTATGGAAGAAGATAATGAAGATGATGAGGTAGCTGAAATTAAAGCAGCACATTTTGAAGAATCTATGAAATACGCCCGAAGAAGTGTCAGTGACGCTGACATTCGCAAGTATCAAGCGTTTGCCCAAACATTGCAGCAATCAAGAGGGTTTGGTAGCGAGTTCAGGTTTGCAGACACCAGTGCCGGTACTGCTCCTGCTGCTTCAGCTGACCCTTTTGCAAGTGGTGGGGGAGCTGATGAAGACGACCTTTACAATTAGGTTAATATTTGCTATCTTTTGTTCAGGAACAACAATGCTTTCCTAATTTATGTACCTTTTTTATTTGTTTGTAAGAAATCTTGCTTCCATTAGATTACTTTTGTTATTGCTCCCTAAAAGTTATTGGTACATCATCAAGTTATTTGAAACAATTATTTGGCCTGTTTCTGGGACCATACATTGGTCTCAGGTTCTCAGCTCTTTGGTGTCGTTGCAATTGTATTTCTGAGCGTACACATTATAACAGCAATGATTCTACTTGACTTAAAGAATAAATACAATGATTTGCGTTTCTTATGTAGATGCCTAGTTTAATTGTTCGCTTATTTTGAATCCCTCGTTTTCATACTAAGAGCGATGATTCATTAACTTAGAAGTTAATATTTGTTCAATTTGAGTCATTGTTTATCAATTTGGTAGTGTTTTAGTCATCATATCTATTATCTAACTGATATCATGAGTTGGAACTTTAGATAACTCAACAATTTAACATCTAAAATATCATATATCCAATGCTATCTAACATAAATGTGTTTGGACCTATTGTGAAAAGTTGGATTGAAATTTTCACTACCAACAAATACAAATTATTTTTCTTGAACAAGATCGCGCTTGCAAGAATTTCTTCAGCCATAACTATACTTTACATGCTCTAAATAAAGACTGACTCAATAGTAGATAACGCTAAGTCATCAAGTCTCCCCTGCAAATTCTAAAATACAACTTGTGAAATCAATATCTTCAACTTCAACCATATATGAGTTTGAGTACTCTAATATAGTAGATTTATCTACTCCAAAGCAAAGCCTCATATAAATAGTACCACAAAGACATCTTAAAATCCATTTTACATTCTTCCATAGCTCTTTACTTATAGATTTTACAAATTCTTACCAATAATACCAACACAATCTGCTAATCTAATCTTGTACACATCACTGGCGCTACTACATCAAACTATCCACATCAAACGTATAAGGAGTTCATTCAATGTCATTTTTTCCATCTTCACTTGTTTCGAGCATCTTCAGACTCCAATAAAAGCATCTAAGGGAGTTTCATATGCAAATAATGCATACGTTATTTTTATTTACTATTGGAGTAATTATGATGTGGCATAGAAAGTATTAAAAATATGATTCAAGTACCTAATTTAAGATATTGTACCATCAATTTAATGTTTTTTATTTATTTATATGTAATTAAATTACTTCCATATATATAAAAACATTATCATTGCTTAAGAGTTGCATAATTTTATATCATTTGAGCAAAACATGTATGAGTGACATAAATATTACATGACATTGTAAGAACCACTTGTTAGTACCGTAAGTTGCATAATGGTATTATTATTGGAGATGCTCTGAGAACTCACCTTAAAATGAGTAGCAAGAGAAGTGCCTGCAACTTAGAATCAGTTATAACCTATGTTTGGGTGTGAAGACAAACACTTCCACAACATGATATCAATTTTTTTGATCGTGAATTAAAAAGGTTACAAACTATAGCGCTTTTAATTGAATTTGCATCTAAAATTATTCAACCAACAAATGAAATTTGTATCGAATGTTCATGGATTTTTTTTGTACATAGAAGAAATGATAAGTTATTGAAAATTCACACACAAAATGGAGTGGCCGGAGTTCGAACCTATGTCATGAAGCTCAGCAATTTCGACATTTTGTGTCAATTGAGTTAAGACTTCTGAATAATAATTCATGAATTTATTTGAAAGCTTGTAATTTTCGATTTTACTATAATTTTGGGGGTGCGGCCAAATCACCTCCATAGCATGATAACAAGTCTTTTGACCGTGCGTGAAATTATCCAAATTACAATTTACAAAACTACTCACTCTGTTTTAAAATATAAAAGAAAATTGGTTAATTAAAATTAGTGTATCTACCCCAAATGTTTTATCAAATGCATTAATTGTTTTTAACAATTTTGCTTTTATATTTTGAAACGGTGGGATTAACTTTTTTACTTGGACGCATGTTTTGTTTCAAAATAAAATAAAACTGGACGTGTGTTTAAATGTTATTCCAATCCAAAATAAACATATTTGAAATAAATCAAAAAGAAACAAAAAAGCAAAACTCAAGAGTTAAAAAGAGTTGAAGTAGAGAAATGTTGAGTAAGCAAACACTAGTTGGTTCAGTGATGATTGACGTTAGATTTGGTAGGAAGAATCACAGTTTGATCCTCCATAACCGCGTTTGGGAGAAAATGGAGTGACTTAGATGTTAGAATTCGCCATGAACTCTAGACAACTAAGACCTCTTTCCTTTAGGAACGAAAGAGTGAAAGCCAAATAAAAAGACAGAAACGTTGAGTAAGAAACTTTAAAAACGCAATCATCTTAGAGGCCCTTGAAATCTGAACAGAGAATTTGCACGATAATTTTGCAATAAATCAAAACAGGTCTAATCTCTTTTAAATATTACTAAAACTAATTATTTTTTGTCCTTACTAAACAGTGAACTTTTAAGTTTAGTCTTTATTTAATTTTTGTTCAATATTTAATGCCTAGAAAACTATTTCGTCTACTTTTGGTCCATACTACGTCATTTTTTTGAATAACTTTTTTTGCAGATACGTTTAGAACATCATAATAAATTCTTCTAATAAAATGAATTCAAAATATAATTTCTAGATCATGATTTATGTTACTTTTATTTTGAACTACTTCTATTTACAAAATTCTTATTTAATTTATGTACGACAAAAAAAAATATAAAGATTAAAAATTAAATAATAAGTAAACTTAGAAGGTCTCCATTTTATTGGAATCAAAAATATATTTAATCCAAAAAAACTTTAAAAATGCTAAAAGTTCAAGATATATAAAAAATTTACAAAAATATTGATAGATGCTTATAATTTTGGAGTCTTTACTCCTCGTTTAGTTTTTGTGTAATATATTTTTGTTTCCCGCTTTCAAGTCCCTTTAGATATCAAAAATAAATAAACAGTAGATTTACACCCGTACGATGTACGAATTTTATAAGTTGTTAATGGAAAACTCACATACGATATTAACTTGTTAATGGAATGTTGATATCTTTTAAAAGGATAAACTTTGAGATACTAACTTTTTCAAAATGATCACAAGGCCAAAGATAGTAAAACAAAATAGTATGGACCGTCGATGTTGGAGGGAGATCTAAAGTGAGTAAGAAATATTGGACAGCCGGAGAAAAGAGCACGCTCACCACCACCGGAGAAAAGAGAAAGAAAGAACATCGTGAAAGAGAGGGTGAAGAAAAAGAGAGAAGTTTTTTTTGTTTTTTGTTTGTCACATAAAGGTTAAGAAGTGAATGAAGAAGATAGGTTGAAAAGTGAAAACAAAATAACACGTTTTTTTTTTGTTCAATGAGAAGTGGAAAATATTTTTTACTACTCTCTTCATCTCAAAATTATTGTCATTTTAGAGTTATTTAAGTAGATTAATACTTTTACCCTTATTTTATTGAGACAGAGAGAAAAATAGTATTAAATTATTGCAAATCTAACAACTTTGAGAATATATTAGGATTTGAATTCCATTTTCTTCATTTACTCGCAATGTTCCCACTTAGTTAAACTCCTTCCTTAAAAAAAACGTTTCTACTTAATGAAAGTTTAATTTTAAATAATTATTTTAATTTAATTGAACAAGTTTCTATTAAATGATATGCTATTTTTTACGAGATAAAAAAATACTAACAATTTGTACCAAAAAATAATAATAATAACATTTGTCTACAAATAACACTTTGGTTCAAACAACACACAAAAAAATAATAATTAACATTGAGTCTATTAAACTCACTAATCTAATATTCAGTCTATTAAATTGACTAATCTAATTTGAGGTTCAATATTAACATTGAGTGATTTTAACTCTTTTCCAAACATAGTTATCAAGATCGAAATATGATCTCCTATTGAATTCAAAAATTTCTTCCAAGGCTTTAAAGTTAGTGAAGATATTTCTTTCCACACTCTTCAGTTCGCGGACGATACTATCATTATGGACGATGGACAGTGGGATAATCTTTGGACCATTAAATCTGTCTTGAGGAGTTTTGAGCTTGTTTCTGGTCTGAACTCTGAAGGTTAATTTCTATAAGAGCAAGCTTAATGAAATTAACCTGGATGATAATTTCCTCTGAGCTACTTCTTCTTTTATTTTTTGTGGAGTAGAGTCAATACCCTTTCGGTTCTTTAGTATATCAGTAGGCGCAAATCTAAGAAGACGTGGGACTTGGCTTCCGATTATTGATTCTATGCGTAAAAAACTTAGCACTTGGCAAGGCCGTCATCTTTCCTTTGGCGGTAGAGTAACTCTTATTAACTCTGTGTTGTCTAGATTACCGTTATACTTTTTTTTCTTTCTTCAAGGCTCCAGTTTGTGTGGTGAATGATTTGGTATGTATTCAACGGAGTTTTCTATGGGGTGGATGTGTGGAAAAAAAAAGTGTTGGGTTAGTTGCTTTTATGCAAATGGAAGTGGAGGTGCTTATCCGATCAACAAGCCCCATGGTTAGATTTGCTGCGGTTCCGTTATCGCTCTCCTGCTGCCAATTTTTTGTCTCATGAGGAAAGTGCAGGTCTGTCTCGCGCCTCAATATGGTGGAGGGACATTTGGTACATTGGTAGTAATGGGGATGAGGATGGTTTAGTAACAACATTAGTACTTGGTGCGGAGACAACGACGAAATTGGTTTTTGGAAGGAAAAGTGGGTTAGAATGGCTCCTTTGCGCACTATTTTCCCGGATTTGTTCCTTATTGCAGCAAAATGATGACACGAAATCATATCGTATTTTTAGCTTAGTTTAGGTGAACTTTAGTTGCATTTGCATATGTTTTTATTTCATTTATGTCTTTTTATGCGGGTATTTGTTTTGTTTTCAGTTTTGTCTAATAAAATAGGTCGGAGAAGAGAATTGAGCAAAAAGGGCCGAAAACGTAGCAAAAAGGGGGTGCAAAGCACAAATCCACGCAGCCAAATATAGTCCAGCCCAAAATTGCTTGGTGGCGCCCGCCACCACTTCTGTGGCGCCCGCCACAGAAGCCTGATCCCATTGAAACTGATTTTCCGAGACGTGGGCAGAAAGTACGCGTTTGTTGCTAATCGGATGGCTGTTGGATAAGATCAAATGGAAGCATATCTCTTCCTATTTTGGTGGATCGTACAACTCAAAAATCCTCTATAAATAGAAGCTTAATTCTCAGATCCACAGACGTCTTTTATTTCCTTTATTTCAGTCAGTTTATATTTCCCGCTTTGAAAATTGTATCGGTATTTCCACACCGGGAATCCGATTTCAGATCCGTTTTCAATTCCTTGTCAAGAATTTTATTTCCTTTAATTCCAGCAAGTTTATTCAGCAATTCTTTCCAGGTTTTGTTTATGTCTTTATTTAATTATTTAATTATGCATTATTTAATTTACTGTTTTTGTTTGTTTACTTTCTTTAACTTGTCTAGCTAAATTCCTAGACATCGGTATGTAACCTAATTCTCCGAAGGGGATTTAATGATGATGTAGCGCGTGCACATAAACTATTTTTCTGATTCTGGTTTCTAATTGTAAAACTCCTATACTTTTGAACGAGAGTAAAATAAAGTAATTAAGGTTAAAATCAATAGAGCGAGAGTTTGAGGTTTTAACCGGATAGTAGAAACTAGATATTAATTCTTGAACGAGCGAGAGCCACGTTAGAATTAATTAGGATTAATTGATTTTCAAAATATACTTTCGAAACTAAGGTGGTAGAAAAGTGACAGTAAAACTCCTAGTCTAGTTAGTATGGTTTTTATCAATAAAACGAGAGTGTGAGGTTTAAACCTTTAAATTAAGAAAGTCCTTCTGAAAGATAAATCCTTTTTGCGCGCTACTAATTTATTAAATCCCCGATGGTTAATTAGTTACATACCGATGTCCCGCTTTAATTTATTTAAACTTTCTTTTTAAATTTCGAAACAATCCTAAAACGTAAATCATCCGCCTTAGATTTACAACGTAACGACAGAAATACGGTAGCTCGACTGTTGGTCTCTGTGGTTCGATATCTTTTAAAACTCAACGACGAAACTGTGCACTTGCAGTTATTAAAAATATTTTTGATACACAAATCGTCGGTCAAGTTTTTGGCGCCGTTGCCGGGGACCAATTTAGTCGATATCGTAACTCCGTCGTTACACCGTAGAGACTAAGGCATTTTAAATTTTGAAATTTTTAGTTTTTTGAAAAAATTAGGGAAAGTCCTTCGCGCTTAATCTAAATGTATAACCCTAACTTCTTTTATAATGACTATCCTCAAAATTTCAATTACCCTAACCATAACTTCCCATATAACTACCAGCCTCAACCGTCCCCATACTTTGAGGGACAATACCCTAACTCTCAATACAATTACTATCCTCAACACCTCAATCCAGAAGAATCTGTTAGTCCTAGCCTATTAGCGGTATATAATGAGTTTATGGAAGCTTCAGCTAATGCTAGTCGAGAGCACCGAGTTAGAGAAATGATGAGGAAACAAGACCTCATAAATGAACAACTTAGACTAAGCAATCTCGAAACCCAAAAGATGCTCGACGCTATGGTTAACTCAACAGCGACTCCCCAAGAGTCGATGGAGACACTAATCTCCCAGTTCTCCCAGTCAACCATAGAACCCTCTCACGAGAGACAAGAAAACGTTGTAGCAGACATTAATGAAAGCGAGATTGAGAGATCTAGTGAGGATGATAGTGTTGTTGAGAGTTTCAGCGAGGAAAGAGTGGAGATCGAAGAAGCATCACCGATACTCCTCCCTAGTGAGGTAGTAGAAGAGGTAGAGAAGGGAACACTGCATGTTTTCCCTGCTCCCTACAACCCACCAATCCTTGTTCCCCAAGGGATAGTAGAGGCTAGAGTGGACCCAACTCCCCAATCATGTGAAAAGGAAAAGAATGTAGAAATTAACACACATGGGGATGAGGGCGCAACTAGAAGGAGGAAATTAGGGGAAAGAGAATTTGAGGAATGTGTCAATACGAAAAGGATTAGGGTAACATTCGGAGAGGCGAGTGAAAGCCCTAAGACTAAAGAAAGAAGGACACTTGAAATTGAACCAAAACCCCCACCTCAGATCGATAAATCTCCTTTTCTCCCAAAACGCAAAATAATAGAAAAGGGCAAGGAAGCTGAAACGCCCTATAGGAGAAAAAAGAGAAAAAGTGAGGGGTATGTGAGAGCACTTGATAAGTGGCCTTGGAAACCTAAAGTGCAATAAGAACACTAAACTGTCGAGCTAACCGACACTAAACAAAGCGCTTGGTGGGAGGCAACCCACATGTAGGTTTATTTTTTCTTTAATTGTTACTAACTTTTGTCTTTATTAATTTTTGCTTGTTTTTCTGGAATGATATGTTTTAAAAGAAATTAAGCGGTACTATTATATATCTTATTTCTCACTCATATTTTTGGTATATGTTTTTCAATTCTATTTATTTAGATACCTTTCTCTTTTTCACGATGAATCGAGTTGAGAATAATGATATAGAGTTCAGAGGAGTAGGACAGGTCAAAGACTATGAAATTCATGCTCAGAGAGATATGCACCTATCCATCTATCCTGACAGCCGCACCATGGAAAAGCTAGGAATTCGAGAAAGTGTGATGTTCTTGCTTAATCAGATTGGTTGGTCCAGTTTCCCCCTGGGGAGGCGGTTCAGCTCTTTCCGTAACCTAACTCTTGAGTTCCTAAGCTCTTTCTCCTATCCCCCTGAGATCGGAAAAGGATTCAGAAGTGGCCTAATAAATTTCAGAATGTTTAACATGGACTATACCTTCAACAATCTAGAGATGGCTAACCTGCTAGGTTTCCCAAGTGATCCCAATACTTTCACATGTGTTGATGAGAGCGTGTTCCCTTACCGTGAACTAGACTATTTCTGGGGAAGAATTTCAGGAGAGGGCCATGCTGATTTTGACAACATGTATTCTGAAAACATACACAATCCAGCTTTCCGCTACTTCCACAAAATCCTAGTCCACACCCTTTTTGGAAAGGCAGAAAACAACACTTATGTGTCCCGTGAGGAGCTCTTTATCATGTTATATGCTTCACAGTCCCGCCCTGTCAATGGGGCCACCTTTATAATGAAAAGCATGCATAAGATAGCCCTCCAGTGCTTAGGACCTATCGTAGTTGGCGGATTGGTGACTATGATTGCAGATGCTATAGGCTTAAGAGTCCAACTTAACCAACTCCAACCCTTGGGAGAAATCCGACTCATGGACATAAACTTCTGCTTCAGCCGTGGCATTATAGGAAACCTAGGACCTGACCGGTTTGACCTCCTCATCAATTCCAAAGTCCTACCCCATTTCACCTTGCCTAACCAGAAAACTAGTGTGCATGACAGAAACAACTGGCTTTATGACTTGGAAGAACCAGACTATACCCCATCTTCACCTCTTCCTTCACCCCAAGCCTATGAAGACCCTGACATGAATCTCTCTGAGCCTGAGTCTGATCCAAGTGAGTATCCTGCTTCTACTCCTGAAGTTTCGACTCCTATTCATGCTGTTACTGCTGCCCCGGAGGGGCCACCGACCGTGACTGTCGCCATGTTTGAGGCATTGCAAGCTAAGGCTAATGCAATGGAAGCCGAGCTAACTAACTTGCGCGCGGAATTCTATGCTTACTTGAACACAACCGCCTCGCAAGTGGAGAATATTTGGGATGAGCTAGGCTTTGTTGTGAATGAAGTCGTGCACCATCGTAGTGGCTAGGACCGTCCCGATGTGTTAACCGCACTCCTAGGATTTACTTTTACTTGCTTTCGAATAATAAATCCTAGGGAATTTTCTTTATTAGTAGTATTAATTTGATTTCCAGAAAATTAGCAATAATTAATTTAACTTGTTCTAGTTTATGACTTAATAAAAACTCCTGTGAGAGACCGTTTGATTTATGATATTCTTGTGTGCCAATGTGAATTTTCTTGTTAATGAATGCTCTGTGTTAGGAACTCCATCTAGTGCAAATTTTGACTTGTTAAAACTAATATCAACTGTGTGCAAGCTGTGCAATTTTCTTTAGACAGGTACAGGTATTGATCAAAGGAACAACAACACGCTACAGGACGAAAATGCCAAGATTCTGGGCAAATAGGCCAGCAGGCGGCCGCCGTGATAGTGGTGGCGCGCGCCACAAAATGAATTTGTATTATTTTAGCAAATTTGGACAGAAGACGTGTTACAGTAAGCTTGTTTTAATGATTTTTATCTTTGAAGGCTTGGAAAGGAATTGATTCTCTATGTGATTCAACGTGCCATCACTTCATCATTCAATTTTTTTCCAACTACACAACACTAAGTCATTACTACATTTTCCATTATAAAAACACATGTTACTACTCATTTCATTTCATACCATTTCACATATCACAGAGACTTTCTTTCTTTCCATTCCCTTGAGTTTTGCAAGTTAGGATCATGGCAAATCAAGCGCAATACGAGATACAATTTCAAAATGCGGGTCAAGCAAAGCTTTATCGGCTCCTCCTCCGTAAAGAGTTCGAAGCAACAAGGTATGCCGACGAACTTTGCATGGAAACTCTAGGCTTAACCGATAGCGTGAACTATTTACTTAGATATTTCAAGCTAGACTATTTGCTTTCTTTCAAAGATCCGGTCTATGTGCAACTCACCGCCGAATATCTTAGTTCTCTTGAACTAAACCCCACCCCCGAGCATGTCAAATTTCGTTTGTTTAACAATGATTATAATTTTAGTTTCGATGAAATTGCCGCGATGTGGCACTTCCCACATGGTGTGGGCGTGCTAGATGAGCTTCCCACGCAAGTGGGGTGGCTTGAGGCCGCGTGCTCGTTTTGGTGGGGGGTGACCGGGAAAGTGACAAATAGCTTTGAGGGTAACCGAGCGTCTTTGATTCAAAACCCCGCGATTCGCTATTTTCGCCAACTTTTGGCTTGCACCATTTTTGGGCGCGCCAACTCCAACAAGGTGAATGAAAAAGAGCTTTTCATGTTGTTCACACTCATTTCCAAAGAAAAAGTTAACTTTGCCCGGCTTATCATGTACCATATGTTTTCTATGGTTAAATCCAAAGGAGTAATTGTTTTTGGAGGGCTTATCACTACTTTAGCATGGATGCTAATCCATGGGGAACAGCTTTCCACTCTAGTCCCACTCGACCCCCGCACCATTGACTTGGTCATGGTGCGAAGCATGAAACTTGTCAAACAAAGGGCCGATGGTAGATTTATTCTCATGATAGATAACCGAGCTTGCCCCGACGTCATCCTCCCTGACCCAGCGCGCATAAATGTGCGCGACCCATCCAACTTCCGCTTCCTCCCTGACAATGGCGGCCCACTTGCACCCATGAACCAAAATGCAGCTGTCGATGAGGGCGAGAGTGACGAGGATGAGGAGGAAGAGCGCGAGGGTCCGGGAGCTGATGCACCCACCACACACACTCCTTCTGGCTATTTTGCAGGTACTTCCTCCGGAGCTGGCCATGAGCGCGAGACTGCTACACTTGATACTATTCTGTCTGAGATGAGGCAGCGCTCTATATTAGATGCCCAGCGAGACCAGCATGTTCAGGACATCCAGACCAGGCAGACTGAGATGATGATGATGATGCAGCAGTACCAGGTTGACCAGCGTGGCTTAATTGATAGCATGGCAGGTATGACCCTCCGCATGGACGAGTATGATGACTATTTCCAGCAGTTAGGTGCCGTTCCTCCACAGCAGGAGAGGCGCACGAGGAGACGCGGCCCAGGCCGCCAGTAGTTTGATCCCACAGGTTTTATCCTTCCTTCTCTATCTTTAGTTGTCGCATTGGGGACAATGCTCAATTTAAGTGTGGGGGAGGAAGCTTTATCGCTTTCTTTTTACTTTCAGTCATTTAATTTTTGCATGCATAATAATAAATAAAAATTAGGATAGTTCACTTGGATTGAGTAGTTTTTGCGTGTTGGTTTTGTTATTGTCTTATTTTCCCATTTCTTGAGCCATACCAAAAAAATTTCTTGTGAAAAGCAAAAGTGTTGAGTTTTGATGCTTGATATTGATCGTTCGAAAGTATATAGGTTGTTTGCACTATCTAGGCTATTTTGTGAAATTTGGGTAACGGTTAGATAAAATCAATACCGTTTTAACACCTTAGATTCCCAGAAGTGTGTAAAGCTGATTTGAGTACTAATTTTGACAAAGCTTTGAATTTGAGTTTTAATGAACCCTTAGTAGTTTATCTAGCAGTCGGCACCATCTCAAGGCACAAACTAAGTGGGAAACCGATGAATATAAGTGAATGATCTTGAAAACAAATGTCATGGATACTATTGGTTGATTCTTTGAAATAATTGATGAAAAATTCAACAAATGTTGAAACATGTGAAAAGAAAAAAATACCATAGTATAAAAACTCATTAGTAGTTGGTTCAGAGGTGTCTGATTCTGAACTTGGTAGGGCGGGTTACGATCCGATCCCCCGCAACTGCGAAGTGAGTAAAAGAAAATAGGGGTTACCAAACTTATGTTATCAGCACCCCTCGCTATATAATGATCATAATCACTAACAGGTTTCCTACCATGGGCGTGTACGAGATAACGGGCTTAATGTGATTGCGCTAGAATGAAAGGGGCAAATGAAACTTAGGTGAGAGGTAGAGTCAAAAGGAAATGCTTCAGGTCTGTTTTCATATAATGGGAGTCTAGTGTGTCATTACGGTGTTTTTGTTATCTGTACTGTTATTTGATTTTCATGGCTTAGCCGGCAGCCACGTATGAGTAGGATGATCGTGTCATGTGTCTTTACTTGCACTGTGCAATTCACTATTCTTTCATGCTTGAGGACAAGCAATGGTTCAAGTGTGGGGGAATTTGATGACACAAAATCATATCGTATTTTTAGCTTAGTTTAGGTGAATTTTAGTTGCATTTGCATATGTTTTTATTTCATTTATGTCTTTTTATGCGGGTATTTGTTTTATTTTCAGTTTTGTCTAATAAAATAGGTCAGAGAAGAGAATTGAGCAAAAAGGGCCGAAAACGTAGCAAAAAGGGGGTGCAAAGCACAAATCCACGCAGCCAAATTGAGTCCAGCCCAAAATTGCTTGGTGGCGCCCGCCACCACTTCTGTGGCGCCCGCCACAGATGCCTGATCCCATTGAAACTGATTTTCCGAGACGTGGGCAGAAAGTACGCGTTTGTTGCTAATCGGATGGTTGTTGGATAAGATCAAATGGAAGCATATCTCTTCCTATTTTGGTGGATCGTACAACTCAAAAATCCTCTATAAATAGAAGCTTAATTCTCAGATCCACGGACGTCTTTTATTTCCTTTATTTCAGTCAGTTTATATTTCCCGCTTTGAAAACTGTATCGGTATTTCCACACCGGGAATCCGATTTCAGATCCGTTTTCAGTTCCTTGTCAAGAATTTTATTTCCTTTAATTCCAGCAAGTTTATTCAGCAATTCTTTCCAGGTTTTGTTTATGTCTTTATTTAATTATTTAATTATGTATTATTTAATTTACTGTTTTTGTTTGTTTACTTTCTTTAACTTGTCTAGCTAAATTCCTAGACATCGGTATGTAACCTAATTCTCCGAAGGGGATTTAATGATGATGTAGCGCGTGCACATAAACTATTTTTCTGATTCTGGTTTCTAATTGTAAAACTCCTATACTTTTGAACGAGAGTAAAATAAAGTAATTAAGGTTAAAATCAATAGAGCGAGAGTTTGAGATTTTAACCGGATAGTAGAAACTAGATATTAATTCTTGAACGAGCGAGAGCCACGTTAGAATTAATTAGGATTAATTGATTTTCAAAATATACTTTCGAAACTAAGGTGGTAGAAAAGTGACAGTAAAACTCCTAGTCTAGTTAGTATGGTTTTTATCAATAAAACGAGAGTGTGAGGTTTAAACCTTTAAATTAAGAAAGTCCTTCTGAAAGATAAATCCTTTTTGCGCGCTACTAATTTATTAAATCCCCGATGGTTAATTAGTTACATACCGATGTCCCACTTTAATTTATTTAAACTTTCTTTTTAAATTTCGAAACAATCCTAAAACGTAAATCATCCGCCTTAGATTTACAACGTAACGACAGAAATACAGTAGCTCGACTGTTGGTCTCTATGGTTCGATATCTTTTAAAACTCAACGACGAAACTGTGCACTTGCAGTTATTAAAAATATTTTTGATACACAAATCGTCGGTCACAAAACCAAATTGCACTATTTCAGACATGGGCAGTTGGGTGAACGATACATGGCGATGGACATTTGAATGGTCATCGGACTTGTCAGCTGCTGAAGTTTCATCAGAACATGCTTTGTTATCTATTCTTGAGGAGATTCAGCCTCGTAGGTATGAAAGGGATAGAAGGCGATGGATCCCACATGAAGTTGATATTTTTACGATTAAATCGGCATATGATATATTATTACAGCGGGTAGTTCTGTCTGATTTTGATTCTTTTACAACGAAAGCTCTCAATAATCTTTGGCGCACTAACGTACCCTCGAAGGTTAGTTTTTTTGGTTGGAGAATGATTATTGATAAATAAACTACTAGGGAAGCTTTGTTTGAGAGAGGGATTGTGTCCTCTTTTTTGGAGCGTTGTTGCGTTTTCTGTTTGCAGGAATTGGAAGATGTTCATCATGTTTTCCTCAATTGTTCTGTGATTCATAATGTTTGGGCAAACATTTTCAAGTGGTTGGAGTTAAGAAAGAATATTATCTCATAATGACATTACTGTCATTATCTGCCTATGCTTCTAACAAATAGTCAACAACATTACTTCTTTCCATTTATATATATATATATATATATATTGTACATTATTATCATTACTACTGTAATTACAATTAGCTCTATTATAGGGTCATAATTGTATACTGTCATGTATATTTAAACACAGCTGATGCAATGAAATGAATACAACATCATTCACCATTTTCTATCTTGGCATCAGAGCGCTTAAGCTTGAAGGCTCTCGATCCATTCAACCAAATCATGTCCGCTGCAAACACTAACCAGAAAAATGATCTGCCATCAATTGTTTCTGTCAAGTTGGACAAAGATAACTATCCTCTTTGGAAATCCTTGGTCCTACCATTAATCAGAGGCTGCAAATTTGATGGTTATATGCTGGGGACAAAGCAATGTCCAGATCAGTTTGTTACATCAACTGACACCACAAAGAAAATCAATCCTGACTATGAGGATTGGCAGGCTCGTGATCAAGCCTTACTAGGCTAGTTAATGAACTCCATGACGGTCGATATTGCGACACAAGTGTTGCACTGTGAAACCTCAAAGCAACTTTGGGATGAAGCTCAAAGCTTTGCGGGAGCACACACCAGATCTAGAATCATGTACTTGAAATCAGAATTTCACAACACACACAAAAGAGAGATGAAGATGGAGCAGTATCTTGCCAAAATGAAGAATCTGGCCGACAAATTAAAACTGGCAGGATCACCCATCTCCAATTCTGATTTGATGGTTCAGACCTTGAACGGGTTGGACTCCGAATACAATCCGGTAGTCGTTAAACTGTCTGACCAGATTAACCTAAGTTGGGTTGACTTGCAAGCCCAATTATTGGCTTTTGAAAGCAGATTGGATCAACTTAACAACTTCAACAATTTCAACTTGAATGCATCTGCAAACTTTGCTAGCAAAAATGAGTCAGGAGGTAATAAATATGGATCACGAGGCAATTGGAGAGGGTCAAACTCCAGAGGCATGAGAGGTGGCAGAGGAAGAGGCAGAATGTCAAAACCAACGAAACCGATGTGTCAGATATGCGGCTGATTTGGTCATACTGCAGCTCAATGTTATTATCGCTTTGATAAATCCTATACAGGAAAAGATCATTATGCCGAGGGTGAAGGAACTCACAGTGCTTTCATAGCCTCACCTTACAATGGCCAAGATTATGAATGGTATTTCGATAGTGGGGCCAGCAATCATGTCACACATCAAAGTGGTCAGCTGCATGATCTCAATGAGAACAGTGGTAAGAACTCTCTACTTGTTGGTAATGGTGAAAAATTGAAAATATTGGCTTCCGGTTCTGCTAAGTTAAATGATGTCAATCTGCATAATGTATTGTATGTGCCTGAAATCACCAAAAATCTGTTAAGTGTATCCAAGTTAACTACTGACAATAATGCTCTTGTTGAATTCGATGAAAATTGTTGCTATATGAAGGACAAAGTGACAGGGGAGGCTCTTCTAAAAGGGAGACTTAAAGATGGGTTATATCAACTCTCAACCAATAAAGATCCTTGTGCCTACATGTCTCTCAAAGAAAATTGGCATAGGAAACTTGGACATTCCAACAATAAAGTACTGGAAAAGGTGTTGAAAGATTGCAATGTAAAGATATCACCTAGTGACCAATTTACATTTTGTGAAGCTTGTCAGTTCGGTAAACTGCACCTGCTACCCTTCAAGTCCTCTTCCTCTCATGCTAAAGAACCTTTAGATTTGATTCATACCGATGTATGGGGCCCTGCCCCAATTTTATCTCAATCGAATTTCAAATACTATGTGCATTTTATTGATGATTTTAGTAGATTTACTTGGATTTTTCCACTAAAACAAAAATCAGAAACTGTTCATGCTTTTAATCAGTTCAAAAACTTAGTGGAAAAACAATTTAACAAGGAAATAAAAGTGATTCAATGTGATGGTGGTGGTGAGTACAAGCCAGTCCAAAAACTTGCAATAGATTATGGTATCCAATTTAGAATGTCATGCCCTTACACTTCCCAACAAAATGGAAGAGCCGAAAGAAAGCATAGGCATGTAACTGAACTAGGATTAACACTGCTAGCACAAGCAAAAATGCCATTCTCATATTGGTTTGACGCCTTTTCTACTGTTGTTTATCTAATAAATAGACTGCCATCTTTTGTAAATCCAAATGAAAGTCCTTACTCACTACTATTCAAGAAAGAACCTGACTACACCGCTTTAAAACCGTTTGGTTGTGCCTGCTACCCTTGCCTCAAACCATACAGTCAGCACAAACTTCAATTTCACACAACTAGGTGTGTGTTCTTGGGATATAGCAACTCTCACAAAGGCTATAAGTGTGTTAATTCTCATGGAAGAGTGTTTGTGTCAAGACATGTTGTCTTCGATGAGAATCATTTCCCGTTCCAAGAAGGCTTCCTCGATACAAGAAATCCTATAAAAGTTGTTACTAATGATAATTCTATAGAGTTTCCTTCTTTTCCTGCAGGTATCACTACAAACAACGGCGAAGCAACTAATAATGTTGTTGATCAGCAAGAGCCAAAATTGAGTAATATCAACACCCTAGCAGATCAACAAGTTGAGAGTGATATTTTTGAGCATACGGCAAATGGTCTCAATAATGGTGAAATTGAAGACTCAACAGAAGTGGAAGAAACAGAATCAGTGGAGGAAAACACTCAACCATCACACAAAAACAATCCACCATCTCAACAGGACAACACCAACAGACATTGGATGAGAACAAGAAGCAAGGCAGGAGTATACAAGCCCAAATTACCTTACATAGGGCTCACTGAGGCACATAAAGAAGACAAAGAACCAGAAAGTGTAAGAGAAGCTCTAGGCAGTCCCGAATGGCAAGAAGTAATGGATGCAGAATACAAGGCACTAATGAACAATGAAACCTGGACATTGGTACCATTTCACAGACAAGAAAATATCATCGATTCAAAATGGATCTACAAAACAAAATACAAAGCAGATGGCACAATTGAGAGGAGGAAAGCTAGACTTGTTGCAAGAGGTTTTCAACAAACAGCAGGATTGGATTATGATGAAACGTTCACCCCAGTTGTCAAATCGAGTACAGTAAGAATCATTTTATCTATTGTTGTACACCTAAGTTGGCAGGTTAGACAACTAGACATAAACAATGCCTTTTTGAATGGAAACCTCAACGAAAATGTCTTCATGCATCAACCTGAAGGATACATTGATCAAACCAAACCACATCACATATGCAGATTGAATAAAGCAATTTATGGGCTAAAGCAAGCCCCAAGAGCCTGGTATGATAGGCTGAGACACACTTTATTGAGTTGGGGATTTCAAAACACCAAGAGTGACCCATCCTTGTTTGTCCTAAAAGAGACTAATCAAACTACATTCTTACTCATCTATGTTGATGACATAATAATAACTGGAAGTGACAATAAGTTTCTAGCAACTTTCATCAGTCAACTAAATCTTGTCTTTTCACTAAAAGACCTTGGAAACTTACACTACTTCCTAGGGATTGAAGTTCATAGAGACAACAATGGAATGTACTTGAAACAAACAAAGTATATAAAGGATTTGCTCAAGAAATTCAACATGGAAAATGCTTCATCACGTCCTACACCATTGATAACCGGGAGACAATTCACAATAGAAGGGGAGCAAATGTCCAATCCTACACTCTATAGGCAGGCTATAGGTGCATTACAATACTTAACCAACACAAGGCCTGACATAGCTTTTGTTGTCAACAAGCTAAGCCAATATATGAGCTATCCGACCACAGATCACTGGCAAGGAATAAAGAGAATACTCAGGTATCGCCACGGTACCACAAACCTTGGCTTGCACATCAAACCATCAACTGATCTAGACATAGCAGGCTTCTCGGATGCAGATTGGGCCACAAGCATAGATGACAGAAAATCTATGGCAGGACAATGTGTGTTTCTTGGTGAAACTCTAATTTCATGGGCATCAAGAAAGCAAAAGGTGGTGTCCAGGTCAAGCACTGAATCAGAATATAGAGCCTTAGCCTACCTTGCAGCAGAAGTGGCATGGCTCAAGTCACTCCTAAGGG
Source organism: Trifolium dubium (assembly GCA_951804385.1). NCBI lineage: Eukaryota > Viridiplantae > Streptophyta > Magnoliopsida > Fabales > Fabaceae > Trifolium > Trifolium dubium. The sequence goes on from OX638070.1 coordinate 13,967,385, forward strand.
AACTCAAAGCACCAATACCTCGAAAACAACCTTTGTGGTGTGATAACTTGAGTGCTAAGGCACTAGCTTCCAATTCGGTTATGCATGCCAGGTCTAAACACATTGAGATAGATGTTCACTACATACGTGATCAGGTCCTTCAAAATGAAATCACAGTTGCTTATGTACCTACTGCAGATCAAATCGCAGACTGTCTGACAAAAGCTCTCACACACACTAGATTCAACATCATGAGAGACAAACTTGGTGTAATAGAATCACCACCAGTTTGAGAAGGGGAGTTAAGAAAGAATATTATCTCATAATGACATTACTGTCATTGTCTGCCTATGCTTCTAACAAATAGTCAACAACATTACTTCTTTCCATTTATATATATATTGTACATTATTATCATTACTACTGTAATTACAATTAGCTCTATTATAGGGTCATAATTGTATACTGTCATGTATATTTAAACACAGCTGATGCAATGAAATGAATACAACATCATTCACCATTTTCTATCTGTTGGACATCAGTCCATTGGATGAAAACACGGTTTCTTATCATTTCTTGGCTTTCGGTAGGCTTTTTAAGGGTAAGAAGTAAAAGAAAGTCCGGCATATTATTTGGCTTGCAACAACATGGTGCATTTGAAGAACCCGCAATAATGTTTTGTTTAGAGATGATTGCATTATTATTTCATCTTTAGTTGACCAGATTATTTATATATATAGCATGGTTATGGCTATTGGGTAGAAATAGGAATTTCGGTGATCTTTCTTTCAATGATTGGTGTATAAGACCTTTAGCGTGTTTTCAAAGGTCTTAAGTTGTATATTTGAATTGTAAGGGTTGAGTATCCCTTATACTTCTTATAATTCGATTTGTGCTTATAAAGAAAACTAACATTTGGTTAGTTAATTAATTAATTTTCTTTTTAATGAATACTGTATAAAGTTAATTACTTTTCTTAATTAATAACCCTGTTTTTTATGAAAGTAATGATATCCATGTGTTGAGGTAAGGAATGCATGTTGAGTCAAAAAATAATGCATGTCGCATGCTAATTTGTGCATTGAAAAGGTAATAATACATACAAATTAGAGGTCTACTTATATAATTATGACTCCAGGGAATGCTATTGAATGCTGATTTGTTCTCTTTAAAGTGAAAAATACTATAGCTCTAGTATGATAATTCAAGTAGTAAAAGTTGAGGAAGATATAATTTAGATAGGTGGAAGTCTATGATTCGATCATTAACAGGAGTAATTTATAATTTCGATGTACAAAAAAAATTGAAAAATACTAGATATACAAAAATAATTGAAAAATACTACTCTTTCAGTTTTATATTATAAGAGAAAAAAATAAAAATCACACTTATTAAAAAAAGTAAAATATAATAATTGAAAGTATGTTATTTTGTATTTTACTTATATAATTATTTTGTATTTTTCATAACCAACAATTTTTTTTTGACTAACCAAATTATTTTATTAATTGTTGGTTATGAAAAATATATATATACAAAAAAGGCAAAGAAAAGTAAGGCATGTTAATTGGTACATTGAAAAAGTGATAATACATACTACTTCCGTTCTTTTTTACTTGACGTTTTAAAAAAAAAAACTAAAATAAGAGGGGTATAATTTTGCACTTTATTTTTCTAGTATGCCTTTTTTTTTAAAAAAATATATCATATTTTTAATCTACCAATAAATTCTTTCTTTTTCACAAACATAAAAATTGTAACAAACTTTATTTAAAAACAAATAAAATTTGTATACAATAAAAAAGATTTTATTGTTTCAACAAAAACAATTATACAAAATTTAGTCAATAAAATAAAATAAGAAGGAGGATATAACAAGAAAAATATAACCTAAATTGTTAAAACGACAAGTAAAAAGAAATAAAAATTTTTTTTTAAAACGACAAGCAAAAAGAAACAGAGGTAGTAACAAATTAGAGGTTTATTTATTTGTTATTTTGATACAAAGAAGTTTACTTTATAAAAACACAAACTCACAAACCAGATATTTTTTTTTTGGTTATTAAGGACTCACAAACTAGATTAAACTAATAGTGAAAATAAGAATTGAAAACAAAATATATAAAAAATAAAGATAAATATTACACTTAATAAATAAAAAAATTGTTAAATAGTCCTTGATTTTTTTTCCACACCTTTATATTTTAATCACTTTAGAGAATCTAATATTTATTGTATATATTGGCAAGTCTCTTTTGAATCAATTTCTAGCCTATGCCTATGTTTGGGTGTGAATTCAATCACCTCCACAACATGATAGGGAGTTTTTTTTCCTGTGATTTTTGCAATGAATTATAAAACTTACAAACTAACATTAAATAGGACCTGAGACTAAAATTATTCAATCACGAAAGAACAAATTTGTAATACATCTTGATGGATTTATTTGAAAGCTAGTTTTCAATTTTTCTCTATTTTTGGGTGATGTGAATCACCTTCAAAGCACAATAGCATCGTCTGAATGCGCGCGAAATTGAATAAGTTACAAACTATAGCTTTGATTTGAAACCGAATCTAACATTATTCCACCCGGAAAATAAATTAGTACTTAATCTCATAAGTTCAATTTAAAACTAAAAAAAATAAAATCAAAACTCAAGAAATAATGCAAAGAAATTAGAAATGTTGAGTGAGGAACTTATAGAACATAATCATCTTGCACCAAAAAAAAAAATAGAACATAATCATCTATATAAAAACATAATTGACTAATAATTTTACAATTAGTTGAATCAGATCTAATCACTTTCGCATATAGTTAAACATAATCATATTGTATATACTAAATCATATTTATAATATACAATACAATAATTGTTACAATAATGATAATGATAATAATAACAATAATAATATTTGGTAATTGACTAATTGTTATAATGTTATGTGAATAAAGTTGCTCCCTTCCCTTTTCCTTCCCTTCCCTCGATTCAGTGCTAGTCATCGTGCTCATGCTCATGCTCATGCCAGCACAGAAGCATCATGATGCAACGCCGAAAAATGTAGAACTTTGCCCTTTGATTCTTCACAACGCGATTACACTTCTGACCAAAAGACTCACAAGGATAACAAATTTGTTGTTGTTGCTGATGATGATTATTGTTTTCAGTGATTTGGTTTGTGTTGTTAATTTCTTGCACTTGCAATGCCATGGATGATGATGATTTATTTTTTCTATGCCTAATTGAAACTATACACACAAGAATATATGTAAGGTTACATATTTTTGCACTATATGTAGGTACATATTTATAGTGCTGAAAAAGATAATTTTTTTATTATGTAAAAAAAATCTATTTGGGTAAGGAAGCCAGTAATTTTGTGTATTAGGTGAGGACTGTTACTTTTGTAACCCATCTGAATCGTCAGAAACATATAGTATATGAAATATGAAAAATGGTATGAGCCTAAATTTTGGTTCTTATACATTTTCCTAGGCACTAAATTATTTTTAAGTTTTTTTTTTGTCGAGACCGAGATATCCACCGCCGAACGCAGTGACTATTCCCTCGCTAGATTGGAGGCATCTCAAAGGGTGGGATAGCTGGCTCATATTTTTAGGTTTTTGACTTCAATTCTTTTTTAAGTTACTTCAATTCTTTTTTCTTTTCTTTTTCAAATCAGGTAATTAAGGTTTTTGACTTCTAATTTGTCTGTTGTAAAATAGCAATTTTATCCCTTTAACTTTAACCCTTTTGTAAATGAATGACTGTGTACTGAGTTTGACTTTGGTCAATGCTGACGTGGATACTTACTCAAATAGTTTTGAATTTGATTTTCAAAATTATCTTGATTCTCAAACTACTCCCTCCGTACCAAAATATAAGTCGTTTTGACCATATCACACAAATTAAGAAATGTAATCATTGTTGTATGAAAAAGAGAAATTATGAGTTAGTTTACAAAATTGTCCTTCATTAATGGTATGAAAAAGATAAATTATAGAAGTAAAAGAAGAGAGAGTAATAAATAGTTAAGGATATAATAAGAAAATTAACATTAAATATTACATTAGTATTGTAAAACGACTTATATTTTAGTACGGAAGGAAGGAGTATATCCTATGGTGTAATTGTTCCTCATGCTGCATCTCTCGCAATTCCTGATCATCATTCTGCATGTTATGATTTTCATGATTATCATTTTGCGCCTCATGATTCTGCTCATGATTACTAATCAAACAAAAAGAAAAATAGAGTAGGTGATGACTAGTACAATAATACAAGAACCAGAAATTTTAACAGGTATGATTAGTATGATCTAATCTATTTATTTATTTATTTAGAATAAATAATTGAATTATTTTTATATAGTCACGTGACCAATTATAATTTTTTTAATCACACACAAAATTTAATTTATCATTTTAATCTTTTATTTATTTCATAAATAATCAAAAAAAAAATTGAGTGTGTCTCTATATGTGACCATGGAAATCTTACTCTAAACAATTATTTTTGGTTTCTCACAAAAAGGAGCTTCTTTAGCCCTTTACAAAATTAAACTTGGACAATGTTATCCTTTTATCCAAATTTCTAGAAGATTTATTTTTTCATTTTAAATTATGTGACAATCCACATGTCATATAATGATTAGTTCACTTGTATTTTAAACAAGGTTCCTAAACAATTTAAAAAACTAAAATTAGTAAATTTTGAATATTTTTCCTTCTTTAATTTGCATTTTCTTCTTCAATCATGAAATCATCAAAGGTTTCTTGAACTCTATAAGGAAACAAATTGGTATTTTCATATTTTGTGGGGCACTAAATTGCATTCCCAAACTAACTAGAAAAATACAAACACTTCACTTCATGATCAAAGAAGAAAGTATACTATTCATAATTTACAAGTTTTTGGATATTTTTTATCAAAAAAAATAGGGGACCAAAGTGTCCCTAAAAATTGTTGCAAGACATCAACATCTCCTTAGTTTTTGTTTAAAAACATGTAGATAATTCATTATAAGATGTGTGGATTGCCACATTATTAAGCAGTTCAAACGTAAGAACTTAGAAAGCATGAAGCATCTGTTTTATGAGTAAGTTAGCAAAACCATTACAATATATAGATATATCATATATATAATGGTAATAGATAAAACATGTCACTTTACAAGAACAAAAAGATCACATAAATAAAATGTCAATCAATCAATATATCAGAAAGTTCACAACATTTGTGACTCCTTGTTAGTTCAGCTTCTCAATTTTCACAACCTTAACCAATCAAGTATGCATGCAATTGAAGTGATCAACACATGCAATTCACAATTCTCTCAAATAATTCTACTTAATTAGAGTAGAGAAAAATATAATAAAACTTAGCTATTATAATAGAGAAGAAAAAAGAAAGCTCTTAGAGAATGGTATATTTTAAGATAATCGGCGGAGAGATAGAACCTGTGATAGAAATGACGGTATCAGAACTTGTTTTCGATTTGAAAACTAAAATCGAAGACGAGTTGGAGGTGGAAGTACACAGGCAAAATCTTTGGTACAAAGGTATAGAGTTGGATAATGAAAAAAGGATTGGATTATATGCCTTTTGTGGAGATGAAGTGGAAACGGTTACTCTCATTGTCGATCCACTACCATCTGACCTGAAACTACACGTCCTGGTGAAGTTTCTTGGCCATGGAAGTGACGGTTATGTGAGGCTGAAGGAGACAGATAAGGTGGGTGATCTCCGCAGCAAAGTTTCACGATATTGGGGCATTCCTCTTAATACTTTCACCCTTCGCCGCCTCAATGTTGAAATGATTCATGATCGTCCTCTTCATGCATATTATATCAATGAGGGTTCTGAAATTCAACTTTCTGTTGACATTCAACCTCGATGATTTACACGTCTTTTCCCAAAAAGATGAATTATGGTGATAGTGTGGTTTGAATAAGATCAATAATAGAGTTATGTAGTAGACATAGTATCTAGCATTGTAATGCATGAGTTAAACTTAGTTATGAAGTCTTGAACATCTACAAATTTGTTAACTAAATTTTTTCAAATGAATGAAATCTATAATTTCATGAAACTAAATCAAATGTATATGGAAATACTACAATGACGGCATTTTACATGAGCACCACTAAGGAATACAAAATTTAATCAAAAATAATATAAATCCACATTATACTTATATAAATACCATATATTGAATGTTTACTTTTTGGAAAAATGTCATTGAAATATTTTTTACTATAGATGTTCTCATTTGTATATGTCTTGCCTGTTTAATACTTCGATTTCTTCCGCAACTGTCAGCCATTAGGCCCTCTGATTTGTCCCCGATTGCAGCAGTTTAGTGTTAAATCTGCCTTTCAAAACTCGATCTAGGTACTAGACTTCAAAAAGTAGCCAGAAAGAGTTTGTGACTCACAACGATTTAAAATGAAATGCATAACCTTGGTGTCTTTTCTTCTATATAAGCAAGTCTGCATAAGCATCAAGTCCTTGACCGACAAGACACTTCTTGAGCTTGTAGAGTGCTCGGTTCTCCAACTGACGAACCCTTTCACTAGACATACCAAATATTTCTCCGATTTCTGATAAAGATCTCTCTTCTCCATCCTCAAAACCAAATCTTAGTCGAATTATCCTTCTTTCTTTAGGGCGTAATTGATTTAAAACGTTGAGCACATGTCGTCTCATAAGCTGTTTTGCAACACTCATGTTTGGGCACTCAATTGCAGAATCTGCTGTAATCTCCTGCAATTATGAGAAAATGATGATAATCAATTTTAATTTCTATGTTGGAAAATGAAATCACATATCTGCAACTGCCAATTAAGGGATAACTTAAGTACTTTTGAAAAGAATCACCCTCCAAAAAAAGGAAGAACATCAATTTCAATCAATAGAAGCGAACTATAGATTGTCAATTGTCTTATGGTATGTTTGAATCTGCACTGGAATGGCGTTAACGAGCATTTCCTGCTTCAAACGTGATTGGTTTTTAAAGCTGTTTCAATTGCATAAAATAAAGCAACTCTACTGTCCAAAATTGATTGCAGCTGAAGTTTGATTTCAGAACTTTCACGGTAACTTGCAATTTATTTTGAAATTTAATGGCCTGAGACATATATTTAGTTTTTCTATTACCTTCTATCGCCCTAATAATTTTGAAACGTTTTATTGTCAATGCTTCCATAGGAGTAGAAACCATTCAAGTGTTTTGTAATTTCATAATGTACACTGCTATATTTTTTGCATCCAACTCTAGTATTATTTAACCTAAATATATAGATCTTGCAACAAAAATACGTTACTATATAGATATTTGGTTTAATGTTTGTATTTATTAAAGAATAATTCTCTAAAATGGAAATAAAATCTAAATTTAAATACATAAATTCAACTGTAATGTTTCTCTGGCTAATCTGCTACTAGCCTACTAAGTGCAAGTTTGGTTTTGTTCCTGATGAAGGCAAAACTTATTCTCGGGTGTAGAGTTGATTCGACATGTTTGGACGTTTTAGAGTAGAAGAATTGATTTAAACTTGGATATATAATTTGGAATTTTTGTCTCTATAATTGATTTAGTCTTTAATGGATGGTTCAAGTTCAACCCATTTTAAAATCAATGTATACAAACATAAATCATTTTACATTTAACTCACTTTTAGCCGGAACCAATTTTGCATAATCAAATTTGTGTCACCGCTAAACCAAACACATACAACATTGTGCTCCGATACTGATTTATCAGCTTCTACAAGCCTTAACATACTTTAGGCTGCTATTTCCCTTTCATCAAACACAGAAGAATGCAATCACCAAGTAAAATTTAAGATTCATATTGGAGTTATGAATTAGGCTTTACTAATTTTCAGGATAAGTAAAACACTTTGCGCAAACATTCGCTAACCAAAGGTGAGAATCCGAATAACATTCTTAATGCATATAAAGGACTTGTTTTTTCATTGTTACGCGTCATAGATGTAAGAAGTTGTAACTTATCAAGTTGGAAATCACATTAGCTAGCATACAATACCTGGAAAGTTGTATCTGCCACAGCCCCCACGGTTTTCTGCATGGAAATTGGAATTCTTGCAACAAATAGCACTTTGTCAACCTTTTCTGCTGCAATTCCGACCCTTCTTGCTAATTCTTCTTTGGTTGGTTTAAGATTTCCCTCTTCCATATACAATTTCTTTGCCTCCAATACCTTGCTAAGTTTGTTATAAACCTTCTCCTGGAGATAATACATTGTTTCTGTTACCGAAATAGAAATTGATGTTCGCTATGCAAAAAAGCAAGGTCCTATAAAGAAAATATTTACACAATAGTAACCTACCAATTTTTTTTAATTAATACCGACATTTCAAAAGAATGAAGCTTAAATTAAAACAACTAAACCTACCGGTAAACGGATTGTCCTCGAATGTTGATGTATGGCCTTCCTTATTGCTTGTTTTATCCACCAATATGCATAATTACCAAATCGGGACCCAGATAAAGGTTTAAACTTTTTAACACTCTTTATGAGACCTGTACTTCCCTCCTGCAGAGTAGAAAGATAAAGCAAATATGAAACACATCGAGAAATGAAAGATTGCAGAAAGAAAAAGCTTGAACATGCAAGAATTGTCGAGGTTGTGAGATAGTCGGTAGTTATAATTGACAACACTGAAACGAAGAATGCAGTACCCTTTAAACAAAAGCACTTTTTCCACAATTTATGCTCCAATTCTAACCAAACTTTTATATATAGGTTATCCTATGTTGACAACCAATGTAGAACAAAACTGAGACAGAAAAAAAATCTGAATATCCTTTTGTATAATGGGGCGCTTGAATGTCTAAATCTACCTGTAATAAGTCATCGAGGCTGAGACCACGCCCTTGGTATTTTTTAGCAACATAGTGTACCATGCGTAAATTTGCTTGAATCAACTTTTCTCTGCTTCTGTTACCACTACGAAGTTGCGCCTTTAGTTTCCGACAGTTAAGCCCTGCACCCTCGGCCCATTCAGCCATAGTTGGTTCCTTTCCAGATTGAGATTGAAGACTTGTCTTTAATTCTTCCAATCTCAATAGATCCTGTTACATAATCCACATTAATAGAGCATCTCATTCATTTAAGGGAGTAACATAATTTGGTTTAACTATCAGACCTGTATCTGAGCAACCAACAGGCACTCTTGTTCAAAAGTTAAAAGTTGCTTTGATTCAGGACTCTGCAAGAACGAGTTCAGCGGACCATTTTGATTCAATCCTTTATTTATCTTCTTTGGTACATTTAGCTTATCCGGTGCAGCATCTTTTCTGGCAAGGAAAGTTTCGTTGTCTATAACTTTTGACTTTGGTACCTTTCTCTCTTTTGCTCGTCTCTCTCGATGTCGTGTTGACCTCACAGTTTTATTTCTTCCATGTGAAGGTTCAGCCAAAACGGCAGAGGCTAAACTGAAGCGAATTTTTTGTTTAAGCATTAAACTCCAATGAAATTAACCTAAAAACAGGAAAAATAAAGTACGGATGTCAGAGTTGGCCAAGAAGATAAAACTAACCCAGAAGAAATTGAACTGTCAGCATCCTCATCAGCTTTAATTGATCTCAAGTCTTCAGCTACTGAGGCTGCTTGTTTTGAGGGAGAAACTGCATTACATTGCAAACTATCTGCATGCTGTAGAGTTAAACCATCCATTTCTCCGGTTTGTGAGGAAGTTAATCTGCAATATACCGTTTAGGCAGCTATGAGGAGACAGCTTAGGATACTAAAAAATTTCCAATTAACAATGACTAACCGATTGAACTAACAAGGAAGAGTTGCTTGATTTATCTTACAAGTTTTCTAAACGAGGCAAGAGATGCAGGTGCTTCCTGAAGTCACGTGCTACTTGATCAACGTTGCCGGTGTCATCCTCCTCATGAACCGAGACCATATCCATCTGCTTTGTATTTAATGTTGCCTGAAGTAAGACAAAGGAAGGATTAATTGATAGTGTGTCGATTTGGTATTATGTCATTATGCGATAAAGTAGGGAAAATCTATAATTTAATGGAACCTAAGTAGCCAATTAGTGCCTTCCATGAAAATAAGATTGCATCATTACATCTAAGAAAACTAAAAGCTGGTCGCAAAAGCTGAATTTGGTAGCAAACTAAAATATTTGAAGGAAGAAACCTAAGTCTGATGATAACAGTAAATCGATAAAATTCAAACCTGACATGTCTTGTCTTTCTTAGAAATGTGCAATAGAGGCCTATACTCATCACACTGCTCTTGTAAGAGAACTGAAGTAGGAAAATTCTGAGATGAAAAACTAGTACACCAGGAGGTTACTGTAGGCGCAACTTGTTCCCGGAGCATCAAAACTGCAGGTTTATGAATGTAGGCATTATAACACATTTACATTTCAGGCTAATAAAGAGGAAGACGCACGATTACTTACTACTCAAATCAGAGTTAAATCTGTATTTGTGTAAAATATAGGAGCTAATGGAAATCCACAAATTAGTAAACTGAATTCTTTAAGACACAAAACATGAAATAAAACGAAAAATCATGAACAAAATAGCCCAAACGTACAAAAACCTGCATCGCCAATGTGGAATTCTCAAACACCTCATCACGTTCAAGACATGACATTTGGAACTAGTGACGAGATAGTCGGTGGTTTGATTGATCTAGGATAGACTCTGATAACATCTTAAAAATTGTGTTTAACCTAACAACGCCCAATAAAACTAGATAGTAAAGTGTGAGGGGTGACTCCCACTTTTAACACATATTCAAGTCATATCTCATTCAACGTGAAACTCTCTTCATTATCCATATTTTTTTGGGCTACCGTGACATAGATATGAAATTTTCACCGCAATTAGAGATAACTAATCTATGTCGAGGAACCTATGGGGCACACAAGATGGTTTTTTTTCCTCTCCCAACCGAATTTTTTCCATACACAACTGTCAGAACTTGAACCTCTGACCACGTGCTTAAGGTGGCCAAGACTCTTACCACTTGGACCATTTTATTAACTTATTGTTGGTCTTCATTATCCATATTTGAAAGAGTATAATACAAATATAAGATGCATAGAAAGTTACACAGGCTCCCAATTCAAATTTCAAACTATGGATAAGATAAGGTTAAAAATAGCACAAGTAGAACTTCAAAAGGATAATGCTGAAAATAGGTAATGTATAATATCTTGGCACATTATTGAATTTCCAAATTCCACCCATACATACTATTATTTCAAATGAATAAAAATGGGGAATGGGGAAATTTTATTAATCATTTACACTAATGACCATTTTACAATTGACTATGACGGGATTTGAACTGAGCACTTTGAAGTTAGCTCTTACCACTGAACCAGCACCTCAAGTGTATATCCAATAATAAAAGATAAGACCAACAAAAGAGAGAAAAAAAATTGAAGCAAAAACTCAAAAGCAAAGCCAATCATAAATTCATAATCTAGCTTTAAGATAACTTAACACAGGATAAAGAATAAAAAGCAATTGAAACCGTAATTATAATTATAACTGTAAGTAACAAACAGTACCAGAAGTATAAGAAAATGAAGGAAGAGTGTTCCAATGGTGAGTTCTTGAAGGAAACGGTGAAGACGAACAAAACAAACTCTTTGCAGATTCCATTGTTGAAGTACGAGGATACCATAATACACTAAAGTGAAACAACTAGTACAACGTTAGAGTGTTTGTTCATTATTGTGTAGAAAATGAAAATGTTGTTATGCTTATGCATGTATGTGAAGTTTCTTTCTCATGAAGCGAAAGAGCGAAAATTTTAGATAGATATAGATATGGATAAAGTTGAAGAAGAAAAATGTTTTGTATTATTAACGTAGCTTATTTTAGACCTTTGATTTGGTTATTTTTCCGACAAACAATGGATTAGATAGCTTGTTCTTCGCATTAAATGCTTCAAATTGACCCATTGGGCTTTTAATTAGATCAACCATTCTAAAAATTGCTTTTCACGCCCATGTCATTTCTCACTCGCCCGTAAATTATCACAATACCTCCCAGCTACCAAGGAAGCGAACTCCATTAGCATCTTAAGTAGCAAACTATATTTTTTATGACTCAAACATACTCTTTGCGCCGCCCATGAATGAATATGTTATGTAGAAAAACACAGTTCGCTATCTAGATAGCAAACTCAAACTCAATTTCCTATCTATGTAGTAAACTCAGTTTGCACTTTAATTATTGAACTTTATCAAGATTTAACTATTGTTCGTGACTATATTTTGATTGATACTAGAAATGTTGTGACCTTGTATTAACCAATCACACAGTATAATTCTATTAATTGAAATCTTTTATTTTTTAAACACTCACTAATTATTATAAACTAAAATCTCGTATAATATTGCATTTATGTGTATGATATCTTGATTCACTACATGATTATCCAATAGTATTAATCAATCACACATACAAACGGTAGAATTTGAGAGTGAAGTAAAGATTCACACTTTTAATTTAGGAATGATGTTTTATTCAAAGACACACACATGCAGAGAGAAAGATATTTAATGTGATTTTGCTTTAACATTTAAGTTTATTTCCTATAAACTTAATTTATTATTTTTAGAAGATAAGATTTAGAAATTTGTTTTATTTATAGCTATATGTATAAAGTCATATGACCATAATGAAAAATAAGAACTTGAGTATTTTTTATATATTGATATATTATATTTGGATAATTGTACTTTATGGTAATTTTGTGATACTAAATCATTTTTATATGATTGCATCCAAACAAGTTAAAGATTATTTTTTTTTAAAAAGTAATTTTTTTTAATGGTGAACAAACAAAAAATAGCTTCTGATTTTTTGTAAAATCTATAAAAAATAATCTTTAAATTATTTAATGTCAAAATCATTTATTTTTTAATCTGTATCAAACGGGTCCATAAACATTGTAATATGCATGAGTTGAAATTCTAACTCAATTATATTTCACTTATTTAACTTAAAAAAAATTGTCTATTAAATTACTTTGGCCAAAAAATAACTTCACTCTCATAAAAAAAAAACTATAGTATGACCAACATTCTTTTTTTAATTACGGAAAAACTTTAAGGCCCTGTTTGGTTCAACCGAGAGGAGGGGAGGGGAGGGGAGGGATTTTTAAGGAGGGGAGGGAGGTAAAATAAAATTAATTATGTTTGATAAAATTATCCTCATTTTTTTTATTAAAACTCTAAATTATCCTTGTTGAAATATTAAAAATTTAGATATTTGTTTTTTTGTCAAAAAAAAAAAATTATTCATTATATATATTTTTTGGTTGTATATATCCATTAAATTTTCTTCATTAATCCTTATTTTAATTTTATAAGGTTAAGGATAAGAAAGTAAATTACTTCTTCCCTCGTCTCCCCTCCCCTCGTTAAAAAATTGAACCAAACATAAAATTTAAAAATCTCCCCTCCTCTCCAAAAACCCCAAACCAAACAGGGTCTAAATCTTTTGATCAACTGTGTCTGTTTCATCCTTTTAAATATCTCCAATCTTGTGAGAGAATAGTCACTGCATTCAGTGAAAGAAATTGTAGTCTAAAAAAAAAACATATTTTTTCTAACTCAATATTGTGTTTTAATTTAATGAGAAAAAGGAAATTTTGACCAGAATCTTGACCAATATTTTTTTCCTAATTCATTATTGTATTTTTATTTAATGAGAAAAAGGAAATTTTGACCAATATATTATTTTTCTAACTCAATATTGTATTTTTATTTAATGAGAAAAAAGAAACTTTGACCAAAATTTTGACCAATATTAATAAAAAGAAATAAAAAATTGTATTAGTGTTAGTGATGAGGCCCACCAACCTAAAATGAACGCCACTATATAATCCACTCACTGGGCCTCACTTTTGTATTCATCAATCAATCCACCCTATTTTCTCTCTCTTCTTTCTGAGAACGACAACACATTTTCATTCTCACCATTTTCACACCAAAAAAAAACCCTAAAATTTTCAATTCCCAAATCAATGTCTTCAGAACTTGTTCTCCACACATTCTCTCAACCACAAACCACCGTCACCACCGTCGCCGCCACCACCAACGGTTCTAATTCCAATGCTAAACTTTCAACTGTCAGAAAAAAAACCTCTTCTCGTTCCTCCACCAAAGACCGTCACACCAAAGTTAACGGCCGTGGCCGTCGTGTCCGTATGCCGCCACTCTGCGCGGCTAGAATTTTCCAGCTTACTCGTGAGTTAGGCCACCGTTCCGACGGTGAAACAATCGAGTGGCTTCTCCGTCATGCTGAAGCGTCTATAATTGCTGCTACTGGTACCGGTACTGTTCCTTCCGGTCCAGTCTTAACTACTTCGCCGGCTTCGACTTCACCCGCCGCGGCGTCTGTTTCTTGCAATGTTCAGCCTATTTCGTCTGTTGGTGGTGGCAGCAGCAGCAGCATTAGTGGAGGAATGTTTGCTTCTGGTTTTCAGCTTCAGCAGCCGAGTTGTCGGCTTGATCTATGTCAGCCGTCTGGAATAGACTATAATGTGGTGAACAGGTACCGTCATATGCCATTTACAGCGTTGCTTTTGCAATCGAGTGAGGCGGAGGAGGAGAATCAACATGAAGAAAGAAGTTTGAATGAACAATGACAGACATTGTTGAGAAAAGAGGGTGTGTTTTTTGTGGAATAGGATTTTGAGGTTTAAGGGTTTATGTTTTACTGTAGTAGTAGTAGTAGTATTTTTGGTTAATTTTAAGGTTAAGGTTATTTTTAGTGTTTGGTACACAACAACATCAAAAACAACACAATTGTGTTTGTGTAAATGATTAGAAAGCGTATGAGTTACAATTATGATGGATTATGGATGGATCGTTTATTATAAAATACAGTATCAAATTTATATCTTAGTCTTTTGCTGTTGGCTGTTCTGTTAGACATATATATACTTACAAAATTTGGATTTGGACCCACTAATTATCATTTAATGAATTAGTAGTAGTAATCTAATTGTATTATTTTTTTGGTTACAAGTAATCAAATATTGAGTCATGACGTTAACTTTTGGAAGACGTGATAAGTTTTTTTTTTTTTTTTTAAATCGTGATTAGATTAGATTTGAATATTTGATGATTAGAGAGGTGAAACGAGGGAGAAATGAAGGAAAATGAGGTGGTTATAATAGATACAAATGAGATGTTTTGTAGGATGATGTATTCAAGTTTTGTGGGAGATGATCTAAATTCCAAATCCGAGTGGATCATTGTTGCAACACAGAATATTTGAGTTAAAAATTTAGAAGTTTGTTTATATTTTTAACTTTCTGTTTTTCAAACAAATTTTTAAAATACACTTTAAAAAAAACATGACAAAAAACTTGATTCTGTAAAATAAATAAAAAAAAAACTCTATAGATAAATTTTGATGTACAAACACGATTTCTCATATAGAGAACACTAGTAGAAGGAGTTATTGGGATCCTATCCTATCCTAATCCTAATCCATTACAATTGAGAAAACATGCAGCAAAAGTCAGTCGATCTATTCACATTACATATTCACAAAATCATCATTTAGTCATTTTCATCGTTGATTTCAAATTAAACGGCTAGAGAACAAGTAATTGTGTGACGCGGTTACTGCATCTAATCCAAATTTGAGATCTAGAGGGTGTATCAATAGTGAATCAAGTTCATTTTCAAATTTTCATAATATTACATATTTACAAAATTAATATTTGGTCAACAACATGACAAAGTTGCAACTAAAGTACGAAGAGATTACAACAATACAAAACAATATCTCCTGACTGAGAGAGAGGAGGCAATGACCACGTTCGATCCTCCGCAACTGCGATCGAAAAGAAGTTGAAACCACTTGATGTCAGAACTGATTGCCGAACCAGATTAAATTGGTGGTAAAAAAAACATGTTTTTAGTTACATTAGGCATGAGTTGAGTTACATTAGGAACCAACCTATTTTTGTGGGTTGAGTCACATTGGATGTGGTCCATACATCCAACCTATGAACACCACTAGATCATAGGTAGATCGATATGAAAATTTGTTTAATTTTTTTCTAGTAACACCCCAAAATGATCTAATTACACCCCAAAAATGGTTAAAATACTCCTATTTTTCTTGTAGTTAGATTTGGAATTTATAGGCTCATAACTAACATCCTTTCTTCAAACTATGAAAAACATTCAATCTCAAAATAGAAATCGACATCAAACTTATAATTTGGGGTGCCACAAATTATTATGGTAAATATTAAGCTGAAAGTACAATAAAATGAAGCATCTTATCATAAAGACTTTCAATATTGCATTGAATAAGTACTACTGTGTTTTATAGATATTACAAAAAAGTAATGCATTAATGGAACATGTAAATCTATGAAGAAGAAAAAAAGAAACAAAATCCTTGGTGATGTAATTTATTTACCTGATACACTTTAACCCTTTATGTATAAAAACTTATTTATTTCAGAAAATATCCAAAGTGCCAATGCAAAATCATCAGCAAAGAAATGGGATAAATTTGGATATATAGAAACTTTATTGACTGTTGGATGACTCTTGGATGAATTTGGACATAGAATCCAATGGTCCAAAATGCAGAGGCACCAAAAGTTTAGGCACAAGTGTGTAGAATGAAAATTGGTGCTCTCTATAAGTTAGCCACACTATTAATGATTGGTCTCAAAGCTCCACCACCTTTTCTTCTTTCTTGACTCACTTTGAGTTATATCTGGATTAATAGTAACAAATACATCATATATCAAATCACATACTATATATTATTTTGGGGGAGAAATAAGTAAATGAACCTCCAAACATTTCAATGTTGATGAAAATAAAAAATTAAAGATTGACGGTTGCTCTTGCACCCCTAAACTAATCGGAATCGCCCATGTTCCCCCATCCACCAGGAGATATCTTCCGGCAGTGCAAATCTTACTGGGAGATTTTCTGGAGGTGTTTTTTTTTTCTTTTTTAGCATGAGCAATGCGGGGTTAAATTCAAAGCAAATAATTCAAACCCTTGCTTGGATGAACTCTTTTGAAAAAGATTCAAGCTAAGTATGAAAATTTTGTAAGAATATACCTCCTTGAGGATAGATGGAGTTGTAATGCACCTCTGCCCAAAAACTTATGAAAATCACTGCAATAAAAACACATTATGCAAATAATTAAATGATGAATGATAAATAAACGATCCTAAAGTAATCAATATGAGCCACCAAAAAAATGGAAAAGCCTCGCTACTATAAAAATCTTTACCTCCTTTTGGCTTCTCAAGAGTAGGAAGAATTTCAATGCAACATGTGTCCTTGAAAGAAGTCATCAAAAATATTCTTACACCGTACTGCAGAAAAAGAAAAAAATCAGTCGAACTAGTCGCAGGTAAGAAGGCACATCATTATATTACATTGTCAATTTCAAATATTATAATAAACTGGAGTACTGGACAGTCGAATAATGTGAAGCAAACGACAGAAAAGGGCAAATGAAAATGCAACTCAGACACAATTGAAAGGAGAATGATATTGAACAGACTTAAAGTCCGTTTGGATTGACTTATTAGAGCTTATTTTATTTAATGACATAAACACTTGTGAGACTGTTTGGGAGAGCTTATGAAAACAGTTTATGTCTCGTGATATGTCCGCAAGCTTTCCAGCAAAGTTCTGTTGAAGCGAAATAGTGACTTCTATAGAAGTAAGTCTTACCATAAATAAATAATAATGGAATATATTCAAAGAAAGTTTTATGGAAGTAGTAAAGCTGCAAAATTCATACCAAATCTGCTGCTGCTTGAAGAGTGACATGATCACCCCATTCTCCGCTCCTAGTTTCATTCAAAATTAAAATAAAAGTTGCTATTAGTTAGCTCATATGAAATATTTATACTGATGGTTAAATAGAGAAAAGAGGTGGAAATTATTACCTAGACATCTTTTCCAAATATTCATTAAATTCCATGGGAACATATCCTTCATAAATATCTGGATGAGACTTTAGCTGTTTGGAAAAAAAACATTCATTAATCAGAATCCAAGAATAATGCACAAAAAGATGCAGCACAAATATCACAATTCAGATGAAACATAATCCGCTACACAACAAACCTGATTCACAACTTTCCGTCTCACAAACTTGTGTTGATCGGGTGTGTTATACAATTGATCAGATAATGCACGAAACTGGTGAGAAATAAAGACAAGAATTATTAATGGATGAATATAGAAACTTATGATCTGAAAAATTGAAAAAGTAAATGTTGAAAGCAACAAACCTGACAATTACCATCACCTTGTACCTTATGCTCCACAAAGTCATATAGTTGCAATCTGTTTAAAAACATAAGTGGCTTAAGTTGGTAGGTTGAGTATAAAGAAAATGTAGACAAACAAATTTTTTTTGACAATAAGGGCATGTCAGCGTAAATTAGTTTTACAATGACATACAATGGAACCATTTATTTCTCCATTTCACACCATTTCATTTAAGATTAACTTATAATAATAATAGGGTGACATGTAAAAATGGCGGTTTCTCATTGAACGCATGTGCAAAGGTGGTTTACACTGCAGTGCATCCCCCTTTAAACTTTAATTCTTTAAGCCAGCTAAACTTTGTAGACTATAGATGAACCAAAATTTTGTGCGGAATGTGCCTGTACGCACAAAATCAATGACAATGGAGTGCACGTGCATCATGGAAGCATTTTTATTTTATTAGCTTTAAACCAAGGAGCAATACCTATCCAGAAGCCGCTCATGATCTGATGTTGCTTCATCAACAGAAGGAATTTCTCCATTAATTTTTGGAATGTGCTGCATAAGATGATAAATAAAATTAACAGGTTATATAACTGATCAAAAGAAATTAAATTTCTAATATCATAAGATATGGTGTTAGGAAGCCAAACATATTGATAGAAAGAATAAAAAGATTAGTGAATTTATTGAGTAATTGGTTGAGAGTAGGAGCAGGGTCAGACTTTGAAGTCTCTTTCCCGGCCAAGGATCCTTTCACTTACAAACTTTATAATCTACTCAATGAATCCCCCTAATATGATATTCCCTTAATTACATCTCTTTCTAATCCTTTCTAACATAGTAACTAATGGACTAACCGACTAACACAAAACAATTGTCATTATTCTATCATAAGGATACATCCTAAAACGAAATATTATCGCATATGGAACTACTAAAACTGAGTGTTTGGAGAAACCATTGAGAAAGAATGAAGAGAATAAAAGAATATTAGGGTTTGTTTGATTGGAGAAAACATTTTGTTTTCTTTTTTAATAACAAATGTCACCTTATTTCCTGTATGTTTCTCATTTTCAAAGAATTGTGCAGGAAACGATGAATATCACCTTTTCCTTTTCACTTATCCTGTACAAATATTTGAAAACAAGAAACAGAATGAAATCAAGATGTAAGTTTTGTACTGAAAAATGAAAACAAAAAACGTTTTCTGATACCAAACATACACTTAGTATCTTTTATGTTTCTACTCGACCCTTCTAGAAATGACCACTTTGTATCAGAGTGGAAGATTCAAACTACTAGAATCTGCTTTCGCTCATCATCGGTGTGTATGAAGACTGGTTATTTAACCATAGAAATAAATGATTTGAAAATCCGTAGTTAAAAAAGTACTAATAATGAATCAATCAAAGTATTAAATTATGTAATAAATTGAAAATATAGTTTGGAAAAATATTATCACTACATCTTACCAAAACAGAACACAGTGAATAATTTGTTTGGTACAAAATAATCATTAAAAGGTGGCAAGTATATATTTATTAATTGAATACACAAATCAAGAAGCTAAACATACAGGTATGGGAGTTATCTCATTCAATCTCCTCCCTATTTCATCATCAAATGGATAATTGTCAACAAGCTCCAACGAACATCCCCCAACTTCACCGGGACTACATGAACTAGAAGTTTCTATATCACCAACTCCGTCATGGACATACGCAGGACCTGCACGTGTAAGATTCTGATTGAATAAACCAAATTATGCAAAAAGATAAATTTCAACTATACACAAGCATTCAACAACTTTATGCATTTATTTGATACCTCCTGAACAATAGTTCATCATCGGTGTATTATGCCAATCATATGAAGGCTCAGAAGCATGAAAGTGTTCCTCATCCGCCTGTGAATAACCTGAACGCTCAGCAATCTCTAGCTGTGAAAACTCTTCTTGAAGAGTCCGTGCAATGATCTCATCATTCTCTACTTGGTTACTTTCAGAAGAATCATAATGGTTGTGAAAGTAGTGTTCATCATAGACATCCCCAGTATCATGTTGAATCATGTCGCCATAGTATCCAGAACCATAACGAGGGTCGACATCAAAAAGATTCATACCCCACTGAACAACATCCGAATGCTCATGTAAAGCCATCTTTGAGTATTAACAATGACAACGAATCAGAATGTCTTCTTTAAAATGATTCCACGCCTGCAAAAAAATTATGCATTTAGAGATTGGAACTTTAGCTGTAATGAAGACAATGATATACTATCATGAACAGATGACAACGTGAAATACGTCAGACAAGGTACTGTGTGTCGAATTAACGAGTAATAGTGAGGACATAATTAAAAGTGTCCATGCAAATCAAAGAATATAAATCTCCAAAATGAGAGGCAAAATAACAATACTTGTTTGTCTTGTATAATTCACTACAATAGACATCAGAATGGTTTGTTGCGATTTTGACAAGTTAAATTTCTTACCATATACACTATCATGCTCTATGACTGCCATTACATTTTCATAATTTTTTTTAGCAAATCCATTGAGATATAAGATTTTCATGCATATTAAAGTTTAACTTGTTGAGAATCTCCAAATGCAGTCACAAACATTTTTTCTTTTTAAGAAGCTAAATTAGCCCACCTAAATTGGCAAATGCAGTCACAAACATAGCTATTTGTTCCTGCACGACTGGGCCTGACCAAAGACTTTACCTTTCAATCAGACATGGAAGTGACATAAACTTTAGCTAACATAAGTTATAAGCTAATATGATGCTAATAGTAATAATTCAATATCATGTTATGTATATCTCGCTTCATAGATGTTCATAAAATTTGATAGGATCTCGATTATTTAATGATTATAAATAGAGAGATATAAACAAAATTTTCACATCATACAGTCACGTGGAAAAGACGACTCCGGGCTCCAGGTTAAATAAATGAAAGCAGCAACCATCAGGCATATGCTTCATTCATAATTTATTAAGATCAAACAACTGCACCCTTCCACATAAGCCCTTATCATATAAGTGTTTATGTACAAGTTATTTCTATAATAAGATAAAATAAAGTCAGATTATTTTCATATAAGCTGTAAGCTGTTTACACAAGCTACCTCAGAGAACTTATAGAAATAAGCTGAAAATAGCTTATGGAGATAAGTCATAAGTTGCTTTCATAAGCTCTGTCAAAAAGTCTCACACATGTTACATAAGCTCAACAAATAAGCTAATCCAAACATGCTATAGGTTATTTATTACATGGATCATCATCAAATAACTAAAATCCAATCTTATAAAAAGGACAACATCAACATGCAAAAACTAATCCACATCTATGACTATATAACCCCATTGAATCTTTCAATTCAACTCCATCAAAAACAACAAGATGAACCATAATTGAAACCCAATTAACCAACCTAATTTTCAAAACAAAATCATATCAAATTCAATCCAACAAAAAATAAAAAATTGAATCAAACCCAATTAAGCTCAAGAACAAAAGATTCAAACTTTGAATTCAAACACCAAAACCAAATGATCCAATACAATAATATCATCAAAAAAACCATAAATTAAAAATGAAAAAAAACCAATTAACTTAACAACACAACAAAGATGAAAACTTTCTTTCTTACCCTTCTTGATTCAGCACCAACTCAATTAAACACGGGAAGCATGAAATGAAATAGATAAGAATGAAGAAGAAGCATTGAATGTGTGTGCTAAGAAGAAAAAGAAAGAAAGAAGAAAAAAACGCACTTTGTTTGACGCGTTTATATACAGTTTTGTTTTGAGGTATTGGGCGGCATTTCTTTTTCTATTCGATATATAGTTAGTCCAGTGGTGATTTGTTCTCGACTTGTTAAAAACGATTATAATTTAATACTGTAAATATTTGTCATGTATTGTTCTGCAATATATTGTTATTGTCCTGTTCTGTTCTGTCCAATACTTTCATTTTGCAGATTAAACGGATCTATAACTATGTTTGGGATGTAATTAAAATTATTTGACGTCTGAACTGACTCTCTAGATTGGATCAGATTAATATTTCAAATGAGTCGAATAATGATGGTGAAAGATTAAAAAATTATCAAAAATCTGCTACCATATGATTCAATTATTAATTAATGAAAGTTTATTATGGTCGGAAGGAAGCTTACGAATGTTATGTAAGTTAACGGTTGTGATTGGTTGCTGAATGAAGAAGGCATGAAAATGAAATTGAAATGACTGTGATTGGTGCAATATTGACAAAAACTTCTTCTTTCTTGTGTCGACTAACTTTAAAAATACACGAAATCAGCAATAAAAGCCGGAAATAAATACACAATTTTGTTTGTAACTATAGACTTTTCAGTTCAATCTATGGAACAATGTTTGGTTAGATTTTATTTAAGGAAAATGTTAAAATGTGCCCTAAGGGCACATGTTAAGGATTTAAATGAGTAAAATTTAGTCAAACAAGGTGTTATATTAAAAGACGGAGGGAGTACTATAAAAGAAGTATAAGGTTGTACGTGAGAGTGAAATGACACGGGTCTCATTTATTTTAATCAAAGTTATGAGTTTGATTATTGGTTTGAATATACAACAACTTTAAAACATTTATGGAGATTTTGCGGCTCATTTGAATCTTACAGGTCATTGATGTTCAATTTGTTCATTTTCAGAAACAATTTTAAAATCAAATACAGTACAGTTGAAGTTATATTCAGTCCTTTATTTTTTTAGCATTTCAAACGCACTCTTAATAGACAAATTTCATTAAAAACATTGATTTATTAAGGGTTTAATTGACTTGACGTGTAATAGTATATACTTCATCATGTCACTATTATAAACAAAAAAACACTTCAAATTTTGGCTACTATTATAAGCAGAAGTTATTTTAACTATTTTTAAAATAATAAATACTACTATTGCAAATATAGCCTTATTTATTTATACTACTTTCTAGATAATTATTCCACTTTTATACATTGATACTTGTGATTTAAATGGACAATACAGTAAATTTAACTAATATCTTACATTAAATCAAAAAAATTAACTACACTTAACTAAATTTCTTAAACACCACGTAAATAATTTTTTTTATAATAATGATCAAAGAGAATAGTATTTAAAGCTCTGTCTATCGTCAAACACTTGTTAAATGATGCATAAATTATGAATAACACTATAATAAATATAATTTTATATAATATACTACATCATCCATATAATTATGAATAACACTATAATAAATATAATTATGAATAACACTATAATTAAAATTTTATATGATATACTATATCATCCATTAATTCTTTTAAAAAATTGAAAATTAAGCGTTATTGAAAGTTTATCATGTATTGTTTTATCTTTATCTTTTTTTTGTCATAGGACTCTATTGACTTAAATTTTACCTCTTAAAAGTAAGTAAGTTACCATGGTTCAAATTCAGATCTCTACATATTACCTATAATATTCTAACATTCTTATCCAATTTTTAATAGACATTAAAATGTTTTATTAAAAATAACACATTAAAATGAAGATATTTTGTACCTTATTTTTTAGGTCACATACTAATTGAAAGAGAATCTTTATGCGGCCTGCAGTGAGGGGTACAATATTCGTTTTTCTGCCATTAATCAATGAATAAGTTAATTCAAATCACGTGTGTGACTGTCAAGTTTTGAATTGAGAATAATTTTTTTAAACCTCTTAGGCATGCACACAGAAATTACAAATCAAGATTACCAATTTGATTTATAATCCTTATTCCTTAAACCATACCAGTTAGAATTAGCACTTAATTAAATATTTGTAGAATTAACGTGGATCCTAAACATGTCAATCGAATCACAGTTTGAATATTTGTAGAAAGAGTTTGTTTATTAGCTCCTCAAATTAAATTGTTATAGGTGGTACTAATTTTCAGTGTTTCGCATATATACGACACAATTCATGATCGGTTGTAAAAACTTGTTATCCAATGAATCAAGACGTAACACGCTGTCTCAGAAAGGACATTGATAAATATGCAAAACTTCAAAGCTTAAGTGACAAATCAAGCTTCGTTGATCCAGATTAGGAGACTTCTTCTTTGTTCGTATCATGATGATCACTACTCGCGGCAACAACAGTTGACTTTTCTACGTCTGAGTTTGACTTCGTCGCAACATTTAAAGAAGACTCTCCAACATCTAATTTCATCATCTTATTGCTCCAAATTGGAGTTGCACTATTTTCATTATTTGTATTGAGACTTTCAATCTTCAATCTATCAAGTGAAGAAAAATTTCTCATATCTTGCATTGGTGTCCATGTAGAAGTAGAGCCGAACTTATAAGGAAGTGGAGTCCATGAATAGCTTGGTTTGTGAATCATGGACTCCATCCTAATTCCAAGTGCTTTATTATAAGATCCAAATCCATAGTAAGATGAAGAAACACTCGATAATTTGTGTAGTAAGGAAAAAGATGATGAGGGGCTCCAAAACCGTTTTGAATCTCTTGATGATGCTTTGCGAGCGCGCGTGGTGTCCTCCTAAAGCTTGTGAAGAAGAAAATTGTCTCTTGCAAAAGTTGCATGAGAAAGTACTTTTGGAATCGGGAGATTTTTCTTTTGTCTTCTCTTCATTGTTGGACTTATTATTAGCCCGAGGTAAAAAAAATGAACCCGCCCCCAAATTATTTGACCGGTTGAAAAAATCATGTTCTTGCACATTCGGCCCATGAATCGATTCATCTTTAGAGAGTTTGACGAAATCAAGAAGCAAGTTGGTATTAGTTTTTAACGGTTGACATTGTTCCGATTGTACAACTTCTTTTCCCTTCATCGTCACTTCGTCGTCGTCTTTGTTGTTGTTGATGTTGTTGTTGTTGTTTTCTTCACAAACTTTGTTAGAGGATGCAGCCATGATATACAACAAGGAGAAGAAATGTGTAAAACAGTAGTGGATGGGGTTGCCAAAAATGTTGTGAATGTAGCCGAATATAGTACTACTATGAAAAAGTGTAAAGCCTTATTTTGTGTCTAATGCTCATTCTCAAATTTTGTATTATAGTCTCCCATAGTATATTCTAATTTCAAAAATGATGAGTTTGTTCTTCTAAAAATAATAGTCAAGTTACAAGATTATTAATTTAAATTTTTTAAAACTACTAATAAATAATAAATTAAGTGGTCAAGAACATTAAAAAAAATTGTTTTGCTATTTTCACCAAATAAAAATGTGAAAGAGATGAAACGCTTTGATGTAGAACGAGTATGTAGCAGGTTTGACTCTGCAACGGCTACATTCCCATATCTAAGACAAGCACGCACGGATGCAAAACATAAATGCCAAAACAAATACAGAAAGCTGAAAATGTATTATCTCGTTAAAATAATAACTAGACAGAGAAAAAGAAAAATTACAAGTCATTTATCTATGAATAAAAATTTCGGGAGAACTCTTCTCAACTCTCCTATGATCATAAAAATTTAACCTACTAAGATTCCGCTTGACCTACTTCTTCTCATCATTCCTTCCTCTGCTTTAGAAGTGGGAGCCAAATGTGAGCAAACACAAAATCTCTAGAGCTCATCACGAGAGTCTTCATCTTCTTCCTCCCCCCCTGATGCACCACCTGGAGCTCCACCTGATCTCTGGTATACAGCAGTGATAATTGGGTTGCAAACGGCTTCAACTTCTTTAAGCTTCTCTTCGAATTCTTCTTTCTCAACAGTCTGGTTTTCATCAAGCCATTCAAGTGCTTCTTTCACAGCAGTCTCAATTTTTTCCTTTTCGTCTGACTCCAACTTGTCGGCCAACTTGTCTTTGTCACTGATTTGGTTTTTCATGTTGTAAACATAGGTTTCAAGAGCATTCCGAGCATCAATTCTTTCCTTGACTTTTTTGTCTTCCTCGGCAAACTCCTCGGCTTCACGAACCATCCGGTCAATTTCCTCCTGGCTCAGGCGTCCCTTTTCATTTGTAATTGTGATCTTTTCTGATTTACCTGTGCCCTTGTCTTCTGCCTTAACATTTAGAATACCGTTTGCATCAACTTCAAAGGTCACTTCAATTTGAGGGGTACCTCTGTTCAATTACCACAAGAAAAACCAATTAATTAAATTACAATACAAACATCAATAGAGAAAATTCAGAGAACGCGTCATGGTAGCACAAAACTAACCTTGGAGCTGGTGGAATTCCAGACAGATCAAAGTTCCCGAGAAGACGGCAATCCTTTGTGAGACTCCTCTCACCTTCAAACACCTACATATATATTTAAAAGTTAAAACAAACAGTATTCAAGTTGAATTCAATCCTATTAAAGTTCACTATGCAGTCAACATCATGTATTAAGAAGGAAAACATCCTAGCAATATGATGTGGAATAATGGTACAGTACCTGAATGGAGACGGTTGTCTGCTGATCCTGGTAGGTGGTAAAAACCTGGGATTTTTTGGTAGGGATAACAGTGTTTCTAGGAATCAACTTTGTCATCACTCCGCCGACAGTTTCAATTCCAAGGGTTAGAGGAGCAACGTCCAAAAGAAGGATATCTGGATCCAGAGAGTAGCACAACAATGAGCAGGTGTAATGCTTCAAAATCTACTTGCATTAATAATAAATAACAACTGCCTAATGCAATTAAAAAGCTAGAGTCTATAGTAAAGACTATTATGGGTACCTTTGGTTTCTTCACCACCCTCCCCACTCAAAATGCTTCCTTGCACTGCAGCACCAAAGGCAACAGCTTCATCAGGGTTAACACCCTTGTTTGGCTCTTTTCCATCAAAGTAATCCTTCAAAAGCTGTTGTACCTTTGGAATCCTTGTGCTTCCACCAACAAGTACAATCTCATCAATCTGAGTCTTCTTTAACCCAGCATCATCCATTGCCTTCTTGACAGGCCCCATTGTCTTTCGGAACAAGTCATTGTTCAACTCTTCAAATCGAGCACGGGTAAGTGGCTCAGAGAAATCAACGCCGTCAAAAAGTGATTCAATTTCCACACGGACTTGGTGCTGGCTACTGAGAGCTCTCTTGGCACGCTCACTCTCCCTCCTCAGTTTGCCAAGTGCTCTGTTGTCCTTGCTGATATCCTTTCCATGCTTTTTCTTGATCAATTTAATGAAGTACTCCATTATTCTCTGATCAAAATCCTCACCTGGTATGTATATAAGGGAAGAGAGTTAGCGATGGAAAATTTATACAGTGTACTTTTTCTGAATTTAATCTTATTATTCTTTCTACTATTATTATATAACATAAGCACTCACTGACCTCCAAGATGAGTATCTCCATTTGTAGATAGAACCTCAAAAACACCGTTATCAATTGTCAAGATACTGACATCAAAAGTTCCACCTCCAAGATCAAAGACAAGAATGTTCTTCTCTCCACCCTTCTTGTCCAATCCATAAGCAATGGCAGCAGCTGTGGGTTCATTAATAATTCTAGCGACATTCAAACCAGCAATGACACCGGCATCCTTGGTGGCCTGCCTCTGAGCATCATTGAAGTAAGCTGGGACAGTGACGACAGCATCACGAATAGTCTTGCCAAGGAATGTTTCAGCGGTTTCTTTCATCCTACCAAGAATCATGGCACTGATTTCTTCAGGGCTGAAGACCTTGGTCTCACCATCCTTTACTCTAACCTGAATGTATGGTTTACCATCCTTGTTGACAATCTTGTAAGGAACAAGCTTCATGTCTCTTTGAACTTCCTTATCATCAAATCTGGAAACAGAAACAAGTCAGTCAGTTATTAAATGATCGATCACATTAACAAATGAATGATTAGTAACAACGATGATGTGATGTCTTACTTTCTTCCGATAAGTCTCTTGACATCAAAGATTGTCCTTTCAGGGTTGACAGCTGCAAGATTCTTTGCAGCCTCCCCAATGAGTCTCTCATCGTCGGTGAAAGAAACCCATGATGGTGTGATACGGTTACCTTGGTCATTGGCTATGATTTCAACGCGACCATTCTTGTAAACACCAACACAGGAATATGTTGTTCCAAGATCTATCCCAATAACAGTCCCCAACTTAGTGGCGGCTTCCTCTTTCGCAGTGGAAATTGCAAATAGACATCCTGTGGCGGCCAAATTCTTCTAAATGTTAGTTACTACATTATTTATTACACATAGTAACATAATACTAATCACTGTGCTTAATTATTAATAGTGTCAACAAAAACTTATCAAAAATCTTATAAATAAAGCAAGAATAACAAGCATAATGCACCCCTAAGTAAGATAATAACGATGATAACAGATCACTGACTGTTGAACAATCACAATCTAACCTAGTCAGTCAGTGTTTCTAATTTTCATAAATAATAATAATTAAAATCCTCCTAAACCGCTATTATGTATGAGATCCAAAACAAAGTAAAGATCTCGTTGCATTTTCCGCATTAAATTAAAACTAATAAAAAATAAAAATTTGAGATCTAAGAAGGAAGCAGTGAGAAAATAAATTACCTAATGAAATAATAATGGCGAGGAGAACAATTAGAGAGGCTCGTGCCATCGCTGACTCACTCACTCTCTCTGCTTTTTGTGTTCGTTCTTCTTCTAAATTGCAAAGTGTAGTGGTTGAACCAAAGATGATGGAGTTGTATTGATGATGATGATGCGAGTGTTGTTGTTGCTCCCTGCGGTTTTTATAGTGTTTTAATCAAAATTTTCGAACATGTCATTGGTGATGACGTGGACCAATTGTAAGTCGAGTTACGACGGTTTTAGCCAATTACATTGCCCCTTGTGTGTGGGAACACCTCATTCATACCCTTCATAAATCATTACTATATAACTATTTATTCCGTATCGAAAGTGAAGATTAAACTTTCGACTCTTGATTTTAGTTTCACTGACTTTAGATTTTATTTATTATTTGTCTAATATTAATTTAATTGTTCAACATTTTTTACATTTATAATAACTATTACTTCTGCAGTAAAAAAAAATGATTTTAATTTATTATATTTATAATTAAAATACATATGTTATAAGTAAAATACATGTTATAATTTTTCTTTTTAAAAAATTAATATGTGTATATTCTCTAATTAAAAGCCAATTTAATACATATAATTATTTCTACATAAACTGAGTCATTTGATTTAATCAGGTTTAATCGTCCTAATTTATTTAATTTTATTAACACTTTATAAATGTCAAATATTTTTATTTTTATAAACTTATCTTACTTTATATTAAAACATATGTGAAAACATTTTATATTATCTTATTTATTTGTTGCATATGTGATGATTATGTCTAAAATTTAAATTTTAAGAATAATTATATTTTATTTAGGTGTCATGATTTTTTTAGAGACCGATTCATCCGGTTCAACTGGTTTAATTACTATATAATATTTTATTATAGTTATCGGTTTACTCTTCTAGTTAAATCCAGTTTAATCATGCGGTTCGACCAATCACTCCGAAGTTCGACTAGTGATCCAATAGTCTCACCGGTTCGATGACCAGTCCATTTTTTAAAACATTAGATTCTACAATAACAAGCCTTGTATTGTATTTGTAGTGTAACTCACGAACATGGGCGATTTTTGGGGCAGCATGCCTAGTCACTTGCCCGGCTTGGCTCAACAAATAATTTTTTTTTTTGTTTAATAAAAACAGAAAAAAGTATGGACAAAAAAATAAATAAAAGGATGGGCAAAATAGCTTCTCTCCCGCGTTCGTGTACGAACAAACAGAAACGGTAACACTCTCACCTCACCTCTCAACGTCTCTGTCTCTCTCTCACCTCACCTCTCGCCGTCGGCCGGTCTGAATTGCTGCGAGTCTGCGACAAACTGAATTGAATTGATGCGAGTCTTAATCTCCTACTTACAGAGTTTCAGGTTACAAATTTTCTAGTTTTAGGTTTTGGTAGTGTTTGTGAATTGCTGTGAATTTTTTAGTTTCTGGTTTTAGGTTTTGCTAGTGTTTGTGAATTGTTATTGCTGTGAATTTTCTAGTTTCTAGTTTTAGGTTTTGCTAGTGTTTGTGAATTGCTATTGCTGTGAATTTTCTAGTTTCTAGTTTTAGGTTTTGGTAGTGTTTGTGAATTGCTATTGCTGTGAATTTTCTAGTTTTAGTGTTTGTGAATAATATCTTTCAATCATTAAATTTCAGAGATGAAGAAATCGTTAATAGAACAAAGTATGTATTGAGAATATAGTGAATGTTGTGCAATTGGAAGCCGAAGTAGAAGAACCACTTCCTAATAATAAATAGGTACCGAAAAACCTTACCAAAAAAATAATAATAATAGGTACTGGAAATAATAATTGTAACTCACGAATTCACATTCATAATTACGATGAGGCTTTTGAGTGTGGCTACTTGCAATCTGAACCAATGGGCTATGGAATTCGATTCCAACCTTCACCAAATCAAAGACTCCATCTCCAAAGCCAAACAAGCCGGCGCTGTCATCAGACTTGGACCGGAGCTCGAAATTCCCGGTTATGGCTGTGAAGACCACTTCTTAGAACTCGACACCATTAATCATTCGTAATAACTCTCTTTTTTCTTTCTTTTTTATATTTCACATGTGAAGTTTTGTTGTTGTTGTTGTTGAGTGAAACTTGTTTTGTTGCAGATGGGAATGTTTGAAAGATATATTGGTTGGTGATTGGACAGATAACATAGTGTGCAGTATTGGAATGCCTGTTATCAAAGGTTCAGAGAGATACAATTGTCAAGTTTTGTGTTTCAATCGTAAGATTCTTATGATACGGCCTAAAATGTGGCTTGCAAATGATGGTAATTATAGAGAACTTCGATGGTTTACTGCTTGGAAACAAAGGGATCAACTTGTTGATTTTCAGCTTCCGGGACATATTTCTGAGGCATTAGGCCAAAATTCAGCTCCCTTTGGTTATGGTTTCGTTAAGTTTCGAGACACGTAAGTTGCAAATTCACACTTTATTTTTTACTTACTATATGAGTGTTTGCTATGAAGCACTTACACATACACAACACCGACACTCAGACACCAATAATGATTTTAGAAAATAGAAGTGATTGCATGTAATCAGAAGTATCAGGGTCGTGCCACATAGTGTTTAGTATGAAGTATATAGGTTAAAATAGGACAACAGTTTTATGTTTTATGCATGTTCTAAAAATAGAACACACAAACTCAAGGTAAAAAAGTACTTACATTTTTGTTGTAGGGTGAAACCAGAGATAACAAAACAAAACATGTTGTCCTTTAGCATTCTGTCCTCCAACAAAACTTGTCGCGTCTTCACTTCCCTGGCCCTCATTTGCTATAATTATTGTTTGAATGTTACGTTGTTTACTCGGACAAGTTGAACTATTTGTTGGTCACTAGATAACTTTTATGCTCATGCACTCTAAAGTTGACATATGCATCAGCTCGCGTCTATGTAGTAATCTTGTGATTGCCATATCTGCATATTCTTTCATACTCTTAAGAAGTAGTGTTTTCCAACTATTGTATATGCATGTGTTTAATTTATGTTTTTGGGACCTTCCAACTTATACTCAGATGTTTATTAAGTGTTTGATACAAAGCATTTTCCCATTCTTAGAGCTATTGCAGCTGAAGTTTGCGAAGAGCTTTTTACCCATCTCCCCCTCATGCTGAGCTTGCATTGAATGGGGTTGAAGTGTTTATGAATGCAAGTGGAAGTCATCACCAACTTAGAAAGCTTGATGTTCGTCTCCGTGCTTTTATAGATGCCACTCATACTCGTGGAGGGGTCTATATGTACAGTAATCACCAAGGCTGTGACGGTGGTCGCCTTTACTATGGTAAGAAAATACTTCCCTTAATAGAATGGGATTTGTGTTTTTTCATCATTTATGACTGTTTTGTGTTCTGGAGGGTAAAATGAATTCCACATTTAGGAAATTGGTATATGAACTGTTCAATTTCCCTTAATAGAATGTTGTTCTTGCTTTTTTACATTTAATGCCCATTGAGCGTTTTGGAGGGTAAAATAAATTCAACATTCAGGAAGTTGGTATAAGAACATTTTAATTTCCATTTAGCTATCTTAAATGTCAATTATGTAGGGTTTTTTCATTTGTCTAAAATTTAATTTTATGTTGTCTATCATTTTATTTATAACAGATGGATGTGCCACTGTTGTGGTAAATGGTGATGTTGTTGCTCAAGGTTCCCAATTTTCTTTAAATGATGTTGAGCTTGTGGTTTCCCGGATAGATCTAGATGTGGTATGGATCTAGATGTGGTATGCATTAGTTTACATTTTTAAATGCTTGCAATGCAAAGTCATTTATACCATAAACGATTGACATCAGATTGGGTCCTTAACTCGTTTTTCTACTGGTAGGTAGCAAGCCTTAGAGGATCTTTAAGCAGCTTCCAAGAGCAAGCAAGTTGTAAAACCACGGTTCCTTCAGTAGATGTACCATACAGTCTCTGCCTTCCTTTTGACCTTAAAATGCACCTTTCTCTTCCTCTCAAGGTTTGTTTATTGTCATTTTGAGTTGCAATTTTCAGATAGCTAAAAGTAATCAGCTTTGAAAATTCACATATGATACACTTTCAATATCACTTTACCTTAAGGAGTAATTGGCTCCAAGTTTTTTTTTCCATGCCAAATTTTGAATTCTTCCATAGTAATATCATAATGTTACTGCTGAAGCTAATCAGATATCCAAGTTGCTATGTAGCCTATGTTGAACATGATTTCATATTACAGATAAAATATCACTCTCCTGAGGAGGAAATAGCATTTGGACCTGGTTGCTGGTTATGGGACTACTTACGAAGAAGCGGAGCATCTGGTTTTCTGCTCCCTCTTTCTGGTGGAGCAGACAGTTCCTCTGTTGCTGCTATTGTTGGGTGCATGTGCCAGCTGGTTGTGAAAGGTTAGTTTGAAAGCAATGACAACTGCTGTGCCTTCTAAGTTTCTATTTCTTCTGATCAACCTCTGAAAGTATTTTAAAGCTACACTATTGTGCATACACTATCATAGGACTGCCTATTTAGGAATAAACAAATTTATTAGTCCAGTGTGCCTTACTTCTTGCTTAAAAACTCAGTTGTATAATCTTGGTTGAGAGTAAAAATGAGACAGCCTTTTGATCTCTCTTTCTCTGATTCATATTTGCCTGCAGAAATTGCAAAGGGGGATAAACAAGTTAAAGCTGATGCAATACGAATTGGAAATTATAAAGATGGACAGTACCCTACAGACAGCAGAGAATTTGCTAAACGAATATTTTATACGATTTTTATGGGATCTGAAAACAGGTAAATGATGTTTTCATGTTCTAGTGTTTTATGAGCCATGGCTGTCTCTCACTAAGTTTCTGTCTTCTATATTCCACCAATATTTGTATGAGAGGTTATGTTTTTTGTTTGGCCATTATGTATGGCTTTGTTACGATATACTTTTTTTTACTGTATTTTGTTTCATAACACCCCTAATAAAATTTATATGCGAATGATATTGAACAATGCCTGTTGCTTTTGGTGCTGAAACACATCAATGATATTGCAGATATATGACCAGAATGTGTGCTGATTTCTTTTTCTAAATCTAGTATGTCCAAATGTTTGTGGTTTCTGCGAACTTTGATACCCGATATACTGCTGATATTTTTTCAATCCAAAGTGTTAAAAATTATCAGGTTGAGCTTTGGAAGGGTGCTTTTCTGAACTTCCAAAAATTGGAATAGTTATTGTATTGTATAATCTATAAAGTGTAATATTTCAAGAAAACCATTTATAACGGATTAAGTTCAAGTAGAATAACACATTCCAATATATTATTTGAATTTAAATGAAAAGCCCTTCTTATATGTTATGGTCCACTAAATGTATTCGTCTTGCAGTTCGGAAATGACAAGGTCGCGAGCCAAGGTACTGGCAAATGAAATTGGTTCATGGCACCTTGATGTTAGCATTGATGGAGTTGTGTCTGCTTTCTTGTCATTGTTCCAGACACTTACAGGAAAGCGACCACGCTACAAGGTAAATGACGCATGGATTTGTCCGTTGTTTCAATCATAAAAACAATACTTAAACCATGTTATCTATGATGTGGTCAGTTTTCACACTTACTGGTTTTTCCACAGAAGTATGTTGATATTAACATAGAAAATAGTATTTTGATTCTAAAACAAGTCAACATAGATCTTCATATTAGGACGTTGGTCTAGCAAAACAACTGCGTAACGTCTTTATGGGAAATCTCAAATTTTTCTAGGACTAAGATTAGATGCATGTTATATTTTTATATTTCTATCATATTGTAGCCTCAAATTAAAAATTTTGTATGATTTTGTTTATACAGTTAGATGGTGGATCTAATGTTGAGAATTTAAGCTTGCAAAACATTCAAGCTCGAATCAGAATGGTGCTAGCTTTCATGCTAGCATCACTCTTGCCTTGGGTTCACAACAAACCTGGGTTTTATCTTGTCTTGGGCAGCTCCAATGTGGATGAAGGGCTACGTGGTTACTTGACCAAGGTATATCTCTAGAGTTTTATAGGATCTATATGGTTTACGATTATTTTTTATTCTATTCCATAATTTCATTGGTAAGTTCAAAACATGTCACTTTGTTTTCACTTTGTTTTTCGGTTGAATCTTTGGAAACAAGAAACAGAGAGAAAATAAGATGACATTTTTGTAATTATCAGTAAAACTTAAAATAGAAACAAAATCCTGTCGGGGATTATTGGATTGGGATTTCGAGGGATTATTTTGACAAAAAAAGTCTTGAAGATTTTAAAAGACTTCGTGGGATTATATTGATTTTGAGAGACTTTTTTTAAAAGATATTTTACAATCAAGATTTTTAACACAGGATTTTTTGAAAATTATAATACAAAAAAAAAACTTGATTAAAAATCTTGATTGAATAACAACGGATTTTGTAGCATTGAAAAAATAAAAGAAAAATCTTAATTGAATAACACAAGACTTTTAAAATCCATTAAAATTCCTCAAAATCCATTAAAATCCCTCAAAATCCTAATCCAATAAACCCCTAGTTTCTTGTTCATTTTCTCTAGTTGCTCATGTTTGTCATCCATTACACTCTAGTTATCAAAGTTCATCTTTTTGCAGTATGATTGCAGCTCAGCAGACATAAACCCTATTGGTAGTATAAGTAAGCAGGACCTTCGGTCATTCTTGCGATGGGCAGCCATCCATCTTGGTTACTCATCTTTGGCAGATATTGAAGCAGCTCCACCCACAGCTGAACTGGAGCCTATTCGTTCTAATTACAGTCAGGTAATGTTATGTTTTGTTGGACGTGATTTTGTCTATGCTAATATACTAGATGGAAGCCAAGATACAATTTAATAGGAGCAAGAGCTTAAATCTCAGCTCATAATAATAATTTTGCAAAAAATTCTTAACTTCGTCTGCAAAATTGGTATCTAGATAAACGATTTGTGCTTACAAAATTTGTTGAGTCGCTTTTTTCACATTTTTTTTCATTATTAACAAAAGGTAACAAATTAACAAAAGGTAACAAAGATAAAATACGAGCTTGTTTTATAGCAAGCGTAATCAATTGTTGTTGTACATCACTCCAATGTCATAATGCAGTGGGAACACAAAAATTCCAGTGACTGACTCTTAATCCACTTATAATTAAAGATCCACAGCAACCAACACAAAATAAGAAAAAATGAAAGTCAAAGAGGAACTGATCTTCTGGAAATGTGATCATGTCTAAGCTTAAGAAACACGCTTAAAAGATTTGTGAGTGAAAGGCATAATGCTCAGGGAAAAGGAGAGGTTAGGTCCAAAGGAGGAGAACGCTATTTTGCTGTCTGCGAACGCGATTATCCTTGAATTTCTATCTTCCTTCCCTCTGTCCTTATAAAAATTTCAAACAGAAGAAAGTGTACGGAGTTTTGTTTAAAATGTTCACGAAATTCCATTTAGAAATATAAAGGAAATCATAAACCTTGTTACCGAAGTTTTGCCATTTTCTTGCGCCACAAAACTTCTATTTATTGAGACACTTTCTGGCGATCAGTTATGTGGGTGATGGTTGGGTGAAATGTTGGAACTAGTATATTCATTTGTTATCCCTTAAACAATGATCTATTAGTTGTTGGTTGTTTTGTATTTGACTTTTCTGCGTCCTTGTCCTTCTGCACTTTTTTTTTTTACAGTATTCTGCACTTTGTTTTTGTGTATCCATTAGTAAATGTTTATAATCAATTTTTGAAAACTATAATCGAATACCTCATTCTTTCTTGAACAGCTTGATGAAGTTGATATGGGGATGACTTATGAGGAACTATCAGTTTACGGAAGACTACGGAAAATTTTCCGTTGTGGTCCTGTTTCCATGTTCCAGGTATATCTCATGTTTCTCCATCCTATCTTACTGACGTCATTAACCTTGCCCTTGTTTTTTTCATTTTTGCATTTTTCATCTTACAATGGTTGAAGGGATAGTGAAAACACGTGATGACATATTGGACCGGATGTACAACTAAGTTCTTACTTGGGTGAGCTGATCAGCACCGGTTTTCAGCAGGTTTTACTGATTGAATGATGTCATATCCGGACTAGGTACACATCCGATCCAATATGTTGACCGGACCGGTCATTGTTCCAGTTCCCGGTCAGACCGACCGCTCCGGTTTGAGTTCAATATCACTGGTTTGCACTTTGCAGACTCAATTGAAGCTTGCAATTTAAGACTGTCCATTTTGTTGTTCAGTCATAACCTGTTTTTAATTTTAAATTTGCTATTTTCAGAATCTATGTTACAGATGGGGTGCAAGATTGACTCCATCACAAGTGGCTGAAAAAGTAAAACATTTCTTCAAGTATTATTCTATTAATCGACACAAAATGACCACCTTGACACCTTCCTATCATGCTGAGGTGCGTAGTTATCATGATGTGAATTCAGGGTTGAATTGTGCTAAATAACTTTTGATAACCCTTAAGATTTTGGCTGCTACTTCTATTTTTATTGGCTGATGAAAATATACAATCTTTCACTCATCCTGCAGAGTTATTCACCGGAGGATAATAGGTTTGATCTTCGCCAGTTTCTTTATAATGCAAGATGGCCATATCAATTTCGGAAAATCGATGAACTCGTACAAGAGCTGGATGTCAAAGATGTTCAAGAGTCAGGAAACCATGAGACAGTGGCAACTCCATCAGATGGTGTTGGTGGGATGGGAGTTGCTGCAGCAGGTTCAGGCAATCCAAATGTCGGAATCTAATTGAAGTTAACCTCCCCTAATAATAATAATAATAAAACAAAACAAAAGATTGAAGCAAATCTGGTCGAGACAGAAATATAGATTACATATTTTTATGGGACTCTTTATGTGAATAATGAAATTCATTCAACCTTTTATAGAACTCTTGATGCAGAACTTGCATATAAAGTTTGTGAGAGCTCCTACTTTGTCCCAACTACATTTAGTCAGGATCATAATAAAAGTTATTGCACGGCAAGATAAGATAGAAGGCCAACAAAAGCTCATCTCCACTCATGGTGAAAATTATGTGAAGTGAATAGTTTGACGGGTAGTGACAAAAATGGTTGATACTACAAAATTTTAAAATTGAAGTAGTATTTCATTATTTTGGTGTATTTTGGAAGTTATTTGTCCTTCCTACTTACAAATTCTGAATTATATTTAGTAACTTTGATTGGAACGTTGGTCAATTCACATGCAGTTTTGGTTTAGTTCTAATTCATATTATGATTATTTCAAATAATTAATTCGGTTCAATTCACATGCAGTTTTGGTTTAAAACCGAACTTTGCCCACCCCTACTCTCTAGACAAAGCCAGCAGAGCTGGCAGCAATACTATAGAATAATGGCAAGTCTTGATAACAGTACTGTTAGAGAAATCACATGGCAAGTTGAATTGAAACTTGAAAGAGGAAGCAGCCAAAAACCAAGGTCCCAGCAACATCAATATTACCACTTTTGGAAAGTAAAACCATGCAATACACTATTTATATTCAATCCATTTTAGTTGCCAAGCACCTAAACAATCAAACACGATGAGGCTTTTGAGTGTTGCTACTTGCAATTTGAACCAATGGGCTATGGACTTCGATTCCAACTCTAAGCAAATCAAAGAATCCATATCCAAATCTAAACAAGCCGGCGCTGTCATCAGACTTGGACCCGAACTTGAGATTCCTGGTTGTGGATGCGAAGACCACTTTTTAGAGCTCGACACTGTCAACCATTCGTAACCATTTTTTTTTTGTTTGGTTACAACCATTTGAAAAAATATTGAGAGAAAATAACAAATTATTTTTTATGAAAATAATTAAATGGTGTGTATTTAAAATGATTTGAGTTTATAAAATTGTGATCCGACAAGAATTATTGTTACTCTTTTTCTGCTTCACATGTGAAGATTTATTTATTTATTTATTTGAGTGAAATTGCATGGTTTTGTTGTAGATGGGAATGTTTGAAAGATATATTGGTTGGTGATTGGACAGATAACATAGTGTGCAGTATTGAAATATTTGTAAACACACCGATATGAGTACGAGACAATATTTAAATGATTTTTCACATATAAAATAACAACTTAATTGAATATTTGGTCATTTAACTAATTTATTAGTTTCATCTTAGTCCCTTAATCACATATTTACATGTGCAAGACTGCAAATATAGTCCATACAGAGATATAACTTCCATCTATGAAAATCATTCAACATGTCATCTTATGTGTAGCACATGTGGTTGATGTGCAAATACTAATTTTTGAATTTTTGTTTGAAACTTTATTCGATTTGATGTGATGTATCCCAAATAAGTGAAGAGAATTAAATAAAGATAAAAAAGAAGGGGTAAACGAGTGAAGAGAATAAAAAAGTGAGGTGTGATACTATGATAGAGTATGTCTCATTGGGAACGAATGACATTTCATGTAATTACCGATTTCAACCGTCTAATAGCAGAGATTGTTTAAAAATGAATTGGAAAATGAGTAATTTAAATCATTTGATGTTATAACATAATTGTGAATCGTGCAAAACAGTTATGCTGTGCACATACATTATACAACTCCTCTAAAAATTATGGTAAAAGATGAAATTAAGAAGATAGAAAATGGATATGATCTTTTCAATGAATTGCTAATGGAAAGCATTTGGACCTCTGATATTTACAAAGGGATAAATGATGCAACCATACTCCCCTACCTTAGGAAAGAAGATAACGCAGACACACTCTCCGCTACGTACGCGCCAAGACAAGCATAATAATAATAAGAGAATAAAAGTAAAATTCAGGCTAATACTGTACTAGTATCATACAGCAGAAGAATAAGTAAGTCATCTCATATAACTAGCAAAAAAGAAAGTACAAATAATTTTGCAAGTATGTTCGCCGCCAACCAAAAAGCAAGCGCAGGGGAAATTTTTAATTCCCACCTATCAGACAAATAAACAGACTCTGCCTAACCTATTACTTCTCATAATGTATCTAGCTCAAAACATCATCTCTAGAGTTCATCGTGAGATTCATCCTCCTCGTCCTCCCCTGATGCACCATCACCTGGGGCACCACCTGATCTCTGATACACAGCGGTGATGATGGGATTACAAACAGCTTCCACTTCTTTAAGTTTCTCTTCATATTCTTCTTTCTCTACACTCTGGTTGTCATCCAACCATTCCAATGCTTCCTTCACCGTGGTCTCAATTTTCTCCTTTTCATCTGACTCTAACTTGTCGGCCAGCTTGTCTTTGTCATTGACTTGGTTTTTCATGTTGTAGATGTAGGTTTCGAGAGCATTCCGAGCGTCAATTCTTTCCTTGACTTTTTTGTCTTCCTCTGCAAACTCCTCGGCTTCACGAACCATCCGTTCAATTTCCTCCTGGCTCAAACGTCCCTTTTCATTTGTAATGGTGATCTTTTCTGATTTGCCAGTGCCCTTGTCTTCTGCCTTCACATTTAGGATACCATTTGCATCAACTTCAAAGGTGACTTCAATTTGAGGGGTACCTCTGTTCAGTTACCACATAAAAATAATAACCAAAAACCAATTAATTACAATACAAAGAAATTGATATTAAAATCAGAGAGAACATAAGAAAGTAGAAACAAACCTTGGAGCTGGTGGAATTCCAGACAGATCAAATTTACCAAGGAGCCGACAATCCTTTGTAAGACTCCTCTCACCTTCAAATACCTATAAATAATAAAAAGAAAGCATCCCAATTGAGTTCATGTTCATGCAGTAATGAAACTTGTATTTAGAAGGAAAACGTCCTAGCAATCAGATTAGGCAGTATCATGCAGTGAAATAATACAGTACCTGAATGGAGACGGTTGTCTGCTGATCCTGGTATGTGGTAAAAACCTGAGACTTTTTGGTAGGGATAACAGTATTTCTAGGAATCAACTTTGTCATCACTCCGCCAACAGTTTCAATTCCAAGGGTAAGAGGAGCAACGTCCAAGAGAAGGATATCTGGATCCAGAGAGTAGCAACAATGAGAAAGTGTAATACTTGGAAATCTACTTGCATTAATAACAAATAATAGTATCTACATAATGCAATTAAAAGGCTAGGGTACCTTTGGTTTCTTCACCACCGTCCCCACTCAAAATACTTCCTTGAACTGCAGCACCAAAGGCAACAGCTTCATCAGGGTTAACACCCTTGTTTGGCACTTTTCCATCAAAGTAATCCTTCAAAAGCTGTTGTACCTTTGGAATCCTTGTGCTTCCACCAACAAGAACAATCTCATCAATCTGAGTCTTCTTTAACCCAGCATCGTCCATTGCCTTTTTGACAGGCCCCATTGTCTTTCGGAACAAGTCATTGTTCAACTCTTCAAATCGAGCACGGGTAAGTGGCTCAGAGAAATCAACGCCGTCAAAAAGTGATTCAATTTCCACACGGACTTGGTGCTGGCTACTGAGAGCTCTCTTGGCACGCTCACTCTCCCTCCTGAGTTTGCCAAGTGCTCTGTTGTCCTTGCTGATATCCTTTCCATGCTTTTTCTTGATCAATTTAATGAAGTACTCCATTATTCTCTGATCAAAATCCTCACCTGGTATATAAGAGAAGAGAGTTAGCGATGGAAAATTAATACAGTGTACTTTTTCTGAATTTAATCTTATTACTCTTTCTACTATTATTATATAACATAAGCACTCACTGACCTCCAAGATGAGTATCTCCATTTGTAGATAGAACCTCAAAAACACCATTATCAATTGTCAAGATACTGACATCAAAAGTTCCACCTCCAAGATCAAAGACAAGAATGTTCTTCTCTCCACCCTTCTTGTCCAATCCATAAGCAATGGCAGCAGCTGTGGGTTCATTAATAATTCTAGCGACATTCAAACCAGCAATGACACCGGCATCCTTGGTGGCCTGCCTCTGAGCATCATTGAAGTAAGCTGGGACAGTGACGACAGCATCACGAATAGTCTTGCCAAGGAATGTTTCAGCGGTTTCTTTCATCCTACCAAGAATCATGGCACTGATTTCCTCAGGGCTGAAGACCTTGGTCTCGCCATCCTTTACTCTTACCTGAATGTATGGTTTACCATCCTTGTTGACAATCTTGTAAGGAACAAGCTTCATGTCTCTTTGAACTTCCTTATCATCAAATCTGCAAACAGAAACGAGTCAGTCAGTTATTAAATGATCGATCACATTAACAAATGATTAATGAAGAACGATGATGTGATGTCTTACTTTCTTCCGATAAGTCTCTTGACATCAAAGATTGTCCTTTCAGGGTTGACAGCTGCAAGGTTCTTTGCAGCCTCCCCGATGAGTCTCTCATCGTCGGTGAAAGAAACCCATGATGGTGTGATACGGTTACCTTGGTCATTGGCTATGATTTCAACGCGACCATTCTTGTAAACACCAACACAGGAATATGTTGTTCCAAGATCTATCCCAATAACAGTCCCCAACTTAGTGGCGGCTTCCTCTTTCGCAGTGGAAATTGCAAATAGACATCCTGTGGCCGCCAAATTCTAAATGTTAGTTACTACATTATTACACATAGTAACATAATTAATGTTTGTTTGTTTATAGCAAATCCAAGTACCAAAAATACATACATAGATTAAAACATAATTCCTCGAAATTACGCAAAACAATGGTACAAATGTGAAATAATTATTAACATGAAATTCATCAACACAATTATTATTATTATTTGAGTGCTTTCATTCATGATTATCATATACAATCCGCAAACATGAACTCATACGTTAGTTAAACACATGCAATGACATGGAAATCATTAAGCAACAAAACTGAATCAAAATTAAACCAACCATTAACCAAGCTCATTCCCAGTGTCTCCCAATACTAATCACTGTGTGATAGGAATTCAATATAGTTTAATAGTTTATTTTATGTCGTTTTACATTTTTATCCTTTAGGGTTGTATTTAAAGGCATTGTGCCCCACTCACTTTATCAAGCAATCAAACATTTATCAAATATCTTCTCCCTCAAACTCTCTCAAAATTATGTTTCATAATATCAATATCTCGTGTGTACCAGATTCTATTCTAGATCATCAGAATCTCTACTCTGAGACTTGGATTTTATCGGTTCGTCCCTAGAATCCGTTTTCTCGTCTCACACTGTGCTTAATTAATAGTGTCATCAAAAATCTTATAAACAAAGCAAGAATAACAAGCAGCATAATGCACCCACCCCTAAGATAATAACGATAACGGATCACTGTTGAACAATCTAACCTTAGCTAGTGTTTCTAATTTTCATAAATAATAATAATAATAATTAAAATCCTCCTAAACCGCTATGTATGTATGAGATCCAAAGAGGTTTGTTTATAACAAAGTAAAGATCTCGTTGCATTTTCTGCATTAATTAAAACTAAAAAATAAAAATAAAAATAAAAATAAGCGATGAGATCTAAGAAGCAAGCAGTGAGAAAATAAATTACCTAATGAAGAAATAATGGCGAGGAGAACAATTAGAGAGGCTCGTGCCATCGCTCACTCACTCTCTCTCTCTGCTTTTTGTGTTCTTCTTCTTCTAAATTGCAGCAATGGTGGTGGTGGTGATGTTGAAGGTGAAATCGTTCGTTTTTTCCGTTTTTGGAATAAACGGTCTGAGCCGTTTTTATATTGGGTTCGAACATGTCACTGATGATGACGTGGACCAATTGTGATGTGCCATACGCTTGTTCTAACCAATTATATTGCTCCTTCACTTGGGAACATCTCCACCGTTCGTTCAATCGTTTTTGTTGTTTTAGCATTATTAACACGAATGTTGTTACGGTACAATAGATAAATCATCATGTACCGGTACAATAACATGTATTGACCAATGATTACTTGACATGCGGTAATAATTAATTTTTAAAATATAATATAAAAATGCTGATGTGGACAAAATGTAATTTTTTATTGATTAAATCTTCTATTGTACCAGTACATGATGATTTATCTATTGTACCATAGAATTTCCCTATTCAACACATTTCTTTGCTTTTATGTCATTTATTTATTTATTTTGAAAGCTCTCAAGCTAGATTTTATTCAACTTAAAAAGGAAGCATGGGAGCAACAAGTTCAAAGATCAAGAGATATAATTTAACAATATATTGAATTGTCCAATTAATTTTGTTATATTATGGCTCACATCACTGTGAATTTTTTGTACTTCATGTCTTAATCATTTTTGTTTAATTTGAGAATGAGAAATAAATTTGTGGTTTGTAATTTTTTTGTTTGAAGTTTATCTTAATTTATTGGCCAATATGTAAACAATTATTGAGGGGGGAACATTTTTGCTTATGTTGTGAGTACCCCTTTCAGTTAGTATTATCATTAACAATTTTGCTTATTCATATCATAAAGTTTTTTTTCCTAAGTAGATTACTAGATTGTATGCATTGTAGGTTTGATTTGTGAATTGTTGAAGATTGCCTCTAGGTCATTAGCTTGCTAATAGAAGTTGAAGCTTCACATTTTATTTTATTTTTTGACAAAAGAGCTTCACATTTTATTGTAACTACTATATAT
This sequence comes from Trifolium dubium, assembly GCA_951804385.1. NCBI lineage: Eukaryota > Viridiplantae > Streptophyta > Magnoliopsida > Fabales > Fabaceae > Trifolium > Trifolium dubium. Next base: position 14,011,715 of record OX638070.1, read on the forward strand.
ATCCCCTTTCTCTATTATATTATTTTGCTTATATTTGGCATTCTTTTTTTCTTTCTTTCTTTTCATTCCATGTATGCTTTGTTTTTTTATCAGTGGTTTCTCATATGACTTGGTGGCAATTGAGTTTATTCTCTCTTAGGAAATAATAATAGATACTAACCTCTCTCATTTGAATGTTGTGATTATTGTTTAATGGGTATTTTGAATCATCACTTTACCATCCACTACCTACCTTTAGCATCTATTATGCAGTAAGAAATTCTGATAATGGTGGATTTAAATGTTGATGAATAACTAAAAAGGGTGAGACAAGATTCAAAACCATGATGTGTTGAAGAAACAATTGGGAAGGGGAAGTTGGAGACAAACAAAATTATAGAAAGTCAATAGGACGTATGTAATTTTTTTTTTATGGTTAAAATGTATGTAATTCAGCCAATGATAAACTATATGAATTTTAAATAGTTTATTGGAAAATAAATACCCATGCATCGCGCGGGTATTTGTCTAGTTTAAATCAAAATGTTATCAGTGCACCATTGTGAAGTGATCCATTGCTAGCAAGCAAGGGCCTTCACACAGAGCGTGAGAATATAATAAAATGAATAACAAGAGTAATTAATTATCATTCATGTCGATAATATGAGTATGACCAATACGAGCCCTTATATTTTCAAGCTTTGTTCCAACAAAATGTAGGGCGGTTTTTCTGCCCATCCTGCTAACAATGTCTCAAGTCAAAATTCATAATATATAGTACAAAAGAAATTTGATCTTTACCTTAAGCTTTAGTGTTAACTAATTTATAGTGTTACAAAAGAAATTCTACATGCTCTATACAAAGCTTAATCAATTTATATTTCCACTAATTACCACAGTATATATATAGTGCTTATATGATCTATCCCTATCCTGTCCAAAATAGTCAAATATGAATTTGTTTTCTTCACTCCGCTATTTTCAATCTCTCAAATCATTCAAGAGAAAGAAAGAAAAAACCACTCCAGTTCATAAATAAATAAAAAGTGCGTGCTTTTTTTTAATAAAAAAATGCGTGTGCTCTTAACGTCAAAGTTGATGTTTACTAGTTACGTATCTTGAAAATAATACACATATATGCCAAAAGTAATTAACGGCTGTATATGTGTAAATTGTCAAACAAGTTGGATTTATTTTATAGATTATAGACTAGTTGGGTTAGTTGAGGTTTTGCAGATTTTTTAATAAATTCTGAAATATAAATATGATAGTTTTTTTTTTTTTGGGACAATTGGAAAATGTATATATGGCTATAGTTGGAAATTTTCTCAATCGCCCCCCCTTCATTCTCTTTCCCCCCTCCTTAACTACCGATTTTGCCCTTAGAGGGTTTTTGGGAGTATAGGCATCAATTCGGGATCTAGATCCCGAACTATAGTTCGGAATCTACGTCCCGAAGTGTATCCTAAATTTTGGGGAGTACAGGCACCAGTTCAGGATATAGATCCCGAAGTGGTGCCTGGGTTCTGGGGTATAGGCACCACTTCGGGTTTTAGATCCCGAAGTGGTGCCTGTACCCCCAAAACCCAGGCACCACTTCGGGATCTATATCCCGAACTGATGTCTGTACTCCTCAAAACTCAAGATACACTTCAGGACGTAAATTCTGAACTATAGTTCGGGATCTAAATCCCGAATTAAAGGGTAATTTAGGATTTTAAGGGGGTTATAGATAAATGAGGGGGGGCAAAAGATAAATTTTCCTATAGTTGCAGCACACATAACTTGGTTTGAAAATGTGACTTTTGGATAGAGTGATCTATATCATATGTTATTATTCAGAATTATCATATGTTATTAGAAAAATCAAATTGTATTAAAATAAAATCTTATTGCTATAAAATAATAAAATCTTATTAGAGTTTGTAAAGAACGACGGTTGATTTTATAAAAATGAATTAGACCAAATATAAAAAAATTAACATAATATTAGAATCTAAGATTGAATCATCACTATTTATATCCACTATTGAATTCGATAGTGTTGGATGTGAGGGAGTATATTATAAAACAAGTCTCAAATACTAGTTTATAAAAAGTGATATCATCACTTTACAAATATTGATACAATCTAATGGAGTAGGATGACCAACAATGGATTGGTCAAAATGGTAAGAGTTTTGAACTCTTGAATTTATGTGATCAAGAGTTCGATTTTTAACTCATATGTATAGAAATAATTTGGTTGGAATAAATAATCCACATTGTGTTCCCTTGCTCGACAGAGAGGGTTTCCGATCCTACGTATCTCTAAGCGACTAGAAAATCAGAGCCATGTAATTAATCCCGCGTGCTCCAAATTGATCTCCCTCTTCTCTCAAGGGCAGTTCCACCTTTTTCTCCTCTTGGGTGTGACTCGCCTAGTCAACAACTATTCAGTTCCACGTCATACTCGCCTAGTGCTTATCTGGCCGAGGGCAAGCATGGCATAGCAGGTTGGTTTATTCATTGGGCAGCGCCCCACATTCTCTAATTGAACCAAGAAATATTATGACGTTACAGCCCCAGACTCATTCTTTTCATAAGTTATAAGCTATTTCATAAGCTCTCCAAACAATCCTACAGGTGTTTCAAATAAACCAATCCAAACTGTTTGGTTTACAAGTATAGATACCAAATGCTGAATAAATAAGAATTGCCTCCAATAAAAAGATGTTCCTTATTAGCCATCCAACAGTTATCAATGCATCTAAACATCTATAGAAAATCAACAAAATTCAATATATTGTTTAATTGTTTAAAACATAATCTTTGTACATTTGATGCAAGACCTCTCAAAAGGCAAAACATTAGGGATCTCTATATGTAAGTATTGAAATTGCAATGTAAATAGAATAATTTAGAATTTACAACTCAACTAGATGCATCAGGCTCATCAACTTAGCTGTAGCATATCACAGAAATCCAACCGCTACCTTGAAATTCAGAACTTGTTCCTCAACAACTTGAATATCACGCACTTAAAATTTTCATTAAATAGCTTGACAAGGTGGAAGTGCGCACCTGCGAGAATCATACGGTTTCTATACACTGTTAGGGGAGATGATGATGTTAGACCTTTTTTTTATGGCTACATAACATTAACATGAGCACTTTGTGGTGTCCAAGGATGGTAAATTGGTAATAATAGATGATAACTCTTGTCATAAAGAAACTCTGCATGCAATTCATAGCTTTGATGCAATAATCAGCATGCTCTTAAAAGCTTTGGTCTCCACATCCTAAACCAATTCCAATCTGGTTTTGAATCCATTGTCCGTTTGTTGTTCTTTATTTCGGTGTCCTGAGAATCATCAGCTGAGGCTACACTATTCAAGGGTGGTTGTGGATTAGCACTAATCGAAGATTCCACAATCCTATCAATCATTTCTAATACTTCGCTCATCTTCGGGCGATTCTTAGGGTTTCTGACCAAGCATCGGTTAGCTACTAAGGCAAGTTTTTGAGCTGACTTTGAGAAGTGTTTCCTCTCAAGTCTTGGATCCAATATTAGTTGAAATTTCTTCACATCTGAAAGGTATGGTCTTATCCATTCCAACAGCTTCTGTTCGCCCTTAGGACGATTTCGATCTAAAGGGCGCCTGCCAGTAATGAGTTCATAAAGGAAGACGCCGTAGCTCCATATGTCACTCTTTGAAGTGAGACGTCCGGTTTGAATATACTCAGGAGCTGCATACCCCAACGTTCCTACAACCTGATGAATACATTATACACCAGCCGTATGAACATTAATTGTGTGTGGTTCATTATATTCCATCTATAAATGGTTGTTATTGTGAAACTAAGATGTATGCTTTTCTTATAGAAGGATAACTCCAACCATCAAATCAAATAAGCCATGTTAAGATTAAAACAACAGCAAAATAGAGAAACAACAGCATAAGAAATTCATTTGCTATATTTTTATGTACCTTAAATGAATTTTTCAGCACATGTTAGACTTAGAAAGATGATAAGGAAAGACACCAAGGGAGCCCTTATGAATTCAGGTACTAAATTGTGATTCATACAATGACACGGGTGATAAAATGGTTTCACGATATGGCTGTTAGCATTTATCCACATAAAATTGTTAGTAGCCTTTATGATATCTTTAGGCTCAGATCCCCTATTATCATACCAGACTACTCTCACACTCATCACATCACATCTCCACATATATGTTAATAGTAGATTAATATATGAAATCAGAGATGAAAAAAATGGTCATACCGCTGTTGAAACGTGAGTTAACCCATCAGATGGTCCCAATCTTGCTAATCCGAAGTCAGACAGCTTAGCGTTCCACTGCTCGTCCAGAAGGATATTCGAAGATTTGAAATCTCTGAAAATTATCTAAATATCCCCCACACACAGTTAGTACAGCAATAAGAAACTGCGCAGCATTTTTATATTGCAACTAAATTACTTTTTAAAAAGTCCAATTTAGCTCCTCCTAGCTTCCTTTATATCCTTGAATAGGAAAGTTATGTTATGCTAGATGCCTATACCTGAAAATCCATTTCCTCATGCAGGTATGTTAAACCACGAGCAGCGTCTTGGGCTATTTTCAGTCTCCTACTCCATGAGAGAGGACTTTCTGATCGTGGGGATAAATGGTGTTCCACACTTCCATTGGGCATATATTCATAAATCAAAAGCCGCTGGATTCCCCTTTCATCGTCATCGGCACAATAGCCAACTAATTTCACAAGATTGTGATGCTCAACAATACCTAGAACATTCACTTCGGTTACCCATTCCTTATGCCCCTATAAGCCAGAAGAAAAGTAAGTAAGAAACACATAGTCACACACATTGTAATGCAGTGGAAAATGTACTCAAGAGTTAGTGGTAAACATATAGCTCCTACCTGGTAGCAATTGGGCCATCATATTTTGCTGAAGTCTTTTGAGGACCGAGTACACGGTTTGTGATTGTGTCATTTTAAGACACAAACTTCGACATCAATTTGGATAGTTAACGCGATTCAAATATGTGGTAAATTATGTCTAATGGATGTTCATTAAAATATATCAAGGTGCCGTACTTCATTAATCATCCACTAAACACAATTAACCACGACTTTGAACGTCATTAACCACAATTTTCAAGTATATATTTGAATACAATATTGTGGTTAATGAACATCATGTATATTTGAATAAAATTTGGATAGTTAATGGATATATGTATATTTGAACACTTGAAAATTGTAGTTAACGACATTTAAAATCTTGGTCAACTGTGTTTGGTGGATGATTAATGAGTTGTGACACCTTATTATATTCATTAATCATCCACATAACATAATTAACCATCCAAATTGATGTCGAAATTTGACGACAAATGTGTGGGAGGACATATTATGCTTATTATAGCTTCCTTGGTGATATTTAACCACAACAGAGTCAAATAACTAGACACTGCATGAGAGGGTCTTATCATACTAACAATGCAGACGCGACTAAACTTGTATAACTTTCAGCAGGAAATATAGCGTGAAAAACCTTGCCTGAATTCCTCTTTTACCAAGTTGTTTAACTGCCACTTCAATTTTACTAGCGGAGTCATCTGTAGTCTTGATCAATCCCTTGTAGACACACCCGAATCCACCCTCACCAAGCATAACAGATCGACCAAAATTCTTGGTGGCTGATTTCAGTTCAGACACAGTAAATACTCTAAGGTTGCTAGGTCTTTGCGACAAATTGGGAAATGCATTCCTCCTGAGTGAGTCTGTGCTATTGTCTGAGGCGTCGAGAGAATTCAAGTCAGAACCAGTTCTTCTCACCTCACTCCCACCATAAGTAGAGTTGTTTGATAGACCCGATAGTGATTGCATTTGCAAGCCTTTAGCATCATCCTTCTTTTCTCCATAGTAGAGATTGAATGGAAAACAATTCATTGCAACCTGACTCAAACTGCACTGCATTTTCACAAAATTGAAACAAATTTAGGAAGCATATAGTCATTGAAAATCAACATCGTATCTAAATTTTTTAAGAGTTCCGCATAAAATGAGATATGGCCTGAACATGAGTTTATAAGTGGGAGACATCAGACAGTTCACACTTTACGAGTTTATGAGTTTGTAAGGTTGAGTCAGACCCAACCTAAATTTTACGAAAATTGAAGGCCATAGACTTATAGACAATGAAGACTTTCCAAACACTTGACTAACTAAAAAATAAATAAAACCAGATTGCATTAAGTAACCATATAATAATCAAACTCAAATATGATAAAATTGCAATAAGGCTATCACCGTGAGCTTAACTCAGCTTGTAGGGAGTAGGGACATGGCATTTTATATGCAGGAGTCGGGTTCAAACTCCAGACACTCCACTTATTCACCTTTAAGAGTGAAATTCTAGCGACCAGACTACTACGAGACAAAAAAAATTGCAATAAAGCTTGGTTGTTGGTGTTGTTTTTAATGGATCAAAAGCCTTTTACACCTTTTCACAAAAACCCTTATTTCAGAAAATTGATTAACCTACTAATGAAAGTGAAACCTCCTCAAATCTATCATAATTGAGCAAATTTGGCAACAAATTGACAAAACCAAACCCATTCTAAATCTAGCAATTGTCAATTTTTATTCAACAAAACATAAATTATGAGAGAATTAGATACTCCGCCTTTTTACTTACTAAAAAAAAAAAGAGATAACTAAAAAGAAACATTATCTATCTATCAAGTTTTCCATTTTGGGATGAATTGGTTGAAAATAAAACTGACCTGTAGTAAGTAAATAGTTGGTTTGATGAGAAAAATGTTGAGGTGGTTGTTGTGAGCTAAAAAAAAAAGTGAAGAAATTCCCTACTTGTTATCTTTGTTGCTGTTGATGAAGTGAGAAATTGATGATCTGAGAAGAGAAGAGAAGAGAAGAGAAGAGAAGAGTCAACTGAAAGTGAAGTCAGAAGAAGGCATTTACGTGGGAAAAGCTGAACAACCGAATCAATGAATGAAGATAATAATAATGGAAAGTGAGTCATGTAATATGAAGATGAATGAAGTTAAGTTAAGTATGAACGGGTCTTTGGGGTTTGAAAGAAAGAGATGACCAAGTCTAATAAAAGTAAACAGACAGACAAAACCAGTTTTTTTTTATTTTGTCTTTGTTGTCATCTTATGTAACATCATCGAGGTGGCACACACTGTTTTCTGTCTTTTTAGTTTTCGGTGACTCATTGTCATTGATACTGCGGTTCTAATATTTACTTCAATGTAACTGCTTTTTTTTTTTTTGGCTTAAATATCCTTTTAATTCTTTTAATTCTTGTATCTATACTAAATTTTGCTTTTAGTCCTTATATGTGATTTTACTCCAAAACAGTCTTTGTATCGACCAAATTTTTTGCTTTTGGTCTCTAAAGCAAAAATCTGCAGAAAAATTCTCATGTTTCCTGCAGATTTTACTGCGAATTTTCCTGCAGATTTTTGTTTTAAGGACCAGAAACAAAAAATTTGGTCGATACAGGGACTATTTTGGAGTAAAATCACATATAGGGACTAAAACCAAAATTTCGCGTACATACAGGGACTAAAATGATGTTTAAGCCTTTTTTTTTATATTTTCTTTTAATCAATTTTATGATATAAATTATTCTTAAACATGTGGTGCGTTTGATTAGTAAAGTAGTAAATACTAAATATTAGACAGAACAGTATAAGATAGAACAAGATAATACATAATAAAATAAGATAGTATAGAATAAGATAAAATTGTATCGAAAAGATATAAGGAGATAATTTTTTTATATTTGAAAATATAAAGGGCACTTTCGTATTTTTTATGGTTGTACTATGGACAAAAAGTTGTCATGTGGTTTAGTGAAGGACAAAAATTCCTCATTTTGTCATGTCCCTTGCTACCTATTTTGTTCAGTCTCATAACCAGTTTTTAAATCAAACAGAGTACAAAAAGTTGTCATGTCCAATCCTCTGTTTTTTAGCAGATAAAACGCTCTCATAGTTTATAAAACTCGTGCATTGCAAGGGTAGAAGATTTAGTTTTTTTTTTGTCTTTAATCATTTAATATATTGACTCAATGTTTTCAAAATATTCCTTCAAATCTTAAATATAAGTAAAATTCAAATTGTATTTAGTTCAAATTTAGATCAAATATAGATTGACTTTTATTTATATTTAAGATCGGAAGAAGATAAGTAATGTTGTTTTCAATGCAAAAATTTCATTTCTTCTCTTTTTTCTTCTTGTTCATCCCATATAGAGGGGTAATTGAAGATTAATTTGATCCATAATCATTCCTTTTAAGTGTATTTTACTTTCTTGTTCTTTAAAAGAGAAATTTTTCACATATTTCAATTGAATTTTCTTTTAGCTAATTTCGTCGTTCGACATTGTGTTTGTTTAATTTTTTGTTTTTGTATGGTGCTTGTTTCAATTTTTTGTCATTGTATGGTATTTGTTTGATTTCCCATCTTAGTATGGTGTTTAAAAATTTGAATGGAAATTGTATTTTATTAAAAAAAATGCATCTTTTTTTCTTTTGCTTACCTAACTAACTAGTGCAGGAGCTACTAGTTAAAATGCCTTTTAATTTATTTCCAAATAATAGTTAAACTTTTTTTTCTCTCTTTTCTTTATGTTATTTCGGTTCTTTTTAACATTTCATTCATGTTTATATATGATTTTTCAATGCTTCAAAAAAAAAATATATATATATATATATGATTTTTCAAACTTTCAATCTATAATTTTTTTTATTGCATAAATAAATAATGGTAAAATTATTTTTTACTTGTCAACTTATATTAGTATAAACATTTCATTTTCATTTCATAAGTTTTATAACTCATCTTTAATCAAAGAGTCAAGATATTGATCATCACATTGGTACAATTTTTTTAAAAATTTATGAGTTAGTTGTCGCATCTTTTAAAGTACCTCCTATCAAACGAGAGAAATAATCACTATATCAAGTGGTGAAAACATTGATATCGGCCAAAACTTTTTTTCGTAAGTTTTATAAGACACTACAACATTATATTTTCTACCTTCTACAACACTACTGTTAAATAAACTCTAAAAAAACCTTGTTGTATCTCTACAAGAAACTCTAGAGATATACATGTACAATTTTAATTCCCAATTATCCCTAATCTTCCAAAACAACTTAAGAATCATTATTTTAGTCAAAAAACTAAAGAATCATTAATCATTATCAAATGCTTAAAGCCTTAAACCACAAGTTGTGAGATTCAAGCCATGGGGAAAGTACGTACAAAGTCTGCTTGGAGGGGAAATCATTGCTTAAATTTGTATCAAAGGAAACTAAAGTTGTATGAACTTTCGTGGCCTTTACCACCATTGACCATTTTTTGATATAGTGGAAAATGTTGATATTCTTGAATTTCATTTTTTTAAGAAAACAAAACAATATTTTTATGGACAAACTATTCTCTTTGATTTTTAATATAAGAGGAGTTTGACTTTTTAGGTTCATTAAAAATTTAACGTATCTAATCGATCAATAATATGAACAAAATACATTATATTTTCAATAAATTTAAAAAATAAAATTTCTCTTATATTAAAGACCGGAGATAGTACTATTTTGACTTCTAAAAATGTAGTAATTTGTTATCAATTCAGTCTCGGTCTCTCCCTCAAACAAAAATATAAATTAATTTTCCATTCTGCGATTCGTTAATCATTTTGATCTTTAAAGTTAAATTAGGACGTTAAATCATTCAAATAATTTAAGGGTTAATTACTTTTTACCTTCCTGTAAAATACACAAAAGTACTAGAAATCGTCTCTAAATAGCAAATCCATAAAAAAATATTTATACTAGAAACTGCCAACTCAAAAAAAAATAATTAATTTTTAGCAGAAACTTCCAACTCAATTCTTTTAAAAAAAATTTAATTTTTTTTATAGATTTGTTATTTAGCGGCGGTTTCTAGTATAATTTGCGGCTGTTTAATGAACCTCGCAAAATAGGAATTTATTATGCAAAGTGCACATGGTATTTAGCAAGGGTTTATAACCGCCGTTAAATTATATTAAAAAACAACGATAAATAATAGATCTATTAAAAAAAAGTGCATTGACTATTTAGCGAGAATTTTAGACGCCATAAAACAGAACCTCCGCTAAATATAATAAAACCGCCGTAAATTATACTAAAAACCGCCCCTAAATATCAAATTTTAAATTAAAAAAAAAAACTGATTTGCCAATTATTTTTTTAAAAAAAATTAAATTTAATAAAAAAAGAAAAAAGCTAAGTTGGCAATTTTATAAAAAAATATTAAAAATTTTAAAAAAAATGTCACGTGGCACGTCACTTGCCACATCATTTTTTTGCCAAGTCAGATTTTGTTAACTTTGATCAGGAGGGTAAAATGCAGAATCTGATATTACAGAGGGAGTAAAGCAACAAAATAATTTTACAAAAGATAAAACAACTTTTGTGTAATTAACAGAGAGATAAAAGGTAATTAACCCATAATTTAATGATCCAGCAAGTGTGAAGGATACCTAACTTGCTCATGTGTGTTGAGGGACCAATTTGACATTGAAAATGAACATGTCTCTTCTCTTCCCTCTGATGAGCAACCTTTGTCATTATTCATCTCTCTACTCTATGGAAAATCCTTCACCATTCTTCTCTCACAAATTCCTGTTACCCTATCCTAGCTAGACATGGTGGAGCTAGCATCACTAGAACAGAATGTTCTTTCTGTTCTTGAATTAAGCACACTGATTAATCACCACTTGCTCAATTTTGAGTAAATGTTATGAAAGATGTAAAATTAGGGATGTTAATAGGGTGTTAGGAATTTGATTTCTATTCTATTTTAACAGAGAAAACTAAAGCTATCTATGAAAATGAAAATGCAACTTTTTTCTTATTATCTCCAATCATTCTTACAGATATATATATAGCCATTTAGTAAGGCTTGATACAATCAGAAGGTGATCCGAAAATTATGGAAATTGGGTACTGAATAGCACATGACAATAACAAACTATGGAATCTTATGTAGGTGAAGACAAAAGCTTTTATTCCCTTCTCTATGTTGTATCATAGTCATCAAGATAACTTGGCTTCTTGTGAGGTCTCTTGGATGGGCCTGGGTCAGTATCCTTGTTATTCAATGGGTTAAGCCCATAATTACTAACATCTCCCGGGTCTTCGAAATGCACCTTGTCCTCAAGGTGATAGGTAGAGATGAGTTCATCCCAATTTTCCCAGCTAGTTTCCTCCAAAGGGAGTCCAAGCCATTGGACTAATGCTCTTTTTGTTGGAGGGTTAGTTGTCTGATCCAATTGAGTTTTGAGGATGGCAAGAGGAGTAATGACTGGATGGTTGGTAATGGAAGATGGGGGAAGCGAGTTAATAGAAGGGAGAGGGCCTTGATGGAGTTTCAGTTTGGAACAATGAAAAACTGGGTGAATTTGAGAAGAGGATGGTAAGTCTAAACGATAAGCAACTGGACCGATCCTTTCCAAAACTTGAAAAGGTCCATAAAAACGCTTGGAAAGTTTGGAATAAGAAGTAGTAGTAACCGTTTTCTGTCTGTAAGGGCGAAGTTGTACATAAACAAAATCACCAACATTGAAAGCTATGGGGCGTCTTTTTCTGTCAGCAAAGTACTTCATGCGTTCTTGGGCTTTATGGAGAGTAGCCTGAAGCTTAACCAGAAGTTGTTGTCGTGTAGAAAGCATAGAATCGACAGCTTCGATGGTAGATGAATGATCAATGTAATGAGGAATAGAGGGAGGTTCGCGCCCATAAGTGATCAATGTATGACCATTCTGCAAGTGGTAATAACTGTGACCAAAGATTGGGTTGATGGTGGACGAAAGAGCGAAGGTAATGTTCCAAAACCCTGTTGTAAGTCTCAGTTTGGCCGTCAGTCTCCGGGTAATAAGCAGTGCTCATGCAAAGCTTAGTGCCACTTAGTGTAAACAGTTTGCGCCAGAACTTACTAACAAAAATTCGATCACGATCAGAGACCAGACTGCGAGGAAAACCATGTAATTTGCACACATGATAGAGGAAAACAATAGCAACTTTATGAGCAGTGAACTTGGTAGGTAGAGGGGCTAGATGTACTCCTTTGGACAGTCGATCCACAACTACAAGTATCACAGTGAAGCCTTGGGATGGAGGTAAGCCGGTGATGAAATCTAGTGATAAATCTTCCCAAATAGTAGTAGGAATTGGAAGTGGTTGGAGTAAACCGGAGGGTTTCTTGGTGTCATACTTGACTTGTTGGCAAATTGAGCAATGAGATACAAATGTTTGAACATCTTGCTTCATGTGTTCCCACCAAAAATTCGCTTGAAGTCTAGCTAGAGTTTTCTTGACACCCATGTGTCCAGCAATAGGTGAACGTGTTGGAAGGTGTAGGTATAGTTTGTGAAATTGTGGGTTTTGGAAAGGCCTGTATATGAAACAGTTCAGATGCAGAGTGGGTAATGATGCATCGTTTAAGTTGGTGGACCGAAATAGGATTAGGATGGGGGGGTGAGTCAGCAGTAAAAGTAATGGGTTGGGCGTTGAGGGTAAATGATAAAGATAGTTTGGTGTAGTCCATAAGGACTGGGCCAATTGATTTGAGCCATGGAGCACCCAAAACAATGTCTGCACCACATAAGGGTAAAAGATGTAGGTCAATAGTGAAAGGTGTATTTTGGATTGTTAGTTTGACAGCTTCACAAAGGTTTAGGCATTCTAACAAACTGCCGTTACCCACCATAACTTTTAGTGGTGGGGTTGGAATTGAAGGGAGATCTAAAAATTTGGCAAGGCGGACTTGGAGAAAATTGTGGGTGCTGCCACCGTCAATAAGAACAGTCACAGGTTGGTTATTGATGTGGCCGGTGAGGCAAATAGTAGCAGCTGCTGAACATCCTGAGAGAGCATGAAGGCTTATTAAAGCCTCACATGAATCAATGAGTGGCGGTGTTTCAGGTTCTGGGTCAGGTTCTGGTTCAAGTTCTGTTGGGTCATCAGAAATAAGTAGATGAAAACGGGCTTTGCAACGATGTTGTGCAGAGAATGTTTCATCGCAATTGTAACAGAGGTTCTTTTCACGGCGAGCTACCATCTCTTCTTGGGTTAGTTTACGGTAGTTAGAGCGAGTGTTGGTCGGTGGTGGGGGAAGTGTAAGGGTGGTGGAATTTGTGGTGATTTGTGGTACGGAAGGAGAAGGAATTGATGGTTTTACCTTGTAGTGGCGGCGACGTTCGTCGATTTTATCCTCTTGAAGCTTAGCTAGAGCAGTGGCATGGGAGAGATTCAACGGGCGAAGAGCCTGTACCTCGCGGCGGATCTCCGGTGACCAGCCGGAAATAAAGCAGCTTAGCAAAAAAGCGGGTTGGAGACCAACGATTCGATTTGCTAATCTTTCAAACTCTGTTAAATATGAATTTACAGAGCCACGTTGTGTAAGTTTGAACAGAGCACTGGATGGTTCATCATAAAGTGTCGGAGCAAAACGGTTTTCCAGAGCTTGAAGGAGGCCATACCAGATGGTGATTTGACCGTTGCGGTACATCCATTGGTACCAACTGAGAGCTGGGTCGTCCATATAGAAGGAGGCGACGGTGAGTCTGTCAGGTTCATGGGTTTGATGGTAGTCGAAGAACTGTGAGATCTTGAAGATCCAACCGGTTGGGTCGGTTCCGTCGAACTTGGGGACATCGAGTTTCATGCGTGGGTGATTGAGGGTGTTGTTTAGTGGTGGTGTTTGGGCGTTGTTTAGTGGTGGTGTTTGGGTGTTGGGTTCGAATGGTTGGGGTTGAATAGTGAGAGAAGCTAGTTGTTCAAGGATAGTATCGACTTTGACGGTGAGGTCGTCGAGACGTTCAGCGTTTGTGGGTCGAGCTGCCATAGAAGAGGTGAGTTTGTGCAATGAAAGCACCAAATGTTAGGGATTTGATTTCTATTCTATTTTAACAGAGAAAACTAAAGCTATCTATGAAAATGAAAATGCAACTTTTTTCTTATTATCTCCAATCATTCTTACAGATATATTTAGCCATTTAGTAAGGCTTGATACAATTAGAAGGTGATCCGAAAATTATGGAAATTGGGTACTGAATAGCACATGACAATAACAAACTATGGAATCTTATGCAGGTGAAGACAAAAGCTTTTATTCCCTTCTCTATGTTGTATCATAGTCATCAAGATAACTTGGCTTCTTGTGAGGTCTCTTGGATGGGCCTGGGTCAGTATCCTTGTTATTCAATGGGTTAAGCCCATAATTACTAACATAGGGTGGGGAATAGGCTGATGGTACTTACCACTTCTTGTACCATTCCCCCTCTTCGAAGACAATTGTTCCTTCATTTCTATTTTTGCGGAGAAATTTATTTCTTCATCCTTATTTCTACATATCCCACAGTATTTATAAAGCTCTACGGACATAAAAAATTAACAAAATTGTTATACACTTATCAAAAAAAAATGTTACATATTTTAATCAAAGGCACGACGCTGATATCTTGTTTTTTCTTCCATTTTCCTAAAAAAATACATATGTTGTATCCTTCATTTTTTAAAAGTAAAAATACATTTTGCTTCAATAACAAAAAATTGTAAAAGCACTTTCTAATATTTCTTTTAGTCAAAAATAAAAATAAATATCCAATTGAATTTGTTGCCACCATACATATAATTGTAATGTTTATAACGTATTAATTATTATTTTTTATTAAAAAAACATATAAAGTTATACAATTATATATTGTATATATAATTTAAATAATATGGTCGGAGTTGGGGAACCCACAGTGGCGGAGGGACTTTCATCGTTCCATGCCACAAACTATCCACGTGGAAATTTTTTCCTTCATCCCCGTTATCACAGAGAAAAAAAAAATTCACAAATTCAAATCTCCGTACAAATAATCTCCACAAATAATTCGTGATCAGATACAAATTAACATCTCTATATATAAAATTAATAAATAGAGAAATACACTATTATCAATTATGAGTTACATTATTTTTTAAGAACGCAAGAGTTAAGACAAGCAGCAATGGCAAGCAACAACATATCCTCTTGCAAAGGTTGATTGTGTTTGACTGCTTGACTCTCCAAATATGGAACAAGAGCGGTTATCAATTTCTTTAATAAGAAAAATATTTTGCTACATCACGCTTTTATTTAAAATAAAAATGTTAGATTAGAAGTTTCGCTAGAGATATGACATATATGACTTTTATAAATTAGTGTAAATTTTATTTCAAGTTAACTTTTATAATTGAGTATAAGTCTTGTAAATTTTAATATGATGTTAGAGACTATCCTAGATCTATTTTTTGTTTGTTGTGAAGACTTCTCATATTTGGATCATCCGTCATTGTTGATTTTACATGTACTTATAAAAACTTTTAAATTGACCTGTACTTTCATTTTACTTTCAAAAATGTCATTGGACTCATTTTTTGATGACATGTTACTTGAGTTTTAGTCCATGTACTTTAAAAAACTTTCAAATTGACTATGTACTTTCATTTTACTTTCAAAAAGATCTCTAGACTCATCAGTGCCAAGTCATCAAAAAAAGACATGTCATTAAAAAATTAGTCATAGATCTTTTTGAAAGTAAAATGAAAGTACATGGTCAATTTGAAAGTTTTTTAAAATACAAGGATTAAAATTCAAGTGACCCCAAAATACATGAACCTTTTACATATTTAAGCCTTTAAACTTTCACAAACTTGCAATTTTAGCTCTATAATTTTCATAATGGTACTTTCGACCTCTAATTTTATCTCTTTATGCAAAAGGTTAGTTCTCCACTTATTTTAACTAAATCAACGCACACGTGAATAATAACTCTCATGCCATGTCATTAAGTCAACATATACGTGGATAGTGACTCACACAACATGCTTAAAATATACAATATTATTCAACACTGATTTAGACAAAATGATCTTCTCAACCAAATTAAGATATTGTTGCGTCTAGTTATTATTTAATTGATTTTGAATTTTATTTGAATAAGTAAACAAAATAGTAAATCATTAGAAACTCACACACATACATAAAAGTGAAGGAACCAGAGTCTCTGTCTCTGATCATGATGTCTAATCCAAAACTCTTAACATTTTCTGCTCGTTGAGGTATAACTTTCGGACGATCAATTTTAGATCTTATTAATAATATACTTAAGATAATTACGCTAAGAACTACCATAAAATATATTCCATTCGTCCCATTTTAAGTGTCACAGTTGAACAAATCACACACTTTAAGAAAAATGTGTAAAAGAACGAGAGAGAATGTGACTTTTATTAAAATACCATTTATTTTTATTGGTAGTAAATATTGGAATACTAAAAAGTAGATTTTTAAGTGTATTTTTTTTCTTATCTAATGATTGCTTTAATTTTAAGAGATGAAATAGTAAAAACTAATGTTATAAATAATATATGAGATGAACCAAATAATTTTGGCTATGACACTTATTTTGAGACGATGGAGGAAGTACTTGTAAGCTTAAAATAAAAATAAAATAAAAACAAATTACTTATATATGTTAAAAAGAACTCATCTAAAAACGCAGGCCAAGTGTCCCTTAAAAAACCATCACTACATACTTAGAAGTTCGAAGGTAGAAAATGAAAAGCAATAACCAGAGAGGAGAGAACCGCAAAACAATGCAAATCCATGAATCTAGGCATCCATTTCTCTCGCCCATTTCCTCATCCCAAAAACAAAGGCAAACCTCTTTCCACTTTTTTCATCTCTCCCAATTCTCCACCAATTCTTCATGGCATGGTTTTCTTCATCAAAATATCCTTGATTCATTATCTTACTCCAAATTATGAATAATCAACTTTTTGGATAATCACTTATGTATAAGTTTATTTGTTAGCAAAAGATATAATATAGTAATAAAGATAAAATGTTTTTAAATAAAAAAATGTTACTAGCTATTTTTCATAAGGTATGCTCCCTCCGTCTCAAAATGTAAGAGAAAAAAACTTAAATTTTTTGTCCCAAAATGTAAGAGAAAAAGTGTAAATATTTATCTTTTCAAGAAAAATTTACTCTCTCTCTTACTTTTTCTATAACCAACAATAAAAAAAAATTGTTTTTACATCTTTCTATACAACTTTTTTCAAAAAAACACACTTCCAATCATTGTATTTTACTTTTTCTTAATAAGTGTGATTTTTGTTTTTTCTCTTACATTTCGGGACGGAGGGAGTATATATTAGGGAACTTATGAAAATTAGTTGAAATAAACTTTTGAACATTGTCATAATAAGTTGTTTTCGTAATAAGAGTCTCATAAAACTTTTGTAGAGAGGATAACGATTCGATTCCAGTAATTGTATTCAGGAGGAGGTTGGAACCACTTAATGCCAGAACTGACGTCTGAACTAGATTAAACTGGTGGTGAAAACAAAAAAGAAATAAACTCAAATAAGTTAATCCAAACAAGCCTTATATCCAAAACTCATTAAAATAATATTACAATTGGGAATAAATTGTAGTATGCATCATGTTTGAGAACTACATTGCAACAATCATTATGAAGTAGTATCCATTTTGTTTGTTGATCATACTTTTTACTTTCTTTCAGGAAAAAAGATTGGGAGGAAGCTTTTGATTTTACGGGAAAGTTGGATTTCGTTGATTCTTGTGTTAAAAAAAAAGGTACGAGCTCTCAATGTTGACATTTTAGTATCTGACTAAGTTCAACTCAAATTCCCCCAAAAATATTATAAGATGCTGTTAGGTGGAAGCTCATATAATTGTATGTTTAGCAATCCCTCGCGTTAAAACCCATCAACTGTCCTAAATGTTTGAGTTCTTAGCTGAAGGCACATAATAATTTTCTTTTTATCAAATAGTATTAGTATCCTTTGCACAAAAATTATGACTATTATTTAGTATCCAAGAAATAGAGTATTCGAATCCTTTGCATCAAAGTTTAAATAATTTACTAGCTAGTTGGCGGTCTTTGGACATTAGAAGCTGACAGATAAGCAAAATAATTAGAAGTTCTTCCATCCGGTTTACAGCTTAATAGTATTTGGAGTTTTAATTTTTCATCTGCAACTCACATGAACAAAAAGGCATCCATATTGTGTGTTAAGAGCATAATTTAATATATTGGTTGTTTTTAGCATTTACTGTTCCCCTTATATATAATACAAGGAAGCCACAATTCTCATAGATATGTATTGCATGAAAGTTTGTCACTGACTCGCCCAACATCACCAGACTTTCTGGATAGTGTTTTTTTTTTAACCCAACTTTGTGGTGCCAAAGTCATTTTATAGTGTAACTAAGACATTTGAAACTTTTGACTGAGGAAATCTATGGAATAGTTGAGTCTTGCGTTGTTCTTATCTTGTATTTTTTTTACGCTTGAGGTAAATTTATGTCTTTCATTTTATACTATTTGCTAAAAATAATGTCATTTGATGGGCAGGAGATTTCAGGGATCGTATATGTACTGCAGCTGAAATAAGGCACTACTTCCATAGTTTCGTGACACAGGGAGCATCATCTGACAATTATGTAGAACCTAACAGAAATTGCAATTTGACCTCATGGGTTACTGGTTGTGAACCTGGATGGGGTTGTAGTACGGGCAAGGATATTGACTTAAAAAAGGACATAAAGGAAATTCCAATGAGAACCAAAAACTGTCAACCTTGTTGCGAGGGTTTTTTCTGTCCTCAAGGACTGACTTGTATGATACGTAAGTATGTGATACTTCTTGAAATGTTACTTTTAATTAGGAATTAAGGTTGAGATTATGCTTATAATTGGTTTTTTTTTGTTGATGCATGCATCTCTTAGACACTCCTTCCGTATGTGATTTTTCCATTATTTCAGTCTTTTGATCAATTAATATATTCTTATTCAAGTTTCAATGCATAATATATATGTAAAGATTTGAGAAAATAGACACATATCCTTCATCATGTTGTAAATATCATATATATGCCCCGATAATTGCATGTATCAAGATACACATATACCTTGTTAGTCAAACCTGTTTTTGTTTTTGACAAATCAAACTGGTTGTTTGTAAAAACTATTCCTAGAAATGCAGGACTATTGACAATGATGTGAAGAATAACCCAAGCTGAAAAGAGGATGATATTTGTTAACAAAACAAATTAGCCTGAAAAATATTTAAAAATTGAGGTCAAAGAAGATTACAAACAACGTTTGCGTTCAAAAGAAAATGGATTATAAACAAATATTGTTGCATATTTTTTGGGATTTTGAAGTTTGAACTGTTACGAGGGTTATTGACTTATTGCAAGCTTAATAAAAAGTTTGAAAAGTTCTCCTGCATAATGTTTTGTGTTGATATTTTCTCTTTTCACTAGAGGCTAAGATTTTTTAGTATATAAACAGACATGCATTTTTTCCCGTCTGTTTTTCTTTTGTTAGTCATCATGCTAAATTCCATATTCTACAGAAAGCAACTTTTATTTCATTTAATATCTCGAATTATGTATTGTGGATGAAATATCACCGCTCAAGTATTACATTTTTGACCTTTTTCATTTTCTTCTGAATGAAGCTTGCCCACTAGGTTCTTATTGTCCACTTGCAAAACTGAACAAGGATACTGGACTATGTGAACCGTAAGCTCCACCTTAATGTTGATTTTTATCCATTGTTGTCAAAGTTTCATCCCTAAAAAGTAAAAATGAATTTGCAGATATAGTTACCAGATACCTCAGGGAGACCCAGATCATACCTGTGGCGGTGCTGATATTTGGTCTGGTGTGGTGAACAGTAGTGATATATTCTGTTCTCCCGGATCATACTGCCCAACTACAACACGTAAAGTTTCTTGCGATCGTGGGTATTGATTTATTCCATTCCTCATTTTGCTACTGTCTAAATTGTCTAAAATCATTGTCACAAGATAATCTTCTCTAAAACTTTATTATTGCGCACTACTACTTTTCATGTCCATCACAACCAAACTCATACTGATTGCTCAACATTCTTACTCATTATGCCTTTCCAATTTCAGATATTACTGCAGGATGGGTTCTACTCATCAGAATCGTAAGTATTTTTCTGTTGTTGCATAATTTGTCCTTGATAAAGTTGTAAGATTTTCAAATTATTATACTTTATAAATGTATGCCTTGTCTTTCTATTTCTTTACCAACCATTTTAGGAAAAATTTATGCCTTTACCCAATGCTCATGGAAAATTTAAGCAGAAATATATTTGACCTCATTTAACGTAAATTTGACTGACTGAAAAATAAGACCTCATTTAATATTTTATCTTTGTCCATAGGGGCTGAATACATTACAGCATAGTTAACATGACAAAATGAGTTAGATGCAAATAAAAAAGCATCTATTTGTAACTGAATTTAATTTTCCTCTCTCATTTACACACTCTAGAGGATATTATTCAGAAGCTTATGCAAAATGAGTTTGTATTGTTCATTTTTGCAGCATGCTCCAAGTTCAGCCAATGTAATCCAAATACATCAACCCAAAATATGCATGCTTATGGCGCTCTGCTTATTGTAAGTAGAATACTATGTAACATTGGATGAAATCATGATTGTTTTTGGCTCTTTTTCTCTTCAAAATTTTCTTCATTGGTTAGGCAATTTGAAAAACTTCCATTCAACTTTACTTTTTACTTTCATGTACTATCAGGGGTTTTTTTGCAATTTGGTTTTTGAATGATTATTCTTGATGTTTTGGTTGCATAGATTTTGTGGTTTTTCTTAAAAACAGATTATTAATTCATTTTGTTCCTTTCTCTTCTTTTCCCAAACTCTGGTATCTTGTCCTGTAGTATGAAAAAACACAGTAGGAGATCAGCAGAATTTTTTTTTAAAGTTTACTTGCTTTTCTTATTTATGCATATGCTGTGAAAGGACATGAAGTACTTTGAAATATGTGCCAAGAATTCCTTCTCTCTATTTCTAGTTTATCATATTTGGCATCATTAATTTCCCCTTGTAGGTTGCATTGAGTACTGTCCTGATCATCATTTATAACTGTTCTGATCAAGTTCTAGCTACACGAGAAAGAAGGAAAGCTAAATCCAGAGAAGCTGCAGCAAGACAGGTAAGAGAAACCGTACAAGCTCGAGAAAGGTGGAAGATGGCAAAAGAAGCTGCTAAAAAGAATAAGATGGGATTGCAAGATCAGCTAGTACGCACTTTTTCTCGCAGAAAATCAACGAAGCAAGGGGAGCAAGCTAATCTTACTCCGCCACCTATACCTCCAGGACAGTCATCTGAAGCTACAAAAGGCCAAACAAAGGAACCTAGCAGCCTTACTAAAATGATGAATTCCCTTGAGAATGACCCTACTAGTAATGAAGGATTCAATCTAAAGATTGGGGACAAAAATATTAAAAAGCAGATGCCAAAGGGAAAGCAGTTACATACCCAAAGCCAAATTTTAAGGTATGCTTATGGTCAGATTGAGAAAGAGAAAGCTCAACAAGAGAAAAAACACTTGACCTTCTCAGGAGTGATTTCAATGGCTGCTGATGGTGAAGAGGTTAGATCGAGGCCTCCGATCGAGGTAGCTTTCAAAGATTTAACACTTACTTTGAAAGGGAAAAGAAAACATATACTGAGGTGTGTGTCAGGTAAAATCATGCCTGGTCGAGTTTCAGCAGTGATGGGTCCCTCAGGAGCTGGCAAAACTACATTTCTTTCTGCCATCGCAGGGAAAACAAGAGGATGCACTATGACAGGCTCAATTCTAGTCAATGGAAAACCTGAATCCATTCACTGTTATCAGAAAATTATTGGATATGTGCCGCAAGATGATATTGTGCATGGGAACTTGACAGTGGAGGAAAATCTTCGTTTCAGTGCAAGATGCAGGTACCTCGCTTTCCATGCAGAACATAATTTGCACATTTTTATTTTGAATGCTTGAAATGTATGTTTTTTGTTTATGAGAGTAATCCTTTGTTTAAGGGGAAACCCTTGGAGGAGATCACTTTCCCCTACTCTTTCTCATTTACTCAATAAATTACTACTATTTCTTTCTTTTCATCTGCTTCTATTACTTCTCTTTCTTCGTTCGTAAGAAATAATGTCTTGTATACTGTGTTTGGTAATTTGTTAAATATAATAAAAATATCCTATATAATTTTGAGTTATCTCATGATTTGTTTCTTATTTTATAGTATCTCTTAAGATAGGTTTCCATATTACTTAGTTATTATCATGATTTCTTTTCCTATTCATTTATGAATTAGAGTCATGTATTAATATAATAGAGGTTAGTGCTTAATCTTTTTATACCATGAAATCATCTATCATAGTCATATTCTAGTGGGGGGATGGGTAGTTCAACTGGTTAAGCTAGTTGAGCTAAGGGTTAAGGAGCAGGAGGTCCAGGGTTCTGAGCACTTTGCGTTGTCACAACCTTGTTTAAATTTGACTAGGCACCTTGTGTTTTTTTTTTTTGGTATTCAATGGGGCCTTAGCCCAAGACTAGGCACCTTGTGTTGTCAAAAATCGTTGATTACTGTTAACCAGTTTTGACCTATGTTGTCTGGCATAGTCCAAGTGTTGTTTGGATTGCCGACCTTCATTGAGCTTTGTTGAGGGTTGATTGTTTTGTTTGACCCTTTTTGGGCATCTACCGAGCCCTACTTGGTTATTATCATGACATTTTTTCTATGTATTTAGGATTTGGAATCTTGTATTAGTATCATAGGTTTGGTGCCTAATCTGTTTGAATCATTAAATAATCAGTCATATTATACTCTTTAATCTTTCTCTCACTGACTGAGTACCTTGTGTTCTCACAACCTTGTTTAAACTTGCATAGGCACCTTGTCCTGTCAAGAACTTTCTGTTGACTGTCGTTGACCACTGTTAACAAATGTGATCCACGTTGGCCGAATTTAACTGGAAGATTCTAAGTCTCATTTGGATTACAAGCCATTTTTAAGCTCTGTTTGAGGGCTGGTTTTTCTGTTTTACCCATGTTGGGCATTTATAGACCCGAGTTGTTTACTGCTCCATCTATTTTGTCTATTTTATTTCCAATGTCAAATAGCGAGGAGATTAAATAGATACAGTTTTCTCAACAGCCAATTAGGTACTTGTATTTTGGAATAGTCTTGTAGATTTCCACATCTATTTGGATTCGATGTCTCAAAATTCCCTTCTACCCTCTTCTAGATTTTAGATTCTGGGTCCACTTACCATATGATACCTTATTCTAGATATTCACCTGTTTCCCTAGTCACAACTATGATTGGCATTGGAGAAATTCAAATACATCCTTCCATAACCTTAAAAAAATGTCCCTCATGTCTAAAGTTGTGCACCATCCTTGTTTATATACAGAAACTTCAAGATTTTTCTTGTATCTTGATTTTTCACAACAGTTGTTGTGAATTTCAGGACAAGGATTCGAGGAGGACTATTGGGCGTCCTTGAGGAACAAAATCTTTCCACAACAAAAAATTACTAGTCTCACTCATTGCATAGGGTCTTTACTCTCTCAAAAAGGAAATATTTTGCTATTCCATTATTAGTTAGGACATCCTTCTTTTAGAATCGTCAAAAGGGTATTTTTATATTATTGTTTATGTGAATGATGTGGTTATAACTGATAATGATCATCATGACATACATCATTGGAAACTCCCTCTCATTAGTTTCATACAGAAGAACTTGATAAAATCCATTATTTTTTGGACATCAAGATAGCTCAATCTAAATTTCACAAAGGAAATATGTTGAAAATGTTCTTAAAGAGACCGGACTATTGAGTGTCAAACCAATACAATTCTCCAAATTTTAATTGAACTAAGAACAAATCATGAAGCAAAAATAAATTTCAAAACTAATCCTAAAAGATAATTTAGGATATTTTAAATTACTCTAAGCTACAACCCAAATGTTATTAGATACTACTCTGGTCTCAAATATAATCGAAGATTCTTTTTTCAGATTCATTGAATAACCGATGTGAATTATTCAGTGTATAAGGAAAAAGAATCTTTGCTTATATTTGAGACCGAAGGGATTATTTCTCATGTATTCTAACAAAGTGTTTGTATTTTTCTGTTGATTTCTGTATATTATTTTGAGTTTTTACCCCTTTCTAATTGTTATTTCATTTAAATGTATGATTGTTATTACTGGAGACTATCTGATGACATGCCAAAACCAGATAAGGTTCTGATTGTTGAAAGAGTAATTGAAACCTTGGGACTCCAGGCAATAAGAGATTCCCTTGTTGGGACAGTAGAGATGCGAGGTATATCTGGTGGGCAACGGAAACGTGTAAATGTAGGGTTGGAGATGGTTATGGAGCCTTCATTGTTAATCTTAGATGAGCCTACAACTGGTCTAGACAGTGCATCTTCGAGTTTACTGTTGAAAGCACTTCGCCGTGAAGCTGCTGAAGGGGTAAACATCTCCATGGTTCTTCACCAACCTAGGTAATGTTACCCCCCTCTCTCTCTCCCAATTTAGTTTTGGTCAAATATACATGCCTAATTAGTCCTAGAATAAATGTTTAATTACTCTGGACACCCAAAACTAGTCATAATTTGAAATTAAGTCCTAGAACTTTTTATTTTTATACAGGTCCCTAAACTTTTAAATAACATGCAATTAGGTTTCAAAAATTAGGGACTAATTACAAGTTATTTAAAAGTTCAAGGATCCAATTAACTTTTTTTAGCTAAGGGACCTAGTTATAATTTATTGACAGGTTCAGCAATTCAAAAGTAATTAAACTTAGAATAAAAATGTTCTTCAACCATTCCAACGTAAAGGTTAAAATCTTACTTTTTATTTTGTTGTGATACAGCTATACTTTGTTCAGAATGTTTGATGACATAATATTTCTAGCAAAAGGTGGCCTAACTGCATATCATGGTCCTGTAAAAAAAGTAGAAGAATACTTTGCTGGCATTGGTATCCCTGTTCCTGATCGTGTGAATCCTCCGGATCATTTTATTGACATTCTGGAAGGTTTAGTGAAACCAAATGAAGGTGTGACTTATCAACAACTACCTGTCAGATGGATGCTTCATAATGGTTACCCAGTACCACCAGATATGCTTCATTATGCTAATGAAATTTCTGCTTCTTCATCTTCCACAACTGCAAAACATGCAGTAAAGGGTTCTGAGGACGCTTCTGATCAATCATTTGCCGGAGAGTTTTGGGAGGATATGAAAAGTAATGTGCAGTTGCACAAAGATCATATAGAGGCAACCTTCTTATCGATTAAGGACTTATCTGGCCGAAGAACTCCTGGTGTAGCTCGGCAGTATAGATACTATGTTGGGCGGTATGAAATCCTATGATATAATATTGATACACTATCCCTTGGAGCCAATTAACTAACAAGGCTAGATTTGTAGTTTCTTGTAATCAGGCTTCTCAGCTTTGGGTTCCTATAAGAAATAATTACTAACAACTAGTTACTAATATTTGTCATATAAAGAAAACTGAGTTTTGACGATAAGCAAATTTAAAGTGTTGGCCTATGTATGTCATCTCATAAGTAAGTGAAAGATATAGTGTAGATTTTTCATCATGAAACATGAGATTTGAGTTAGTCTAGTCTCTGTCCATTTTAAATATGATATAAAATCATTTTTGTATCTTCACCTAATAGCTTAAGCTTTTTGGATGGTTACTTCATGAGTTGGTTGTTGAGATATCTTGGTCTTAAATATGGTATAAGAACCTTTATGACCAAGTGGTCTCTAGAATTAAATTGTTACTAACAAGTTGGATTTCAACTCAAGGTATGCAGTGTCCATGTTTCAAGCCCAATATACTTTTTTGCATGAGGTCATTTTAGAAATATGATGTAAAATCATATATAGCTTCACCTCAATATCTCAAGTTTTTGGACAGTTGATTAATGACTCTTAAATTTCATAGCATATTTTGAACAAATTGAGTTGGTTATATTTTGACTTGTTACATATGAATCTTACTGTGAATGACATTGGTTGTTTATTAACTGGGTCCATTACTTCCAGGGTTGGTAAGCAGCAGCTGCGAGAAGCAAAATCACAAGCAGTTGACTATCTCCTTTTATTAGTTGCTGGTGCTATCTTGGGAACTCTTACTAAAGTAAATGATGAAACATTTGGCTCTCTTGGATATACATATACAGTCATTGCTGTTTGTAAGTTTGAAAGCTCCCTATTGAATTATTCTCCTTTTTCAGCAACTAAAACTGAACCACTCTTTTCTTTCTTCGGTTAATTGAACATTTCATTTTAGATTCCTGTAAAAAGTCTGAGTGGTTTTTATATTATTATTCACCTTTTGTTATTGTTTTCCATAAAAAAAAAAGATATGGCCAGAAAAAAAATGTTTATAAGGTGCAAACATCCCTCACCTTACAAGTTGATTTTGCAATTGGGTTAGATCTAACTCAGATTCTAAAATGGTATTAAAGATTTTCATAGATCTATTGGGCCACCCATTATTGGGTCCCTTAAATAATGCTCTAGGTATTCATGAGTTCCATATTGGATGTAGTCTGGCCCGTCAAAGTGTTTATAAGTGAGAGTGATAGGACCCTATCTCGGTTACGATGGAACATTGATCAAATAGGAAAATATAGAGAATAGAAACTGTTATATTGATTGATAATTCCAGTAGAATCAAGTGATTTCTATGGAAGAGTTACAATATTAGATTGAATGATAAAATGCAGAAAGTAAAGGTTGGAGCACTTCGAGAAGCTCCGGATCTCCCAAATGGCTGAACAAGCCTAATCCATGCCTACTGATTCACACAATGAATGCTGCTCATATAGTAGTCTTCACCCAATCACTAGGTGACATCTGTCCCTCTACATTCCCTTCCTCTAAGTTAGTTAGAGCTGACAGCTCATTATTGTTAAGGGCCCCACTCCTATTACCTCTTCTCTTATAAACTACATTAAGCTTATCAGAGAGATTGATGGGGACTTGGGTACTTTGGGGTGCCCAAGTCCCATATTGAGTGGTATTAGATGCTCAGGGAGTATTAAGTGGCTCGGTTCTTTCCCCTTCACAGCTAGCTTTTAAGGAAGAGTTTCCAAGTGCTTAGTTAGATACTTATCAGTTAGTATGCGAGTTGGTTGTCGACGGTTTGAAAAGGGCTATCTACAGAGAGGCTGAACAAAAAGGTAGAGTAAAGCATTGTAGGGTGCAGCCTCCAGTACGTCAGCTCTCAAGGGAGGAGCTATGGTAGGGTCTTGAGTTTTAAGCGGTGCTCAAGTTCCAAAGAGTAGTAGGCTATATAGCATCGACTTCTCTTTGGATGGAAGGTGTGTCTGGTGTCTAAAATGTGTCAGTGTCCGACACAATACTAACACATGTAGTTCACATTACATTCAATCACTTTTATTTTCTTAAATTATTACAAGTGTCTCCGTGTTAGTATCGTCTCTGGTGTCAGTGCTTCAAAGGTAGGATGGGCTGTTCGGTGGAGTATTTAAGTGACTTGGTTCTCCCCTCTTAGATAGCTTTTAAGGAAGGGTTCCTCAAGTGCTTAGATACTTATCACAGACATCCATCCCTATAAGTTGGTTTTGTGGAGTTGAGTTAGAGACAATCAAAATTCTAAAATACTTGTTAGAAAGAAGAAGAAAAAATTTGATTTACTTTCTTATTGGTAAAATCTTTCTATATGTGTCTCCCTTATTTATATTGCATATATGCAGCTCTACTATGCAAGATTGCGGCTCTGAGATCATTTTCTATGGATAAATTACAATACTGGAGGGAGAGTGCATCAGGGATCAGCAATCTAGCTCATTTTTTGTCCAAAGATACAATTGATCTTTTCAGTACAATCGTCAAACCTCTCATTTATCTATCCATGTTCTACTTTTTTAGCAATCCAAGGTCAAGCTTCGGAAGTAATTATGTGGTTTTAGTATGCCTTGTTTACTGTGTGACTGGCATGGCTTATGCATTAGCAATTTATTTTGAGCCTGCTCCTGCTCAGCTGGTATGGATCATATCAATTTATACACATTCTCTTTCGTGGAATTAGGATTAATAACTGCACTTTAATTGATTTTATTTTCTTCTTCTTTTGGGTATTGTTTTTTCGACACTTGTAGTGGGCAGTGCTTCTCCCTGTTGTTATGACTCTCATTGCAAACCAGACAAGAGATACTACCTTTATGAAGATCCTAATAAAATTGTGTTACCCAAACTGGGCTTTGGAGGCCTTTATTATTGCAAATGCTGAAAGGTCCGTTTTGATTCATGACTTCTTGTTCCCTTTCTTTCCAATAGAGTATTGACTAGTGAGTGAGTGCATCCATGCATTTTCATCCGGAAAATAAAAAAGTACAGACATTCATTTACATGTTTGTATATGCAAATTTATTAAGTTCAATGCTTGGTTAGCAACGTAATATAATTGAAACTAGGTTAGTTCATAAATTCATAAATGAAAGATTGGTGTCAAATAATTGATTTATTTTATTGATAGAGTTTTAACATTTCAATCTATAACAGGAGCTATTCTCTGGTGGTAAGGAGCCATCTCCTTCTATTTCAGTTTATATTTCAATCTATTTCTAGTTCTATCAGTAACATTTTATTTTGAGATAAATTACGTACCTTTTCCTCACACGTGTCAAGTCTTTAGAGTTAATAAGATAGTACAAAGTTAACTAGAAGTTCCCATTTTTCAGGTACACTGGGGTGTGGCTGATAACTCGCTGTAGTTCACTGATGAATAGCGGTTATAATGTCGGTGATTGGCCTATTTGTCTAGCTGTCCTCATTTTTTATGGCATAATTGCTCGAATTGCGGCCTTCATTTGTCTCATGATCACCCAAAAGAAGTGATTTAGGTAGGATATAAATGTTTAAGATGTCATATACCTGTGTCATATAGCAACTAGGAATAGTTTCAAAATACACGATACAAGATTCGGCCAAATATCTGGGATTAGCAGTAGGTTTTGTTATAGGCTGTTTTTAGTTTAAGACAGTACTAATGTATGTGTATGTAAAATTTACTCTGAAAGTTGGTTTGTAAAGAATGTATAGCAGCAAATGATACTAACTATATAGAGCTCTTCATTTAAACCATTCAATGGAATCAGCTACTTGCCATTTAATTTTATAAAATTCATATAAAAAAAGTACATTTTCTAAACCTTCCTTGATTTATTATAGATAATAATTATTTCAATAATACTTTCAAACTGATGTCATTAATTATGGCATGTTAGTTATAAATTATTTATAATTATAATTGTTTTTGGTAATCTAAGGTTTTTTTGTTGCTGATATATAATTTGAAGATGGAAAATGATAAAAATTGCCCTTAGGGCAATGGTTAAGGAGACAAAAATAGTAAAAAAATTCTTCAAATTTGTGTATTCTACTATTCTAAAACAATAAAATACAATTTTCAATGCAAGTATTACATTTTTTAGTAATCTTAACAGTGTCCCAACCCATTAGATATTTTTTGTGGTTTTTAATAGACTTCCTCAACTTGATGTAATATTATTTGCGGTATTGTCGTACACTAAATGTGGATATTTCTCTGTTGGGGTTTACACATTGTTTTGCTATGCTGTGTGAGTTTAGCACTACACGAAGAACTTTCTGGAAGGTTACTCTTTTTGAGTATAATCTGAAATATTAGTAGTTTCCATACACATTCATTCGTGTGGAGTTAATAATGAACATGCGCCACATGTTCATTACTATTTAGGGTTAGATCTGTATAAATTATGGCCAAACATTGTAAGAATTTTTTTTATTATGTCTTGTTGAGGGCACACTATTTCGTGACAAGAGTTTATTCGCAGTTAAATTACATATTTTAAGTGTTTCTATGACCTCAATAGTTAGTGATAAAGGATATGCATGGGGTGTTGCTGCCCTAACCCACTTATATAACATTACATGATGCGCCTTCGTCGCATCTATATCGATTTCACTTATCTAATCCTTATATGCATGTATCAATGTTGTTAGTTGTTACACATTTTATGCATTTTTTAGAATGTTAGCTTCCACTTCATCGCTAACTATAATGGGTCTGTTTGATAAAAATAGCGGATAGTTGATAGCTTATAACTTATAGCTGATAAGTGATAGCTGATAAACTAATTGAAGTGTTTGGTAAAATTAGCGGTTCAATTGACTGATAAATGTAATTTGTAAAATGACATAAAAGGGTATTCTTAATTATAAAATCTTTTGTAATTTTTTTTAATAAAAGTTATAATTAAATTAATATTTAAGATACTTAAAATTTAGTAATTTAAATTTATTTAATATGTTTTTTAAATATTAAATATTTTATTCTTCAAATTTTTTCTCTTTTTTATTTTATTTTTTTTAACAAATTTTATTTTTATTTTTTTTCATATTTATACATTATAAAATATGACTTTTTCTCTTTTTTAATATTTATATATTAAATATTTTATTCTTTGACTTTTTTCTCTTTTTTATTTCATATTTATACATTATAAAATAAATTATGAATAACAATTCTTATATCATAAATGATAAATTAAAAGAACTAAAAAAAGTTTTGATTATAAAAAAAAAAGTTTTGATATAGGTATACATTGAGACAGGCTAGAGGTGCCTTCAATCTAGCAAGGGATTAGTCACTGCATTCGGCGGTGGATACCCCGGTCTCGACCAAAAAATACATTGAGACGGGCATAAAACACGTAAAGAAAAATTAAGAAAATCAAAATATAGTAGTACTACTATAGGACAAGACGTAAAAAAAACACAAGATTGTCAACAAAATAATTAATAGGGTCATATGAAAAAATGAAACGAAGAGGCAACAACAAAGCGAAGTGAACATAGTACATGTTTTGAATTAAATATAGTAATAAATTATTAAGGTTAAGATGAGATTTTAAGTAAAATAATAAAGGTAAAAAAGGAAGTAAATATGATAAGCTATAAGTTATAAATTAAAATATTGTCAAAAAAGTTATAAATTAAAATGTTATTCAAAATAGCGTCTGAAAAATAAGCTATAAACTACTGAAATAAGATATAAGCTCTTAATGAAAAAACTTTACCAAATAGATCTAAAAATGACATATGAACTTATAAGTTATAAGCTCAAAATTGTATCATGCCAAATAGACCCAATAACTTTTTCATCTCCAACGACCATTCACTAGAATTTTTATTTTTTATTTTTTAATAAATCAATTGAAAATATTGAACTCAATTTCCATAGCATATAGAAATTGAGTTTACATAACTTACATAGCCTCACTTAACATACACTGTGTGAACCTAATTTATAGATATTATGTAAACCCAATTTACATTTTTTTTATAACAAATTTTTAGACTTATTAAAATTCGATTGCAAAGACATACATGACATCAATTCATACAAACTCTTATGTCTGAAGTCTACTAATACTTCACAATTTAAAAACTAAACATGTTTGTTGTCTTTTTACTTTCAACACAAATGTATCTTATATATATATATATATATATATATATATATATATATATATATATATATATATTATAGGGGTTTGCTAAATGGGAGGAAGTTTGTTAGCAAGCGTCCTCCCACATGTTTTACTTCCACACTCCGATATATATATATATATATATAGACATTTCTCGCGCACCCCCCATCCGCCCCCATTTCTCACGCACCTCCATATATATAGATGGGAGGCGTGCGAGTAAAAACATGTGAGAGGAGACTTGATAACTTCCTTCCACATGGAGGAAATTAGCAGCTCCTTATATATATATATATATATATATATATATATATATATATATATATATATATATATATATATATATATTATAGGGGTTTGCTAAATGGGAGGAAGTTTGTTAGCAAGCGTTCTCCCACATGTTTTACTTCCACACCCCGATATATATATATATATATATATATATATATATATATATATATATATATATATATATAATAACGTTAGAATAAGAGTGGAAATAGATCATACCGAGTTAAACTTTGTCAAGCCTGAGTCTGATCTGCAGACAAGGACGAACCTGCTTGAGGCTAGGTGTGACTATAGCCACACCAGCCCAACTCAAATTTTTTTGAAAAATAATAATAGTACAATATATTTTATAAATAATTTTATATTATTCTGTATACATATTCATACAAATATTAATTTAAATATTAGTTTAGAATTTATTACTGATGTTAGTAAATTTTTTGATACACATATTAATTTAAGTATTAGTGTTTATATTAGTCCATAGTCTATTATTAATGATTTGAAGTCTTCGTTATATGGAGAATATTTTTTTTTTCATTTTTGCTCGTGCATATAGAGTATTATTTTAAGTTATATAGTTTAATTTATAATAATCAACTTTCAGTTTGTTTGTCAAAAAATAGTGGATAAATAATTGAATTTGTAATATTGGGTAAAATTAGTAATTGAACTAACATATGAATATAAAATGACATAAAAATCTATGTTTAATTAACAAACTTCCCACTTCATATAAATATGAAATAAATAATTAATTTTTTGAATAGAATTTTTTTGATTTAATTTGTTGTTGTTTTTTTTTTTGTTAATATATTGTATTAGCAGTAATCTCATAGTATAATCTTGTGAGCGTAACTCAGTTGGTAGAATATTTGCACATAATGTGCAAAAATTGGAGTTCGAATCCTTGATATACGCCCACTTATTCATTTTTAAAGGGTACAATTTTATCCGCTAAACTACCTGACAAAAAAGTATCTCATAGTATATTGTTTGTTGTTTAATAGAGTTATTAAGTTTTTTTTTCAATACTACTTAAAATTTTTAGTCCCACTGATAATTTTAGTCCAAGTCCGTCCCTATCTGCAGACCTGGTGCTGAGCTTAGACACCAAGTGTCATGGTCTAAGGCCCATAAATTTAGAGGGTCTAGTATTTTATATTTATACTCTCATATATTCTCATATATAATAATATTAAACAAAGACACATTAAAAAAAAAAATGCTTTGAATTGAATAACGCACCTTAAAATTACAAGACAAAATTTGTTCACTTTATCATGTGTTGTTCTACTGTTTTGTCTATTTTTTATTTTATTTTATGCATCAAATGAAATGCACTTGTAATTTATGAAATTTCAACATTCTTTTGATTAAGCGTGTTTCGGTATCGGATATGTGTCATGTCTGACATCAATATGATACAAACACTTACAATTACATTAAAATTTATTAATTTTTTTAAAAAGTTTATCCATGTCGACGTATCAGTGTCCATGTCGTGTCCAATATCCATATATGAGCATCATAGCTCGCAATGAACACAGTTGGAGATGAGAAAAAACGCAACGTAACGCCGCGGTGTGTGTAATCCGTTGAGTCAAGTGGGGTTAGGGGGATATGAGCGTTTGACAGCATTAAGACAGACATAACAAAGAAGACTACACTACACTACTGTATCGTCGCGTGTAAGAAAGCGACCCCTAACTATACCACTCATTCTCATACACGTGTCTTTTCTCAAATCATTTTATTTATTTTCACTTTTTTAATAGTAAAAAAAAAAACACCTCAT
The DNA here is from genome assembly GCA_951804385.1 of Trifolium dubium. Classification (NCBI taxonomy): domain Eukaryota; kingdom Viridiplantae; phylum Streptophyta; class Magnoliopsida; order Fabales; family Fabaceae; genus Trifolium; species Trifolium dubium. The sequence goes on from OX638070.1 coordinate 14,045,291, forward strand.
TTTCCATTCCTCCGTTTCGTGTCGCCTTTTGGCGGTTTTAACCTTTTTTTTCGGTTTCGAAGATTCACTCTTTTCTCTCTCTCTCTCTCTACACTGTGTTCGAGATTCCATTTTCGCTCTAAACCTAATTCCTCATCTTCTTCTCTTGTTACTACTAAGGTTAGATCTCGATCTTCACTGTGTTTTTTTTATCATTTTTTTTCTCTGTTTATGGATCGATTCGTTCGAGGTTGTTATGCTTCAATTATAATAATGTTCGATGTTCTTCGATTTTTATATTTGATTCTTCGTTTATACTATGTTAATGTCTTTGCATGCAGTGTTTTAGTTACCGAAAGTTTTTATTGAATAAAGGTGAAAAATAATTCGATTGTTCTGTTATGGCGGCGGCGGCGTAGTAATGTTTTTTTACTGTTTTTGTTTTTAATTCGTTTCGAGATTAGTTTTGTTGTTGTAATGTGTGTTAATGTGTTTTTAATTTTGATTATTATGTTTGTGATTTGTGATTAGTGATGTTGTTTAGTACAAGTAGAGAAGATTGTAATTGTTTTGTTTCAGTCATAGTGTGTTGTAAGAGTGCTCAATTTGGACTTATAATTTGATGAAATGTTGTCTCGAAGTTAAAATTAAGAACCGTCGATCGGTTTAATGAGTTCTGATGAATCTGGAATGCGAAATATAGATTCATTGAAGCGATTAGAAGACAAATTTATGGGAAAATGTTTGAGCTGATTGTGCCCTAAGAAATGTGGCAACTAGACAATTATAATTCCGTTTTGATGACAGAGACTAAATTGATTGATGACATTCGGTTTTGCTGCATTGCTTATGCACTAGATTTGCAGCACAAAACTGATCTGAGAATTGAAAAATATATTTATCATCTCAGGATGATTGATGTTGGAGATGTCCTGCGCTAGCAATAAAGGTTTCAAGTGATTGAGGACATGTGGTGTCAGTGTGTCATTGCAAGTCGTATTTATTGATGCTCAAAATTAGCTAGGCTGCTTAAGTTGAAGTGGATGAACTCTTGGATGCCACATGTAGGATTCGTAGATTTGTTTGTGTAGATGGAATGGTGGTCCAAGTCCAAGTGTAGGGGTCCTTGTGAACTAATATGGCAGAAATGCAGTTACAGAGGTGGGTTCTCCGTATAGAAAAGACTTATCTTGGATTAGTATAGAATGGTGTTTCATCCGATGTAATCAGGTCTTGGCCATGCTGGCCCATAACAATCACACTGATACCACATTTGTATATACACATTATTGTCTCGGAGATATACAGATTAGCTAGTTTGAAACCTCATGCTTCCAAGCACTCTTATACGATTGGCTAAAATAATTCTTCATGTTTTGTATTTCATTTATGTTTACATAAACAGTTTTACTTTGAACTCTTATTATTTCCAAGTTTCTTCCCTACAGTTTGGAACTTTGGATACATGTATAACGTGTATTTGGAAAGGATCAAGGATAAACATATACATGAGTGAGATTTTGCTTTTTTTAGTTATGCACACATATATTACATGTTAATGTTATAGCATGCTTCTGTTCTTGTCTTCATAAACATTTATTTTAGGCGTGGGTACTAACAAGAAACAAGAGAGTAAACTAATGCCCATTGAAATTGTAGGATAATATTCAAGAGAATATATGATGGACCGGGAAGAATATTTGCGGAAGTGTTCCAATATGAAATGTCAAAGAGTAAGGATTTCAGTTATTATTGTCATACCTTTAAGCTCATTGATCATATAACCTATTATTTTGTTTCCCATTCTTCCATATTTTGCCACATGTAAGCAAGTATCTATGTTCGTATATGATTATTTATCTCGAAAGTCGAAAGTGTACGTGGTTATGCAAAATATCAATTATTTCGGAATTAAGTGGAATCATGATTGCAACTATTGTAATTCATTTCATGGATAGAAATATGTGATTTATGTGTTCCAATGACTATTCCAATTTTCACATGTTTGGGCATGCAATAGAAATTTAAATATTGTATAACAATAATATGCTAGTTTAAGCTAAAGATTACAATCATCGCTATAGTTTAGACCTGATTGTTGGAAAATGTGTTCACTTAGAGATTGTTTGGGATATACACGGTATATTAGCCATGAAGCGTGTTTTATTCAATTTGTATGACTCCACTATATTGTATGTAGGAACATGGAAACAAATTACCAAATTTTTTCCACTCAGTGGGATTGACTCATTGATTTGATGCTATCACAAATTTTAGTGTCTTGTCTTAATCTTCAATACACTAGAGAGGAATGCTAGGGTCACACTCTCAAACACACTCTACTAACACACTCCTATTACATGAAGTCACGTCACCCTCAATTTTTATGATTTTACCTGCTTACTGGTTCTACAAGTTGTAAAACAACACCACTTTTTTGTTTTTTCAATAATTTTTATTTATTTACAATTCAACTGTACGGTCATCTTCTCCAAGACCCCATGGTTGAAGAACTGACATGAGCTCCAATACAGATAGATCTACAATTTCATAATAGAAATTCATCTTACTTTCATAGTTTCAAAGAATCACTTTTCAAAATTAATTGTTTGAGTAAGAGGAAGGCTTAGAACTTAGAAGTGCTGAGATGGGATGCTTGGTCGGTGACGATGGTGAGGTCGGTTTGTTTAAGGGAGAAAGAGAAGAGGATGTGTGTACTTAGATTGGCTAACCAGTTTTGAAAGAAAAAAAGCCGGTCGCTGTTTCAAAATCTAATGAAAATAATGACGTGGCTTCTATTTAGAGGGTGTGTTGAAAAGCGTTTGAGCAAGCGTGTGACCGTAGCATTGCTCATATACTAGATACTCGTGTAAGCTTTATATTTTAACAGAAGTGTTTTGAAGTTGTTTTTGTGTGGACAAGTGTAGATTTATCATTTATGTGATTGTTTCTTATTGGCTTATTTTACTGTTTAAATACGCTGCAAGTGTCGATATGGTTTTGCTTAAAGCATATTATTTATGATATCTCTTTTCCTAGGTTCAGGTGGATGAATCATATGTGCCTTCCCTTCAAGATGATGAAATGGGCGTTGAGCATTTGCTTGAAGAACCTATAAATGATCATGTTTCATTGGATGGTATATTGTATTTAAATGAGAATAAGTATTGATGATTCTGAATTCTCAAATGACTAAAGATGTTCTTTTAATATTGTAACCTAAAGTCCATTTATTAGTAAATTAAGTTTTAGTTTGACAACAACAACCAAGCCTGATTTGTATTAATTTTTCTATTTGGCCTATAAATATTTTCTTTGTATTTGAAATATTATGTTTTGTTAGACACCTTCTTATGATCTCTTTAGTACTGCACATGTTGATTCCAGACACATGTGATTATAATCAATTAATTTTCATAATTTATTACGGTTGTTGATGTGTTAGTGTCGTGTCCGGTGTTTGTGTCTGTGTCGGTGCTTCATAGGTTGTTTTGATTGATAAACCTGCCTTGGCATTTTATTATATAATATTTGCTTTCAAGTTTAGGTAGTAATTTTTCTATTTACTTGTGATGTTTTATCTCACACTTGTGTGCTTACATTCATCAGGCAGTTTAACTTCTCATATAGCTTTGAATGACAAGGATGATTTGGAACTGGAGGTACATTTCTAAACTCGGTTACTATTTGGGTGGTGTTTGAAGCTAGCAGTGCATATATTTTTCAATTTAATCTGCTTTACATTAATTAATTGTTGCTTGGATCTACCCTACTCTTAGAGCCTAATCTAAAGTCAATTGTAGGATATTTTACTGCTACTATTAAAATGATTGTCTTCTTTTCCGTGTTAGGTTCTTGATGATTTCTTGGATGAAGGATTCCTGGATGATGTTGAAATCGATGATTTTGAAGGAACTGGTGGTTTCTCCGATGCATATGGAGGGTATTTCTCGGGTAAATTATCAACTATCACAATGCTATCTTTTACTATGATGTTTTCATAGGAAAGAAGATTATCTTCTGCTTCCTCTTTTTAGATGCTCCTTTCTGTTTTTCATAGTGTAAGTTACTTTTCCATTCTACAGATTTTGATTTTGCCAAAGTCGAGGTACTAGGCTCTGGTTCTCATGAAGACTCGCTTTTGGAAAACTCAAATTCAGAAAGTCAATCTCCCGGATTTAGTGGAAGTAGCACTGTTGGTGGGATATCAGAATCAACAAAAGTACCCAATAGTACACAATCTAAATGCGAAGTTGAATCTCTAGATGAGACTGCCACCCTTAATACAAATGGTGTCTTCAGGAACAATCCAAGTCAACCATCAAGTGTAGATTGCATGTACAACATTTCACTTGATACACAGCATCTGCATGAGTTGAATAATGGTTATCCTTTAGCTGGTGGTACATTGTCTTGTAAGAAAGAAAATGTTACTGTTGAAAATTGCCAATCTGCTCCACCTAGAGAGAAGAGATTTCGAAAGCCTACACAGAGGTATATTGAAGAATCTTCAAATTCAAGGTCAAAAGAAAAAATACAAACAACTGGTGCAAAAAAGAAACGACGGAGTGTGTCTTGTAATGAACTTCATGCAAGATTTAAAGCATTGGAAAACATTCCAAGTGAGAAGTCTAGTGATTGTAATAGTGATGTGACACTTTCTGAGTTACAACGCTGCAAGAAGCTTCCAAAGAAAGAGGTACTGTTTTCTTTTTGTGGCATTTATCTGTATATTTCACAAGTAAATAAAGTTTCTTTTTTTCTTTTTCGAATATCCTGTCTCCCCTTTGTATCTGTATAATTGTGTATGTTTTAGTTTTACATTTTTTTATCTTCTGGTTTTGGATAAGTCTGTGTGATAACAATATTTGGTGATGATGTGATCTATGTATAAATTTTATTTGTCAACTTTATTCTTTATAAATCTAGTCTAGTGACTCCTAATGAATCGATGTGTGAAGTTTGTTTTAATTCTTATGTTTCACGAGTTTGCTTCTTTATGCTTCCCTCCTCTCTTTGCTCAAAGTGGTGGGGCTTGGCTTCCTTGTACATGTTTTACAGTTGCAGATCATTTACCATCTTTATTGTGGCAGTGCATTTTTTTATCATTAAATCATGATATTCAAGTATAAATTCCACAGTTTTGAAGGTCTACAACTGATTTTATAATTAGACAAATTGAAAATTCCACGTTTGAGATGTACAGTATGTGTGTTTTATACATGATTAAGTTGTTCATATGTTGTGAATTTTAAATTTAGAGATGATAGCTGCATATCAATTTAAGTGCCTAATATTCATGTCTGGTCTGCAAATCTAAATTATTCCCATTGTTCGATAAAACAAATTTGTTTTATAGGAACTTGATTATGAGGATGAGCTTTTTTCCTCAGAGGAGGAGTCTGAGGATGAACAATTGACACCAAGAAGATGTAGAACAAAGGATCGAAGAAAGAATCAAAGAATGTGGACAACCTCTGAAGTCTCAAAGTTGATTGATGGCATAGCTGAATATGGAGTTGGTCGATGGACTGATATACAGAAGATTTTGTTTTCTGCTGCAGGCTACCGAACTCCCACAGACATCAGGGTACTTCATTAAACTTCACACATTCAATTGTCACCTTTCTTCCAAATGTGTATTTTTAAATATGATTTTTGCAGGATAAGTGGCGTAACCTTTTACGAGCCAGTTCTTCACAGAGGTTCAACAAGAAAGAGGTTAGCTTTCTATTTACCTTTTCTATAAATTTATTATCAATAAAAAATCTTCAATAATCATAGGAACTTCAGCTGTATATCACAACTATTTTTGTAATTATGCGATGTCTAATGATGTTTATTTTGAGGTAAAGTTAATATAAACAATCGTTTGGTGATTGTAGGGCGAACAAAATGACGAGACTTCCCCCCGAACCATACCTTTTAGTGTGGCAAGCCGGGTGCTGGAATTGTCTAAAATTCACCCATACCCACATCGACGAAACAAAAAGAGAACATTTAATGGCCAAGTTGGTTCTTCTATTAGTCTTGGCAGAAGAAATGCACGTAGGAAGAAGTGTACTTAGAAGCAAAACTCCATGTGTAAAACTATCCAGTGAATCCATAGTCAAAAGAATCTTGTTGAAATTTAGGTATCAATCACATTTGCACAATTTTGTACTTTCAAGTCATTTATGCTTGTACATCTACAGAGGCATAGAATTTTCAAATTGTGAACTTGAGGAGTCATTGGTTAGCCTACATATGTTTGCAAAAACCTCAATGCCTAACCAATTCAGTATTATGAATTTCTTGGAGTTAACCCAATTATGAATTTCTTCAAGTCATTTATGCTTGTACTTTTATATTATGATACTAAATTTATTTAGGGTCTTACGTACGAGTATTTTGAGAGCTTCCGTTAAGGAGTCTCGGTAAAAAGAAAGTTGATCTTGAAAATATAATTTTAACATTTGTTGATAATAAATACACAAATTTTCCATACAAAGTTACAATCACTTTTAACTCTACAAATAGAACATTTGTTAGTACTTTCAATATTTTATATTCTTCATGCTCCTTTCTTGAACATATATCTTGCTCTATGGCAGGACACTTGATTTTGGTGTGAGATCTCATCATGATCAAGGTAAGGAGCAATTTTTCCTATCTTACATTTTTAAAAATTAAACATGATTTTTGAAATATAATTTTGAACAGTACATATACTCTTCTTTGGAAATTGGATGTACTCATGGGAACGGTACAATATTTGTACATTCAACTTTTTAAACATTAAATTTTCTATAATATTAATAAATGCAAAACTTTTATATTTAGATACATTAATAAGTGTCTGAGTTTTTTTTTATAGGCAAATGTTAGTTGTTAGTGTATTGTTAGTATATTGTCAATTTTTTTCTTCTTTGCCAGGATTCGAACACTGGCTCTCCACCAATTCCTTAACCCTTAGTTCAACTGGTCAGCTTAACCAGTTGAGTTATCCGTCCCCCTTTTGAGTTTCTTTTTGATTTGATGTGTGCCTGCAACGTAATTTTGATGGTGAGTAAAGTTACCCGCTAAACATTTACGAGCTTCCTCTTGCTACATTTTAGCAAAGGGAGCCACAATCTCAATAAAAAAAATACATGTCTACTCTACACTCAAAGTACTTAGTGGTTAGAGTTTAATTAGTTTTGTAACTTGTGTTCAAATACTAGTTGTCAAAATGGTCATTAGTGTCAATTATTAGAAAAAAAAATCATACCTTCCCCTTTGTTTAAAAAAATAAAATTGGTTGATACCTGTAGGGCATTAGATGGAAGTTTCGGAGCTCCAAATGTAGGTGCCATAAAAATTTGAGTGCTTCTTTTTTTTGTTTTTTTAGAGGAGTGGTATCATCAATGAATTGATTCGAGTAATAAGGATTTTGGGTTTTTTAAACTGATGATTAAGATTTGATTCCCAACTTATGTGTATAAAAAAAATTCTAGAAAATTGATGATTAAGATTTGCAAAATCTACTAATGAATTGAAAGTTTATATCATATAAATTATTTATACAAAAATTTTAAAAAATTAAAAATTATTTAATATGTTATTGAGACTAAAGGTTGACGGTTTATAGATTATTGAATACTATTAAGGACGAAAGTAGTATTAATAAAAGGAAATTCGCTAGTATATGTCTAAATGACACATGCTAATAATCTTAATAAACAAATACTTGCTTCAAAAGTTGTACATTTAACTTTACTCAATACAAATTTTCCATTATTGGGTTTTTTAACATACACTCTTAAGTCACATGTTAGCAAGACTTTTAATTTAATAAAAAAAGTAAATGTTACATTCAATTTTATTTTGTCTAGTACTAACAGTGCATTTAAATTTTGTAACAAAAAAACAATACTGTCATAGCAGGTTTGGTTTCAGAAAGTTTTGTTTTCACATCTCAACCGACGCATAACAGTAGTTTAAACTTGGAACGGTATTCTATAATGCATGCATAACCGATTCTCAAAAGAAGAATGAATGGAGAGAATTTGCTTCCCAGAAGGAAGCATGGAGAGGTGTTAATGATATGGGACAGTTAGGGAGAAGTGGGAACAAATATCATAATGTAATACAGCTCAATATAACACAGAAATGCACATGCATGGAATTGGATCAAACCGTGACAAATCAAATAATTCATATTTACATCAAATAAAATAATTAAATGGCTGCAACTTAGAATATTTTTTAATATTTTGTAAGTTACAATCAAATTGTATGTTTTGGTTTTACAAAACGGGTTGATATTGTAAATATAGTCTATTTGATGATGTTTAAACTCAATAAAAGTGGGGTTGTTATTGTAAATATAGTCTATTTAATGATGCTTAAGTTCAACAAAAGTGGCTAACAATATTGGACTTTGGATACTAATTCTAATTTGTGTAGAGTGAAGTATAGGCAAAACCACTAGGTTTATGGGTGGTATTAGAGTTGTGCTGATCTTATAAATAGAGAGACTAAATTTCCTTTTGGCATCACCTTGAGAAGCTTCTTTGAGGTTTGTCTCATTGAGAACCTCAAATCCCGAAGTATGTGATTGGCAAATGATGACTTTGTCATATCTCGGCAATTCTCGTGACCGTAATTGTTTTATTAAACAAGTATGTTCTAATTTCATATAATATCTCGATCTACTACTTTTAATCTAACAAATTTTATATTTTTCTTATCCAATTTTGAATTTTTTTTATGATGTATCCGACGTGAAAATCTTTAATACACCTCTTCACGTCCAGTGCTATTGAGATCAGTGCGCAGGTGGTCTGATTGCAGTGGTCTAACGAATCCTAGAGAAGGTCCAATACTATCTTAGAAACGGAATATAACTTGGGTCTTACATAACCCTATAAAAATCATCTGTAAGATGAAAATTATCTGTAATTATAAATTAATATTCAGGTCATCTTATTTCAGACGTGAGAATCCTTAACATCTTGATATGCGACTAATCATTTTTCTTTGGTTGTGGCTTCTTGAAGAGTAAATTGATACATAATATCTTCACCCACCCGTGAGTTGAGTCTGTCTCATGGCCCAAATCTCATGTGCTGCACGCCCTTTGCTTGATTGATCACTTACTCTTCTATCATATATACCTTATCTATAACATGCCCATTGCATCATACACTTAGATTATACTTTTTTTTTTTTTATAATTTATAATTGTAAGTATAGTCCTAGAAGCATTACTTATAATGTGATCGTGTCCCCTCAAAATTGGATTTTCATTTTTGATAAAAATATGAATGAAATTGGTGAATTTGATAAAGTAATTATGAAAACTTACTATGCACCACGAATATATCTTTTTATAAGGGTGGTTACTATCGAGGGAAAAAAAGGATAGGCCGATCAGATAACATTAAACGTTTTTAGTAGCTTGACTTTCTGAATTAAATAAATTTTTAAAAAATGTCTATCTTTTTTATTTTAAAAAAGTTTGATTTGGCTTGAACTTAACGTAAACTAGGTTGTAAACCTCAATCATCATTAGTCACGTGACCATATAAGAATACCTCGTGGTCTATTATCATCTCTAGTCATATCATATCATCGATATTTATGTTGATTTTTAGAAAATAAATAATGGTGTTACACTATGCAAAAGTAAAATTGAATGTTTGTGTAACTTTGAGTGTATAGAATTATTAAATTTTATGTTCAACATGCAATGCAATCAATTTTCCAGCTATTTTGACTTGGCACTCTGCTTGATTGTGTCAATGAGTACTTACATATTGAAAATATGGCAAAGGCTGCGCAAGTACACTGGAAAATTGTATTGTACTTTATATGATATATAGAATATTGAAATAAATGGCATTTCTAGTTCATAGTACATACATATTATTGAGTAATTTTCAGTAGATAAATTGAAGGGGCTTTTATATAATCAATTAAATTTGGTGTTTCATGTAGAATGAGAGTGTTATGATGCATGTGTAAAACTGAACGCGCTTTTCCATTTCATAACTTTCAATTTCAACCAACTAAGCATATCTCACATTTGTCTTAAAGGGGATGAATCAATGTGCTGTCTCTCTGAGCAATTGTATAAGATGACCACACCAGCGAAAACTCAGCCTCAAAACTTGTCTTCACTTATCTATTTCACTATAAATGCTCAATACAATTCAAAATGAATCAACTTAATTTCTGTCACTTTAATTTCTTAATTATTCCATAAAATTTTTCCACTTTATCTCCAACTAGAGTATAGGTCATGGTTTTAAATTGTGTGATCCGTAATATTACAAACAAATGCGGTTAATGTAGTGTTAGGACTTAAGCACATGAGAATTCAACCCAAAAGTCTAGCTCAATATGTGGGAAACCTCATGACTTAAGTACCACATTGAGCACTTTAATATATTCAATGTGGAACTCCTAATATGAGAAAACCTCTAAAGTCTTAATATTATTGCAGATGCAATTGCCACTACCAAAATTTTGGTCAATAGCCACACGAGCTTTGACCGTTGATAAAAAGTTAAAAGGAAAGTAAATTGATACGGTCAAATATACAACTACCGGTTGCATGCCTCATTTGTACTACAAATTGTTTGCGTGGTTTCTTTTTGTACATAATTGCGAATTAATTTGGATGGTCAAGGTTATAATCTCACATTCATGCAGTCAACATATTAATTTTCGTTGGATCGATACTGGACCGTATACATAGAAAGCAAATAGATTTTGTTTGCTTTAAATTATATCGAGCTTAGAATTTGAACAATCAATCTCGATTCAACGACCATTGATGTGCTGATTGTAAATGTGTGAAATTTATGATCGCAGACAATCCAAATCCCTTACTTGGAGGTACATTTTAGATCGTAAAAGCAATTAAATACAATGTATTTTGGTTGAGAGAAAACATAGAGAGGGAATATAATGAAAGATAGGGTCAAAGTTTTGAATGGTAAAGAAATGTGACTTCCATTCTCCACTCTGCATCAATAAGTATTTTCCATCCTTTTTGCAATGCATAGCCCATAATTTTCTGCAAGCTATAGCAGGGAAAAGTAAAACATATCCCAAATCCATTTGCATTATACTATATAATAGAATTCCAAAAACTTTGTATGTAACATTTTGTACGGATAGTACCATATTTAGTCCTTAATTGGAAATCACATGTAACATGCACAAATTCAAGATACATACTATAATTTTGTCATAAGTACTACTAGTAGTGTGCTAACAGCAATCCAAAAGGGACTATTAAAATCAAATCTTAGTAAGTGCTTAGAAATTGATAGTGACGACAGCACTAGTAGTACACATAAAAAGTGGCAGATAAGTTAATTATTTCATCACCACAACTATACAAAATAAATGATATATATCAACTTATTATTAAACTTATGGATGAGATAATTGATATTATTCTGATGTAACTAGAATTTTTGGATACGAATTCAATTCTAATAATGCAGCAGCACTAAAAAAAATTTAAAATTTTTGTTGCCTATTGTAATTTTATTACTTAATTTAGATGATCATTAGTCTATATAACTACGCGCAGATCACACCAATTACAAAAAAAAATAATGATCATGTAATGTCCGTTACTGGATCCACTTACCCTAGCTAGCAATAAGCCTCAAAGCAAATCCATTAACAAACAAAAAATCCACATAACACATTTCTAAGTTACAAAATTGCAATTCCATTGTCAACATAATATTTTAGATGCATCAGACACAGAACCCAGTTGCAATATCAAAGTTTGCAAAGTTTGCAATATAACCATAACTGCAATAGTAACCACAAAACAAGCCTAAGATTAAAGTACATATTATGCATCATCATATATCCACCCTCTAGCACTAAACAAATTGTTCCACCTACAAATAAAACACTTAAAAATACAAATTTGCCAACCATTGCAACTCAAAAAAAGAAGTTGCATATTTGCAATCCTCTCTTCTCCCTATAATATGAAGAAAGTGGTTAATTATATGATACATCATTGATCTTGATCCATCCCCCATGTTATGTTTGAAATAATAAGTGGGTTTGCACTTTGCCCAAGAAACTTATCCCATCCCTCTTTCATATCTTATCTTTTTCTCCCTAAAGTTGTGGGGTCTTCAAAGTTTAGAACTACCTTTCAACAATTGCAGAGAAGGACAGAGCCCTTACAAAGTTACAACAATAGTACTTCCTCCTAGGAGCCATATTGCTAATTAATTAGTAATACTATCTCCGTCCTAAAATATAAAACTCATTTTGACTACCGTACATTTATCAATGTATAATTTTGATCACTTATATCTTTAATTGTGCATTAGTAAACATTCTAAAAATTTAATGTCTTGAAAATATTCATCAAACCAAATCAAACAAGATCTTATATGCTAATATGTAGATTTATAAATTATGGAAAAAAAAATACAATCAAATCAAGATAAGTGAATAGTATCATTTAATCAAAAAAAAGTCTTTAAGTTACATATGAATCATTGCCTTGCATGTTCGTACAATTTCATATCCAAAATCAGTTCAATGCTCTATAAACTACCTAGCTAACCAACAAGATCAACAACTATCAATAACGGACACACTCATACACATAATATTTTTTCGTCTTAAATTATAAGTCAATTTACAAAATAATTATTTTAAATTGTAAATTATTTTATAATATTAATAAAATATTACTAATATAAGAGATCAAAAAGTTAACTTTTAAAATAAAAGATTAAAAGTTTAAGTTTTTCAAAATAGGACGATCAAAACTGCATTAAAACATTTATCATACTACTTTTTTTTATTCTTCTCTAGGCTTTCTAACTGAGAATCCGAGTGGATCCAAGGGTTGCACTATTGTACGTGAAGTTTGATTTAAACTTTGGCTCAATTCGAAACAATATCAAATGTCTATTATTAAGGGATTGACCACTTTTAATAAAGTCTATTCTCAATTGCATTTTTTTATTTATGAGATTCAAAATTAAGATATTTTTAAAGAGATTTAAATTCAATTCCACTTGAATCAATATAAAATTCATATTTGAATAATATTGTATATTTATATATGTCGATCCCATAATTAGTATAATATCATAAGCTATCAATCATGTCAACCATTTAATGTTTGATCCACACAATTGGTTCTTCCCCATGCCAGCATTATATAAACCTTATCACTTTCCATCCAAGTACTCACACTACACTTTTCTCTTTCTCTATCTCTTTCTCTCTCAATACATTACATTATATTGGAACATAATGAAGTCAAGATTTTTGAAAGGGTGTATTAACAAATGCAAGAAAATGGGAAGTATAGTAAAAACTTGCGCTACTTGTGAAGATTGTTGTGAAAGGGATTTATGGTCTTCTCTTCATGAAAGTTGCTCCATACCAAGTGATGTTCCAAAAGGTCACATGGTTGTATACATAGGTGAGAATTACAAGAGATATGTTATTAAAATTGCATTGCTTCATCATCCACTTTTTAAGGCCTTGTTGGATCAAGCTCAAGAAGAGTATGATTTCATTGCTGATTCAAAACTATGTATTCCATGTGATGAACATCTTTTCCTAAGTGTCCTTCGTTGTGCTAGCTCTCCACAGAACCATAGGGTATGTTTGTGTTTGTGACAAATCATCACTTTGTTGATGAGACATTAAATATTAGTTTATGTAATTGGAATTCTTCAAGTTTTAGCTAACTATGCTGATGATGTATGTAATGTAGCTATGGTATTATAATTAATATATGTTGTAAGTAGATCGATATGTCAGTGATGTAATTCATCAATTCAAGAAGAAATTAAGAGGATTCTATTATAGTACTATTTGTATACATATTGAGCAGAGCTAGATAGTACTATTTCAACTAAGTTACTAGTAAGCTACTAAAAAAAAGTTAAAAAAAAAAAGTTAGTAAGATAGAACTAAAATTGATAGTACATTAATGACTAGAGGTTGGTCCGATCAAGTCGATAAAATTTGATTTGATCCAATGTAGAATTTGACTCAAAAATAGACAAAATTTAACCAGTGTATGATAAATACAACCCAAAGTATATGGATGAATTAAACTGAGGTGGTAATTTTCAAATATATTTCAATGAAACTAAAAAATATATTTTTTCATATGAAATAGATTGGAGGGAGTATAAATTTTCAATCCAACAATAAATTTTGTAAAATTTGTAATCTTATTCACAAACGATGTATCGTATACCACTTGAGTGAGTCTTTCATATTATACTTGACCAAAGAAAAGACTACTAGTTTCAAAACTAAACACTATATGATTTAATGCGTAACGACCCTTAGAGGGTGTAAGGTGCCCTAAAGTGCTAGGCTTCCATTTTTTAAGGCATAAAAAAATCATATGATAATAAATTTCTTAAAAAAATAATGAAATAAACTATAATAAATATTACGTAAATAAAATATAATAAAATAAAAAGTCATAATATTTTTTAACTTATTTTTGTTGGTTCAATATAAAGTGGTTATGTTATATCCTTGTTTGAGAAAAATAAAATAAACAATATACATATATTCTCCTTCTCTCTCTCACCGTTAGAACGAATATTTTTTCCTAAGTAGGTAGAACTTAGAATGATATGGTAATTGGCGACAAACTTTTTGTGTCCTAATTGAGAACAATATGAGTAATCAGATTGGGTGCATATTGGAGAAATGATTCATTTCATCAACTGGGTTATTTCATTCATTCAAGCTTAGTTTACACAGTGTGAATACAGTATATATAGGAGAAGCTAGAAGCTTAGTCCTAACCAATCAATTAGCCACATCAGCATTGTGTTGACTAGCTCTAACAGTTCACACATGTATACAACTACAATACCTATACATGTATTTCTACTAGCTCTATACTGTATACTATTACCCCCCTTACAAACTCAAGGAGGGTCATGACAAGGAAACACTTTGAGTTTGGCACAAATAATACCAAAATTGACAGGAGATAAGGGCTTAGTGAGTGGATCAGCCAACTGAGCAGCAGCAGGAACATGGAGGACATGCAACTGCTTGCTTAATACATTCTCCCTGACGAAGTGCAATTCCAGTTCAATATGCTTAGTGCGAGAGTGAAGAATAGGATTATGGGAGAGCGAAACTGCACTCAAATTGTCACACAGCAGAGTAGGAACATGAAATGGGACATGAAGCTCTTGCAAAAGGGACTGAATCCAGAGTAGGTCAGCTGTAGTGTTGGCCATGCTTCGGTATTCAGCTTCAGTACTTGATTTGGCCACTAACTGTTGCTTCTTGGAGCTCCAAGCAATCAAATTGGGGCCAAAATATATACAAGAGCCAGAGACAGACCTTCTATCATCATGATCGATAGCCCAATCAACATCACTATAAGCGCGAAGAGAGAATGGAGGGCCAGAAGGTGCAGGCAACAGACATAAACCATAATTGAGCGTGCCTTTGAGATATCTCAAAATCCTTTTGACAGCTTTCCAATGAGACTCCAATGGATTAGCCATGAATTGACAAACCTTATTCACACTATAGGCAATATCTGGTCTGGTAAGAGTCACATACTACAGAGCACCAACAGTGGATCTGTAAAGTGTAGGATCTGAAACAGTGTATGTGCCAAACCTACTCAATCTGCAAGTACTTACCATAGGTGAACCAATAGGATTTGAATCTTCCATTTTAGTTTTGCATAGTAAATCTCTAACATATTTTGCTTGATTAATTAGTAAAGCACCAGATTTTAAATGATGAACTTCTATGCCCAAAAAGTAATCCACTTCACCAAGTTGCTTTAAAGCAAAAGTGAGATGAAGCTTGTGAATAAGGTCCTTAATTAGGAAAGGAGCATAACCAGTGATGAGAATATCATCAACATAGATAAACACATAAGTACAAGCACCATTCTAATTGTGTATCAAGAGAGAAGGATCACACCTGCTTTTAGTGAACCCAAGACAAAGCAAAGCACCGGTCAACTTGTCATACCAGGCCCTAGGGGCTTGTTTGAGGCCATAGAGAGATTTGTGTAACTTGCATACAAGTGACTTATCGGAAACCTCAAAACCTGCAAGTTGAGACATATAGACTTCTTCCTGAAGTACACCATTTAAGAAGGCATTGTTGATGTCAATTTGTTGAACTGACCACTTGTAGGTGACTGCTAAAGTGAGAATGATCCTAATGGTGATAGGCTTAATCACAGGGGAAAAAGTCTCAGTGAAGTCAAAGCCTGCAGTTCGTAAGAAGCCCTTTGCAACTAAGCGAGCCTTGAACTTATTGACTGTACCATCTGGATTCTCTTTAACTCGAAACACCCATTTGCATCCGATAGCCTTTCTATGAGGAGGCAAAGGTACAAGAGACCATGTATTATTATCCATCAAAGCTTTATACTCAGCTTGCATAGCAGATAGCCATTTAGAATCAGACATTGCACTCTTCACTATTTTGGGTTCAAGCTCTGCTAAAAACACTTTGGGCTTTAAATTACCAGTTTTACCTCTTGTGACCATTGGGTTTTTATTATGATCAGATATCACAGGTAATGAAGCAACTGGCTGAGGGATGATGGGACATGGTGCAGGTGCATGAGATGGAGAAGATGGCGATGTATGAGCAGTCGATGGGGCATTGGTATAAGGAGCTGCAGGACTGGCATGATCAATATCATGTGAGACATTAGTAGGATTAACAGGAGCCAAACTTGAGGACTTGTGATGAAGGGAAGGAGACAATGAGTTGGATATTGGTGTATCTGACATAAATGAAGTAGTGGAAGGATAACTAGTGGATGAGGAAACACTAGACTGATTGGAAGGAAACAATTGAGGATAAGGAAACTGAAGCTCATGAAAGACCACATCTTTGGAAATAAAAATTCTACCATTTCCATCTAGACACTTGTGACCTTTGTGTTGAGGAGAAACTCCAAGATAGACACAAGGGCTAGACCTGTATTGGAATTTGTGTTGATTATAAGGTCTAAGGTGAGGAAAGCATAAGCAACCAAAGACTTTAACTAAAGAGTAGTCAGGGTCAACATGAAAAAGAGCATGGTGAGGGGAGTGCCATTGAGGTAAAGCACTAGTAGGTAATTTATTAATAAGAAAAACTACTTGGGTAAAACAATGGTCCCAGTACTTTAAAGGCAAAGATGCATGGGAAAGCATAGTAAGACCCATTTCTACAATTTGCCTATGTTTCCTTTCAACTGTACCATTTTGATGGGAAGTGTGTGGACAAGTAAGTCTATGAATAATACCAAGCTCATTTAGAAATGTAGTAAACGGTCTAAAGTCACCACTCAAGTCAGACTGCAAAGCTTTAATTTTATGATTAAACTGAGTTTGTACAAGAGCATAAAATTGTTTAAAGGCTAGTAAGGCATCAGACTTGCTCTTAAAAAAAGAAATCCAAGTAAACTTGGTAAACGTGTCAACAAAAGTAATATAATAGCTATAGCCAGAGTAGGAAACAAAAGGAGCAGGGCCCCACAAATCACAATGAATTACTTCAAAAGGTGTAGAGTAAACAGTATTGGAAAGTGGAGCATGAAGCCTATGTGATTTTCCTATGCAACAAAAGGTGCATGAGTTATTGTCATATTTATTTGAAATGGAGACATTACACAAATCCAATATAGGCTTGATAGCACTAAAGTGAGCATGACCTAGTCTTAGATGCCACTTATGAAATTCACTATTACTATTAGTATTGGAAGTAACAAAAGTATTATTATTACAGGCAACAGAACTATCAACAACAGAAAACTAACTAGAGATAGAAGTAGGCTTGAAGTCTCTAGTTGGCTGAGACTGAGCAATGAATTGAAATGGCTTGAATTGATAAAGACCATCAAAACCAACAAAGCCTTCAAGCAGAATTTGATTAGATGCCTGAGATTTAACAAAGCACTTATAAGGATGAAACTCAAAAATGACATTATTATCTTGAGCAAATTTACTAACAGAGAGTAAGTTCTTAGAAATATTAGGCACATGTAATAAATCTGTAAGGTTTAACTTGACATTAGGTTGAGAGTTAGAGTAAAAACTAGAGTGACCAGTTGAGGCAATAGACACACCTAGATCGTTCCCCTTCATAACTTGTTCATGACCATGGTAAGGTGCACTGTAGGCAAGATTGTGAGGATTGAAGGTAAGGTGATGTGATGCACCAGAGTCCGGATACCAAGCCGATTCAGAAAGACCATCACCAGAGTATGGGTTGGAAGGCATAGCATAGTTAGCAGTCGGGCGCATATAAGGAATAAACGGTGGAGGGCGAGGGGGACCTGCAGACGAACCACGTGAAGCCTGAGCCATACTAGGAGTAGGAGAATACCTATACCAACAATTAATGGCATCATGATTTGGTTTGGAGCAGATTTGGCACTTCTCATTGGAGGAATTGGAAGCAGACTCGCGTCCTCTACCACGTCCTTTGTCTCTACCACGTCCTCGACCACGGCCTCTACCAGCATTGTAGTGTTCAGTACCAACCGAAAGATGCTCATTATCACCAGAATTATGGTTCATAGCAGTAGGATTAGCTTGAGCAACATGAGCAGAAACCGTAGGAGTAGCAAGCTCTTGACGAAACTTCTCAAATTGAGCCTCTTGAAGAAGAAGCAAAGCTTCAACATCTTCAATAGTGGGAGAGTCAAATCGACTATACAACATCATGACAAACGGATTAAATTCCTCTGGCAAACCCTCAAGAATAGCGTCAACTTGATCACTGACCGTGACAGTGTCACCGACGGCAACAAGAGAATTTACGATAGATTTGATAAGCAACAAATATTCATTGATGGATCTGGAAGCTTTCTTAGTGTTCTTTAGCTCAGATCTGAGTTGCCTAGCACGTGATTTAAGAACCGAATTGAAATACTTAAGAATTCTATCCCAAACCTGATACGCATGCTTGCAATCAAGAACTCGTGGAAGAACACTATCGGAAAGCGTGGAAAGAAGCCATGTGAAGAGCGTTTGATCCTTGATCAACCACTGCCGATAAGGTTCAGAGATCTTGTTAGCAGCACAGTCTTCGAGCGAAGCGAATTGAAGCGGAATTTGAGGGTTGAGAATGAACCGATGAAGATCATGGATAGTGATAACACCGTTAACTTGTTGATGCCAAAGCAAAAAATTGTTCTCATCGAGCTCAATCGTGAGGGAATGAGTGAGACCAGATCTTGATGAATCTTTGGTCGTGTTAGGAAGAGAAAGAGGAATCGATTGATCATCATTGGGAATCAATTAATCAATATTAGCATTCGATGAAGAATCTTGAGTAGGAATATCCATGGAAGAAGCTTGAGAAAGGTTCAAGAGAGTTTATCAATGGCGGAAGCGGTTAGCAAAGGGGAAAAACGGTTACGGAAAACGGTTGTGAACCATGGAAGGCTCTCGATACCATATTGGAGAAATGATTCATTTCATCAACTGGATTTTTATTTCATTCAAGCTTAGTTTACAAAGTGTCAATACAGTATATATAGGAGAAGCTAGAAGCTTAGTCCTAACCAATCAATTAGCCACATCAGCATTGTGTTGACTACCTCTAACAGTTCACACATGTGTACAAATACAATACCAATACATGTATTTCTACTAGCTCTATACTGTATACTATTAGTGCATCACTCATCTTAAAGGTGGGGAGTAGCTACGGGAGATGATGAACCCGTCAGTAACCTCTTTCTAGACATGGAAAATCGGGATGCTGAATTCTACAACTTGTCCTGCCTGCCAAGCTAGAAACCGAAGCTTCATAAGCTAAGTGTGAAACTGAACTTCCTTGTCAAACCCTTCCCATTTAACAACTTAGTATGTGGGTGAAAACTTCCTTATTATAGTCCTTAACTCTTCTTCATTGTATTTAGTTAGAAATATTTAGAAGTGGAGACATGATGTGTATTGTCTAAACTGATGTAATATTTTTGTCTAGTGTATCAATGAAATTTCTTTGTATTCAATATGTAAGAAACTTTCATTTTACATTTTGTATGATATGACAGAATAGATCGATGGTTAACCGACGTGCTAGTACACCGTTCGCTATCTACATAGGGAACACGTCGATAGTAAAAAAATAGTCCCCATGCAGTCAAAAGTGAAGGAGAGGCAGTGACATGGGCTTGGAAACAATATGAGTAATCGAGTTAGGTGCAACACTGAGAAGTAGCTAATGGTCTGTGTTGGTGTTTTTGGTGTTGGCTTCATTTTTGGTAAAACATAATGAGAAAGAAGATGTGCAGGATGATGTGGGCACATCTTGAGGACACACACATATTTCTGGGCGAGATATTTTTAAAGATTTGGTTCGGTTTTATCTTCATTAATTGTGCACCAAGTCTCGCCTTTTTATCTAGAACCTTCAAGAAGTGGCGTTTTGCCCTTATTGATTTGTAAAATATGTTTCTCTATTTTTTCTATTTATGGAAACATATTATATGGTTCTAAAATATATTTGTTGGGTCTGAAACTTGTTTATCAAGAAAGCCCACGAATCTCAGGCTATTTAAAGGAAGATTCAGAACCTGAGAACTCACGGACTAAAGTCGTCATGTGCCTAATGATAAATCTAGGGTTTTAGTCTCGTCTATTGTGAGCCTTTGCTTGTGTCACCTTGATGCTTGCATAAGGACTTATTTATTGAGTTGTAAACTCGTGTACTCTAAAGCTTTTAAGCAAGGAGTCTTTTCTGTAAGTCATTCTAAGCCTCTAGGTTTGAGTGAGGTTATTTCCATTGGAGTTAGTCTTCTAATTTGATTGAATTTACCGTAATGTCGGGGCGAAGCTCAGTAAACATGGGTTTGTTTATGGAAATCTTCAAACCGAGTGGAAGTGAGATGAGTTTCTCATATCTAGGTGGTCTCCTAGGTAGAAATTAGCACGGGTATTGGCGAAGACCTAAGTTGTAAACCGAGGGCCAGCCGGATAGCTTAGGGATAACATTACACTAGTGGATTTCATTCCTGGCTTGGTATGCCCCCAGATTAGGACGTTGGGCCGAACTGGGTTAACAAATCACTTGTGTACTTTATCTTCTTGTCATTTATTTTTTACTTGTTCATTGTGTTTTTCGCTGGTAAGATGTGTGCACATCATGCACCACATCTTTTATTGGTGCACCAGAAATTTCAGTCTGCCTGAAGTGGCAATGCTGGACTGTGCCAAATTGATACATGAGCTTCGTCATCTACTCTTCATTTGCTTACCCTCCATTCTATTGAATTAAAAATAATTACAAGTAGAGACATCTGACGAACTGTATAAACTGATGTAATTTTTTTGTGTAATGTATTAATAAAACATTTTATCTTTAACATTTTTCTATCTATTATATATAAAATAATATTTAATCAACTTCTTCCTATCTATTATATTCAATTGAGTAAACTAGCATTATGTTTTTGTTCACTGTCATAGAATGGTTCGCTGATTAACATATGAACACCCACATTGTTCACTAACTACATAGCGAACTGGTCGGCAGATGAAAATAACAATCTTACATGCAGTCAAAATTGAATGTTATGTGGCACATTGTGATTGGCTTCGTAGGAGACAATGACATATGCTAAGGCAATACGAACTCACCATCCATTCTTTAAAAGCACACCATTCTTCCTCTTTTTTTTCTTCTCATTCTCTATTTTTCTTTTTACTTTGTTAACTAGTTTTAATTCATGTAAGTTTTATGTAAATGGTCGCATAGTTCGTCGCTGATCACTCATATAATTCTTATCAATGTACTTATGTGATCACGGTTTAGAACGATATGGTAGTCGGTGAAGGAATTTTTGTGTCTTAATCGGGAATGATATGAGTAATCAGAGGGGGTGGTAGTGGCAGAGGTGGATGGTGGTTTGAAAAATAAGTTGGACTTCAACGTCACGCTTTCCAAAATACATCGTCAGGGAGGAGATCTTCAGCAAAGGATTAAGCTTCACTGGCATAATCTTTTCTTTGTAATGTATTTTTTCTATCTAATACAATGTTTCAAAATGTTATTTTTCTGTCTAATGTAATTTTTCATAATGTAATTTTCTAAAGAAAATCAATAAAACTATTGATTTATATATTGATCTTGTCATTGTGATGTTCTTTTTTTTTTCTTTCTATAACAGACATGTTCGCTGTTTAACTAGCGAACATGTTTTTTTTATAATGTACATGCATGCAACTGGGTGGCGTGAAGTGGATAAACAATGAAAAATGCCCAATTCGCATCTTACGTAGCGAACGTATGGTTAGATGTATAGATAGTGAGCAGAGTATTTTTGTCGTTTCACAGGGTGCGCGCGTAAAACTTTGGGGGTATGAAATGCAATTTTCAATTTAAAAAGTGAGCTCAACAGGGTATGTGGGCCAAGTGTTAGGTTGGTTTAAACCTGGTCCATGTAAAGATACATATCATGCATGATTGCGAAAAATAAAAATAAAAACTAAAATATTCAAAAAACACTAAAATATTGTGGAATTTTTTTATCTTGAAGGTAAATGTTATCTTCTTTTTTGTCTTAAGCTTCCAATTATTAGGGTAATGAGTTTCAGTAATATCGGTCTAAGGGTAAGTAAAATTTGATCAATAATTATTTTAGTTAAGATTCAAATTCAAGTTATACTACCTCTGGTCCTAAATATAAGAAAACTTTTATTTTTTAGGTTAATGGAATGATTAATGTATTTAGTTCATAATATAAACCAAATACATCAATCATTCCATGAATCTAAAAAGTAAAAAGTTTCTTATATTTAATACCGGAGGGAGTATTGAACAATTTATTCTTAATTGAAAGTTGTTAACCATTTGAGAACTCGATTACTTGGTTCAAAAGTAAACATATCCACGCATCTAAAATGAACGTGAAAATTTGGGATATAGTGGCCTCAAAATCAAATGCAATAGAAGGCCTATGAAGGATGTAGCTACATATGTTTTAATGATGTCATTTATTTTAGAGTTAATATCATTTTACCCTTTGTAAAATACAAAAAATTGTTTTACTTTCTGAAAAAATAATTGTTACTTTACCCCATGCAAAATAAGATTTTGTGATTTATTCCCTGGACTCAGTCAACTATAATATAACCACTGCTAAAAAAACGCCGCAAAAATATAATTTTAGCGAGAGTTGTAAACCGCCGCAAAATTTAATTTTAGCGAGGGTTCTAAATCACCGAAAAAAAAACCGTTGCACAATTATGGTTGACTAAGTCAAAGGGGATAAAACACAAAATCTTATATTACAAGGAGTAAAGTAACAAAAATAATTTACAGGGTACAACAATTTTCGTCAATTTTACAGGGGGTAAAACGGTATTAACCTTTTGTCTATTGTCTTTGTTTCCTCTAATATATTAATCACCCAATAAGCTTGAGAAATTTATGAAAAACACAATCTTATCTTATATTAGAGAGGAGTAAAACAAAAAAAAAATTACATGAAAGTAAAACAACTTTTGTCAATTTTACAAGGGATAAACGTGTATTAACCCTTTATCTTATTGTGTTTGTTTCCTCTAGATATATTAATCACCCAATAAGCTTGAGAAGTTTATGATTTAAAAAATTTGTTTTTGCACTTACAAAACAAGAGAAAAATTAAGTTAAAATTGTATGAACAAACTTAGGACTCAAGTTATTTGTGTATAAACAACACTAAAAGGGAGGTGGGGGTTGGGTGAAAAATCCTATTGAGTTCAAAGTGCAACACAAAATGTTTGTTTTTTATTTTCAAAAATCAATAGTGAGAGTTTCGATATTCGTAAGATTATATGCTCATTAAGTTCAATACCTTAATCAAATTTCTATGAGGAAAATAAAGTATGTAAGCAATTTAACAAGTACAATCAAAGGTTAATCAAACACCAAACTGGTTAACCTCACACAATATTATAGAATCAACAATTTCTTACCAAAGCAATACAAATCAATTTACCAACTAAGTATTAGAATTTGATCTATGACTATGTGTTACAATTATTAGATACAATCTATTGAACACTTGATTTTTGCAAACTAAGTTTCAAAAAGTTCAATCAAGTTTGTACCCATAAAAAAAAGTTCAATCAAGTGAATCAATCAAATTATGCACTAATCAATGTAACAAATTACACATTCAAATTATAATAGCAAAACCTAAGAAATGTAAAAAATGTGCAAAAACAAACGTGCCATAACATGTAACAAAAAAATGATACCAAGAAAACAGCAACATTTTAATTAATGACCTGATAGGTCTTCAAATAAGATAGAACATGGAAAACAACATGCTAATTTCACAGCAACATCTTATAGCAATGTTAGCTTAATTGTAAACAAAAAAGAAAAAACACTTGACAACAAATAGCAAAAGGAAAAAATGATGCCCAGATAGGACTTCAAAAACATGAACTTATTTCAGTTGTCTCCATCAGAAAATCCTTCACCCCTTCTCCTGAGTCGGGGATTTAGAAAAAATCCCAAACCAGTTAGAGTGCAACTGCTAAGATGCAACTAAAATCATTCTCAATAATCAAAACTTAATGATAATAATAATAACAGAATTGGGAGAATCACTCAATGAAAATCAGGCTTCTCTGGGTAAGTGCAACCAGATCTTTGGATGATAACATTTGCTGCATAACACCCGGCTTTTACACATTCTTCAATAGGCTTCTCCTGAACCAATTGTGAAAGAAATCCTCCAACAAAGGCATCACCTACAAAATCGAAAGTAAAAAACAATATCATGACTGTAACAAGTCTACATCAAAATTTCGATGAAGAAAATGGAATCTTGGCTGCCACTTGGCCACTACCAAGAAGTAATGCCTCGACAGCCAACAATTATAAATAAACCTTATATTGATTACATTACTATTACTATTATATACAATTTCATGCAGTTTAGAATGGGCCAAATGGAATGTGACACAAACAGGAAGTTATATCTTGCACATGTAAACTTCAATGATAAATTGACATTTAGAATGAAATTATTTCTGCCTACAAACCCACTAAAAAATATAGAACTTTATTCCACATTTAAGTGCAGAAGGCAATAGGGTAATACCTGCTCCATTTGTATCAACTAATTTCTCTTTAGGCAATAGTACTACGGGGTACAATGTCACTTTCCCATCTTGTGCAACACACACGGGATCAGCACCTTGTGTGATAACGGTAATTCTTTTGTGTGTTCCTGATGCCTTTGGCAACTGGGATATCTTTATAGCAATCTCTTCGACGTTTTCAGTCTGATCAATCCAAAAAGAAACAAGATGAGTGACAAACTAAAATGTAAAGCCAAAACCAACTACGAGGCTACAGATCTTCAAAGCAATGATTTACCTCCCAGCCATGAACCTTGGAAAATGTTCTTGCTTCAGTCTCATTTCCAAAAACATAGTCAACATACCTGAACCCAAGAATAGAAATCCTTAAAGATCAATAAATTTTATTTATTTATTTGAATTTGACAATGAATGATTCTTACGGAAGAGCTTTCTCCTGTACATCCTTGAAGAACTCGCAGATAAAGGGTGCAGAAAGGTTCATCAGGAAGACCTGCATAAGGGAGTAAAACACTTGATTATTAAATACTTAGTAGAAATGGAAGACCAAATTCTAATCACATCAAACCAAATTTAACCTTGTTATTTGCAGCTGCGTGTTCGGCAACTAATTGTATGGATTCAGGGGAAACAGTGAGGAAAAAGCCCGCAATATAGAAATATTTGGCCTTTTCAACTATTTAAAAAACAATGCACAATAACAAATGTCAGTCATCTATATGATTCAGCTTTAATGGATAAAGAAAGATTTTGGATTAGATCAACAAGGTACCTAATGCCCAATTTTCGGGTTTCTTCAAATGATCAACCTTGTAGCAATTTGCAGCTGCTAAGTTGGCAATAAGCGACCTATATATTTAGATGCAATCAAAAAGAAGGCTTCAAAAAACTACTTTGTAATCAATAATATATACTAACCTGAAGATGTATACTACTTTAATTTTAATACAGCATAAATTTTATGTTTTTCGGGCATTTAATACTTCAAATAATAAAGAACACAAGGAAAGCTTGATCCTTTTACCTTTCACCACCAACCACGCAGACAGCACAAGTTCCTGTAGGTGTATTTTCATCTTGATAGTAGTGAACCTAATCATTAAATGAATATGTTAATTTCCGAACTGGATTCTATGGTCCAGGAAAATGTAGCAGATGGAAAAGAAACAAAAAGACAACTTTACAATATTAAACTTACATTTACACCAGCTTGTTTAGAGTCCTTGGTCATCTCCTCACCATACTTGTCCTTTCCAATGCTACCGATGTAACTAGTGGCCCCGGGAACTTGAAGCAACCACTATTAGAAGCAAATGGAAAATTATAAGCTATTCTCACCACAACTGCTTCAGATTCAGCACACAACTTCTATAAAAGAATGTACACATACCTGAGCAACCTTGATTGAATTCTGAGTAGCACCTGCCAATAAGAAAATCATAAACATCATTATAAAGTGTTCCTTGACCCTCTCATTTGTCACTAACGGTAATGCAGCAATCTCTAAATTGAAACACAATAATTCAGATCTAGTGTAGTTACCTCCAGCAATGTAATCCACCTTATATTTGGCAGTCATTTCGTCGTACCTGAGATGATTGTAAGATTATAAGAACTCAGAAAATATCTTGTCTTCTTATAAAAAAAATTAAATACCATCACAAAAAGAATTTAGCAGACAAAAACATGTAAAAATACCCAACCAATTATTATATCAAATCGTTATTAATAATTAACATGTCTCCCTACCAAACTCTCAAACAACCGAAATCATAAACTAAACTCATGATTACCCTAAAATTGAATCAAATATTCATGTTTACCAAAACCTCAAACAACCAAAACAAATAAGGTAAACTCGAGATTAAATTCTCCTGAATAACAACATTCAAGCACAAAAGAAAATCAAATTGACATGTTTACAAAACGCTCAAACATCCAAAATAAATAAGCTAAACTTGAATCACACTAAACATAGCACAAAATAAAATCAAATTAACATGTTTACACTTTACCAAACACTCAAACAACAAAAATAAAAAAGTTAAGCTAATAGTTCTTTTTGTGCAAAGACCTGGTTATTAATAATAATAATAATAATAATAATAATAATAATAATGATAATATATTTGCCGTTCAGAAAAAAATAAAACAAAGGTTAAACTAATGATTATTCTACATGACATAACATTCTAGCAGAAAATAAAATTAGCATATTAATTAAACTCTCAAACAAGTGAACAACGAAAACATTATTATTCAAAAACAACAAGTTGATACGATAGTGATTACTGATCTAAATCTGAATCTGATATAATAAAAAAAAAAGGCGTAAAGAAGAAAATCTTACATAGATTTATGCTTATCTTCGGCAAGAATGGCATTGTTCAACTGGATATCGAACCTGTAAATCGAATTGAAAACGAAAACCATTAGATCTGATTCATTTGATGTGTTTTAGTATTCAAATCAAAACCGTAATAAAATCATCAACATTAGCAAAAAGAAATGAAAAGAAAGATGTAAGAAGGCGTACTTTTTCAAGAAATCTTCATCGACGACGGCAGAAATGTCGAGAAGAGGGTTTCCCATACCGAGAAGAACACCTTCCAACGCCATTACTGATGGATGCGAGAATAGTGAGAGAGAGAGAGAGAGAGTTGTTAGTTGTGAAATGGGATGGAATGAGAATGGTGAAGAGACGAGTGAAGTAGGTTTAAATAACTCACTATTGAATGCGATGCAGATCTACCCCCAACTTTTTCATTTTTTTTTTTTTAACTAAAAATGTTTTTTATTGATTTTTTTAATTGAATATTTACTCTATTGATTATTTTATGGGCTATTAATTAAGTGTGGTTAGGGTGTACAAAAGTGTTAGGGTGTACGAATTTGTTTTAAATAGTATAATTGTTTCATATATACTATTGGTTTCACATGCTTTATTATTACTAGTATTTTATTATTATTGTGTAAAATTAATAAGCACATCGATTATTCTCTCTCCTAGTATAAATAAATTGAATTTGATAATCTCATCTAATCATATCTTTAATTTTAAGAATCAACTTAGGAGCATCACTATTCAAATCAATTAAGATTTTTGATCACTTTCAGTCATCACTTTTCTATAATTGTAATATTAAAGTCAATTCAATCTATGATAAATACCTCACACTTCAACCCACAACATATTACAATTGTTAAGTTTATGGGTAAATTCAAACATTCATCTTCCATTAGCCTCTCTAAACAGACCGCCACATCTGACAATAACCAAATTTATCGCTATTTAATTTGACTCAATCTGTTTTTGAAAATTCTGATCTAACAAAAGTTGTGTCTCTTCCAATGTTTATAACATTATATCTATTTCAAAACAAATTCTCAATCTTCATATCTTAACAAAATGAAAAATATTCAACATTGATTAATCTGGTCTTTTAAATTCAACTTCAAAAATATATTTATATATTCCGCCAATTCCACAATATCCAATAAATAGACTGAAAACACTATTTAAAGTGTATATTTCTTCTTCTTTTTTTTGGGTTAGGAAAAGTGTATCATAAAATGTTACTACTACATGTTTGAGGATAAGTTGGGTATTTCCTCATTTATTATTTTCAGTCTGGGTCCGCAACCCTCACTAATCACCATGCACCTAACCAAGTAGGGCCCACAGCTAGAAAGTGGAAAATGTATGGCACACCACAACTCCACGACACACCCTATTACTCAACTCAACGGACACTCTTTTATGCTACAGTTTATTTTATTTTAACACTTACTATACGTATAAATAATACCGACACGAGAAAATAACATGCTTCATGTTTGTATTTATTTATAGTTGGAGAAAGAAAAATTCAAAGGAAGGCAGAGTAAGGATTACGGTAGCACTTTTGACAACACCTACCACACACACATCACTAAAAGAAAAACACTTACCACAGAATTACGTTTGAAGATTGAAAGGGATGGAAAAGGGAGAAAAATAAATTTAAACAATAACAAATAGCTTACCGTGAATGATTTTTGTCTAAAAAATGAAGAATGTTTCTCAATGAGTAATTATCCAAAAGACAAAGATAATTACTCTTTTCCCCTCCCCATATTGCTTAAAATCCCCCCAATTCCATCCGGCGACATTTTTCGATTGTATAATTTGTCCGTTTGACCAACATAAGGGAAGAAAAACAATTACTACCAAAGACAAACACATCAAAGGATGGTATAGGGCGTTGCTGTACCGTATAAGAGAAAATTTTCTCATATCTTCATAGAACTTCAGACGAGAAAAATAAGAAAAAAATTTCCACTAAGAACAAAAGTTATCCACATGAATGTTCCTCCCAAATATCACAGCACAAAATTCAGAGTGAAAGAAGAATTGATGTTGCTAAATAGGTTGTGAAATGTCATCGAGTATAATGATTCAAGCCTCCGTAGAAGGGAAAATATATCTTTCGTTTCAAGTAAACCTTTACGCCCAACGTTATAAAATTATTGCATTCATAAAAATAAACTCAAACCAAACTAATCCACGATGGCCTCCTTCACAACATTAAAGATATTCTAACTAGGTAAATTGTTTAAGCCTCTACAATTACAAAGCAACTAGTTTAAATAGTATAAGCTCCTTCACAATCGCCTAGGTGAAGATGGCTGCCAAAACACTAATGGTGGCTCTATGACTATAACTGCTACTACTCAAAACTTCAACACAGTGATATCGTATTGCCTAGCAGCCGCTACACCACTATAGTGGCCACACAAAAAAGGGTGTAATGATTACCAATTACAAAATTGGAGCATAGACAAGTTGCAATTATTGCCAATTACCAATACAAATTCGAGCAAGCAAACAACTTGCATAAATAAATAAGGTGTTAATCACAACAACAAAAAAGGGCAATGATCACAAAGGAATTAAGTATATTATTGACAATGAATGCTAAAATGGACTAGCACGGGTTATCAATGAATGTGCATTTTTATGAAGGGGGCCCTTCCAATGCCATAAGACAGCAGTGAACAAGAATATTTGACTGCTTGTTAATTACTACTTATCTTTTCCGGAAAATTTGGGGATATAGAAGGAAATTGATTGAAACAAAATCATACTTAACAATTTCTTGCCGACTCCAAAGCAAAAAAATCAAAGATGGTCAATAATTGCATTTGTGAATTCAGTAGTCTTTGAAGTGCCACCAAGATCAGCAGTGCGGTACTTCCCTTCGGCAATTGTGTTGAGGATGGCATTTTGAATCCGATCCGCTTTGTCATGGAGGTCCAAATGTCGCAACATAGAGACAGAACTCAGCAATAAAGCTGTTGGATTTGCCAAATTCTGCATAAATCCACAGGAAAATTGGTTAAACAGAATATTGCTCTTAAATGTAAAAGGGTTGTAGAGGGTTGGATGTAAGCAACCTATCACCCACATGATAAAGATTGTAACCCGTGAATCTGTGAACACCAAGTCACACAGCTAACCTTACTCTTAGGCCTGACCTTCTAAATTTCACTCTAATATAAGGGATACTACATTTCATAGCAAAACTAGTTGGATACATATGCTGTCTAATGGGTCACAATGGTTTCTATGCATGGTTTTTAACATATATATTTGCTTAGTACCTTGAAAATACAATTTTCAGGAGCTCAAATATTCAAGAAAACATTTAACTGAACTCAAAACATTTTTGTTCATAACTGCATTGGAACTTTCTATTTCTTCCGGGAAAGAAATACTACTAAAGGATTATTACTTAGATAAATAGTGACTAAACATATCCAAAGACAACCTAATGAAGACTAGAAGTTATGGGGTTTTAGATAAGAAAGGAAAAAAAAAAACCTTTTATCTTTTTTTTTATACTATGATTTTTTGAAAATACTATGATTATGGTTGAAAAATTGGAAACCCCAGGCGATCTAAATTAAATATGAAAACAAATCATGATAATCTAATCGTAAGTGATAATCTAAGATACTTTAAGAAAAAAACTAATCACAAGAGATATTCTTAAATAAGAAATTAGATACTAAAACATATTTTACACATAGTCTTATAGACAAACAAGCAATATTCAAAGCGAAAGGCTGAATAGTACAAAATATTCATGTACAAAATAATACACCAAATTTCTGTTAATGATAAGTGATTATCTTATATCTCTTAAATGGTATCTCATTTACACTATCCTTCTTGTATGGTCAGTAATTTCCATGTCTCGTCAAGGTTTCATTTTAATTTCATCATACTGTACAGCAAAGCTCATATCCAAAACCAGAAGTCTCAATAGTTTTTCATAAGCAGAAGTTTATGAGTTCGAAGGTCTAGTGCACAAACGTTAGACCTTAAACGCAAAATACTTCTTAAGAGTAGACATTATAACTAAATAATAGTGTTTTTAATTATAATCCGTCAACAACTTAAAATTAAGAGAAGGAATAGACCATGCAACTAATAAGAAGCCAAAGGTCTGGCCTATTTTTGGCCTAGCTTCGCCCTATTTTGCAAATATAACAAACTTAGGCTATGGCCTATGAAGTTAAAGAGGCTTACATGGGCCTACAATGCTAATTTGTTTATTATTATTAAATATTATTTTAGATACATAATTACAATTTATAATACTTAAATAATTGGTTTTTTTTATGATAGAAACTTACATAATTTGTTATAACTCAATACAATATTCTAACTTTATACAAAACAAAATAATATAATTAAAGGTTTTATGGATTAAAAACCAAGTGTAAGTTTCTTGGTCAATTTGAGGCAGTAATTGAAGTTTCTAAAGTCTAAATAAACTCTTAAGTTAAGCTAGGCCAGTCCTAGAAAGAAAAGAAAAATATATGATAAATAACAGCTAGCTCAGGTTAGAGTTTTGCAGTACAGGCCAAGATTTATGAGGATTGCCCCACCCGCCAAAAGCTTGCCCTAATTGTTGTACCCAATGACTTAAAATGGGCACACACACAAGTAGAAAACAGGCCCTCAAAAAACCAAAAATTCTATGAAACGGGCAAAAAGGTTAAAAGCAAACAATATGGTGGAAAAAGTGTTTTCACAACTCACCTTTCCAGCAATATCAGGTGCTGAACCATGTACAGCCTCAGCAAGTGCAATACCTCCCTCACCAATGTTGCAGCTGCAAAATATATAAAATAGTGTCAGATGATATAACTGTAACTTCTACACTTCTTTTTTCAAAATTCAAAAGAAAAAGAAAAAACCTTGGTGTCAAGCCCAATCCCCCAATCAAGCCAGCACAAAGGTCGCTGATTATATCACCATAAAGGTTAGGCATCACCAATACATCAAAAAGTGCAGGATTCTTCACAAGCTACGGATGGTCCAAAAATTAACCAGTTTATCATTTCACATAGACAAAAAAAAATTCAAAATGCAATTATATCCTACATCCAGTTCACCAATATTACCATCATGCAGCAGTTGTCAATGACAACTTCCTCATACGTTATCTCAGGATATTTCTCTGCAACCTCACGGCAACACTAAAAATAATTAAAAATAACCAGTCAATATTAGTATTCACAAATAAAAAATCTGAGACATTATTTTTAGGTATTTACACGTATTAAAACTTAAAAGACCTTGAGGAAAAGACCATCAGTCTTTTGCATAATGTTGGCTTTGTGTATAGCAGACACCCTCTTTCTTCCATGTGCCTTTGCATAGTGAAAGGCATACTCAGCCACCCTTATACTTGCTTGACGTGTAATGATTTTGAGACTTTCTACTACACCTCTCACAACCTGTAACCCAAAAATGCTAAACAAATTATATTAATCACAATTTGGATTATGGTATGTGAAATATATTGTTGTGAAACTTACCTGATGTTCAAGTCCACTATACTCGCCTTCTGTATTTTCACGGATTGTGATGAGATCAACATTATCATATCGAGTTTTGTATCCAGAAAGGCTGTAGCAAGGTCGAACATTGGCATATAAATTAAGTTCTTTTCTTAGAGTAAGGTTTAGTGAACGATGCCCTTTCCCAATAGGGGTTGCCATCGGCCCTTTCAAGCCAACCCTATTCCGCCTAACCGATTCTAAACTTTCCCATGTCAGGAAGCTCTGTGTTCTAGGGTCAACTTCTGTCCCTACATAATGTTCTTCCCATTCTATTGGTACTTCGGCAGCTTGGAATATCTAATTATTGCAATAGAAATAATTGACAGAGCATTACTTTTGATTCAACATAGCAATGAATATCAAAGTAAACATAACAAGAAACAATCAAGAATAAAGTATAGCAAACAGTAGTCAGTGACTACTTTCAACAGAAAACTGGGGGAAATGAAAAGATAGCAAAACAGACTTCAAGTCCATGCCAAAGAAAAGAAAGTAAAACAAGGAAGTCGGTAGAAACCCAAAGGAATAGAATTAGAAACTAATGAATGCACACTCCATGTTCCGTTTGGAAGGGGCGTATTAAATAGAAAACATTGGCAGATGTAATATATATCAAGATATTGTAAATCATTACCATATATATGTGATGATATTACAGATTGCAAACATATTTTTAAAATACTCGGTTATATATGTGTGTCATGTCCAAGTCCTACAATTTGTAAAATTTTATCCTGGTGTCCTTGGCGTGTTTGTGTTTCATTGTATATTTTTAGCAAGAGCTATTATACGTACAACTTAAATTATTGGAGAATATAAAAAACTAAAATCAGAGGAAAGAAAGATGAAACTTGAGCTTATGTAAAATTTAACACTAGTCGTGGAAAAGAAGGAAAAACACACGTAAAAAGTTTGTTATTGACAACAAGCCTACTTTCAGTTTTTAAGCTTTAGGTCTTGCAATAAACATAATCATTAGCAATAACAACCTCCCTCAGAGCATCCTCTCATAACTTATCTCGGACGGTAACAACTTCTTTTGCGCCCCTTTCTATTGATAGTTTGATACCGATAAACAACAAAACAGAAAGCAAATTTAGCTCAACAGAGTGTTAACCTAGCTTAATTAAACACGAAAGTTGAAACCATAGATGATTATACATTTGGTGTAAAATTATGAACAAAACCATAGGTCTCAATTTTATTTCATCCAACTCAAATCAGTCACGTCCTAACAACACACAGCAAACATTTCCAATTTGATTTAACTAGAAAGAGATATTAAATTTGAAACATTAAACGCAGTCAACCAATCACAAATCATCATTTATACGACTTAAATAGCTCCGATTAAAATAAAATATTTATAGTGATCCAAATTGATTGAAAAACATTCATTAGTGCAAACAGAAAAACCTATTGAAATATATATATATATATACAAGAAATGATTATATTATTAATAGATCGCAGAAAAAGTTTCGGAATAACAAAGTATGATAGATGATATCGGCAATGAAGCAGTGGAATGAATGAATGAATTTGGGGAACCTGTTTGACGGATTCGGCGATTTCGGGACCAATACCATCGCCGGGGAAGAGAGTAGCGCGGATGGGTGTGGAGGCGGAAGAGAAGGCGGCGGCTCTGTGATTTGCTGCTGCCAAATAACGGCTTCCGAGTGTTCGTCTGAGGATCTGAGAAGCCATACTTGAGTTGAGACCAACGCTATGTTTTTGTTTCTGATTCTCACGTCAAACCCAGAAAACAAAACTGAATTTTTTATTATTTATTTTTTGTTTTGCTTTAAATTTAAGATCATTTTATTTTTACACGCATTCAATTAAGGGTCTGTTTGGATTGATGGTATAAAATAGAGCGGAGCGGAATGGAACAGAATGGAATACATATTTCATTCTATTGTTTGGACAGTGAACAGAATGAATTGTGTTATAACTTTTTTAATCCAATTTTACCCTTTATTTTATAGATAGAATTGTTTAGCAAAAAAAAAAAAAGAATAGATAAGAATGAGAAAAGTCTTATAAAATATAAAATTAAGGGTAAAATTGTAAAACTATAATTATTGTGTATTATTTCATCCTTATCACCCCATATACCACTTCATTCCATTCCGTTCATATTGTATAAAATCAAACAACGGAATAAAGCTTCATTCCATCCCATCCCATTCCATCTCATTTCATCAATCCAAACGGACCCTAAGAGTCACGTAGTCATTTTTTTTAGATACTCGAAATAATAGTTTTATCTTAAAATTAAATTTGTTTGATTTTTAAAAATATTAAATGCGTAGGTTTAAAAGCTAAATTTGTTTTATCAGCATATTAACAAATGTTCCAACGGCACATGTTAACATTTCCTTTAAATTATATATATAATGTTAAAAAAATTCTCTTTTGGAAGGAAAAATATTGAAATTAATTAAAAATGAGGATTTTTTATTTATAAAAGAGGATTGAATCAAAGCTCAAGAAAAGAACTACAAATGTACACTGATATTCCTATTTTTTAGGTATATAAATGCTGAAAATATAGCAAGATTGTATTTTATATGATATGATGAGAATGAATTTCGAATCCAAAACACTAAAAAAAAATGAATATTTGAATAAAAAAATATAGTAATATGACTAAGGGTCCAACTAACAACTTTATCTTCTTCATTCTCTAGTTCAACACAAGTTGCACATATTGCCTCAATAGATCTGACTAATTTTACATCTAGCTCAATTGATCACATTGTATTGTACTAAGCGAAAATTAAGAACATGGTTCGGAGATCATCGTTGTTGCGCATAACTATTTTAGCGAAACTAACAACGCGTCCATTTGAGATGATGGACGAACGTTGATAAACAATTGTTCTTACTCTCCTAGTATCGTCAGAGTTTCCTCTCTCAAGAGCGTATACCCGGTCCAGACGCTTACTTTAAAGAAGCTAATGTGTCATTAGTGTGGATCCTGAACAAAATTGCATTATTACTATTTTTGAAATACACTGCAGAAAGGCAGGGACAAATCCAGAATTAACTTTTTGGTG
Organism: Trifolium dubium; assembly: GCA_951804385.1. Taxonomy (NCBI): domain Eukaryota; kingdom Viridiplantae; phylum Streptophyta; class Magnoliopsida; order Fabales; family Fabaceae; genus Trifolium; species Trifolium dubium. Next base: position 14,081,316 of record OX638070.1, read on the forward strand.
TGGCTAAAATGATAGTAAAAAATATTTGTCCAACAAATAAAACGTATCGAATATCGATTAATAATGGTGTACAAAATTTTGACTAAAAAAATATGAATTCTGTGTTATTTTTTTGCACGCAAATTGTTTCTATTTTTTATAGAAAAATTATGTTGCTTAGTGAAGGGATAGTAACTTTTTTTCGGTTAACAGTTTTTGGTAACCAATATACTCTCTCTGATTTTTATTATAAGAAAATTTTTGAAAACAAATAATAAAGATTAAAGGGAGTAATAATGTTCATTCTATTTCACAAGAGATATGTTGGTTTGATTGGCAAAACTCACTCCTATTAACATGTATTGAACTTGGTTTGGTTCCCAAGTGTTGCAATTTGTTTTCAGATTTTTTTTACCTTTTAAATAAATTAATTGGCAAAAGATACAAAAAGAATTGCATTGGGCGAGAATTGAACTCACAACCTCATATTCACACCAAAATAAGCTACACAACCACCAAGCTATTGTCAACAAAATGTAATTGTATCGCTGTTATACATATATAAACACTACCCATATATTTTTGAAATATTCACAATCCATCATATGAAAATATCTCTTTCGCCCCCCCCCCCCCCCCCCTCATTTCTCTAAAACCCCCCTAAAACTCCAAATGCCCTTGAAATTGGGCAAAAAAGGCAGTTCGGGACATACGTCTCGAACCATGGGTGTTGCGTAAAGCATGTACCCCCCATGGCGCGCGTGCTATTGTTCGTGACCTATACACCGAACTGGGGTTCAGGGTATACGTCACGAACTGACCCCTGGCGCCCCCCCATAAGAATTACTTCGTCACGAAGCCCAGTTCGGTACCTAAAACCCGAACTGGTGCTTATATTTGACAGATCAGAATTAAAACTCCCCACTCCCTTTTTTGTTCTAAACCGTTCCATACTCTCTTTCCACTCTTTTCATCCTTTTTTTCACCAAATCCATAGAGAAACGTCCTAATCTTCCATACTAACACCACATTTTCGCTAGTTTTCATACTATCAAGTAAGTTTCTATCAATTTTAAGTTTTTTTATTTATTTTCATAGGGTTTAGAGTGTTTAGGGTTTGATTTAGGAATAAAATTGATATTAATTTTGTTGTTTAAATTGGTTAGTTTGTGAAGAAGGAATGAAGTGATGTAGTGTTGTCAGTTGTTTTTGAATTTGTGTTTGAATGGGTTTGATTGGGTTTGAATGTAGTGATGTTACTTTGTGTTTGAATGAGTTTGATTGGGTTTGAATGTAGTGATGTTACTTTGTGTTTGAATTGGTTTGATTGGGTTTGAATGTAGTGATGTTACTTTGTGTTTGAATGGGTTTGATTGGGTTTAAATGTAGTGATGTTACTTTGTGTTTGTTGCATTGTGTTGTGAATGGGTTTGATTGAGTTGAACATGTTACTATGAATGTCACTTTTGATTGATATTACTATGAATTAGTTGAATTTGTGGGTTGATTGAGTTTGATTATGAATAGTACATAAATTGATGTTGTTTGTTGTTTTTGTATAGATATGGAGCAAAATACTGTTACCGGTACCGGTAGACACGGCTGCCCAAACAGGGCCCATGTATCTGGCCGTTCAAAGCTTGTTCCTAAAAGACGTCAGCGTCAAATGACTATTGATGGAGAGGGTACTTCATCCTCTGCTTCACGTAGGAGACCCTCACATGAGAGACTCCGTTCTGAAGATGAAGCATCTGAACATGAAGATAATGAAAATGTTAACATGGCTGCAGAGGATGCTGATGCTGAAGGTGGGGGTTATCCTGGTGGATCGACAGATACGTCCTTGCTTACGTTATACCATGAGCACAGGACAATTCAAATATGGAGTGCTGATGAACGTGATAAGGTATTAGAATTGTATCTTCATAAGTTGATTAATCTTGATTAATATCTCTTATTTCGTCAAGTTCTTATACGTGTTTTTTCGACTTCAAATTATAAACAAATCACAAGTTCTGAGGACACATGGAAGGAAGTTGATCAACTTAGAACAACTGAGGCGCATTCCAGAATATGCGTGGTTTTGGGATGTTGTAGACAACTCTGGTCTGGAGCCATTGTTGCACACTAACTACAACGTCGTCAACCATGGTGTGATGACGGCTTTCGCTGAGAGGTGGTATCCGAAGACGGCTACCTTCACCTTCCAGTCGGTGAGATGGGCATCACACTGGATGACATCCAGTGCCTTCTCCATATTCCAATCACTGGTCGACTTCTGGACCACGGGGCCATGAGTAGAGTGGAAGAACAAGATTTATGTGTTCAATTTCTTGGAATTGACGAGGAAGAGGTGGACAACCATTTCGTGATTACTCGGGGCCAACATTTGCCGATTGATACAGTGAAATATATATGCATGGAAAACTGGACGCAGGCTGATATAGCAGCGCGAAAAGGTCGTAAGAGGTCACTGATTCAAACACTTAGAGAGAGGTGCATCAGAGCGTTTTTGTTGTATATCATAGGATGCACCATTTTTACAAACAAAAGTGATTATTACTTGGACGTGTGTTATCTTCATTACTTCAGTGATTTGAATGCCATTAGTACGTGGAATTGGGGGGCTGCTGCTCTTACGTGGATGATTAAATAATTGGATCATTCATCTAAGATCAAGAGCAAAGGGATTGCGGGATACCTTTCAATGCTGGAGGTAATATTATATGTTCTTAGTTATTGGCCTTGATAAGTTGTTTTTATCTCTATTTATGTTATCTGGTTGATATAGTTTTTGATAAATTTTTGCAGGAATGGATTATATCACATTTTCCCAACATGACCACGTGGGACCTTGAGAATAATTACCAGAAAGATCAGCCGCCCTGTGCTATGTACGATGTAGGGCAAGGGCACCATGACGTACACAATTACAGGTCATATCTGGATAACTTGCAAATGATAAATGTCATATTCAGTCCGTATGACTCCCATCGTAATGTGCGGCCCATGATTCCTGAATGTTGGTTCTCTGGTTGGATAAGATGTGGGCGTCTTAAAGCTAAACATTTGTCTGAACGTGTGATGAGGCAATTTGGACATGTGCAACGCATTCCACGCCATCCCAGTGAGTCAGCTCCTGTTTTGTTGACATACGACGATATTGATCATCGCTTTGAGGAAGACCTCGCATTTTGGATTATACAGGAAGATGAGAGGGGGCAGAGGTGACTAACCACTGAGACATGGAGCCAGGCTACATGACATGGTATTCTAAAGTGTCGCATTTGAAAATGCGTCCATTTGTGGCTCCTGAAGAACCACCTGTGCCACCAAACTTGGAGGCTTTGACACAAGAGCTAGGGGAGGAAGATATTACGGAGCATCTTCGATAACTCTGATTGGTCAAAGTTGATTTGGACGATTCATTTACGACTGGTGAGGTTGAGCTCGGATCCCCAGCATATGAAAGGCATATCCGGATGTTGGCCTATGTTAACCTGGTTGTCGAACGACGAGTGCAGCGCAGAAGGCGAAGAGAGCAAATGGATGAAGAATAATTTGGTTAATTTGTTTAGGCTTAAATAATGCTTAGGTCCCTGTAAGTTCTCAGTTTTTTGAAATAAGTCCCTGTAAGTTTTTTTCTTACAAATTAGTCCCTGCAATTACATTCTCTTTTGATTTTCGTCCCTGACGTCAAGTTCCGTTCAAAAATAATGACGTGGCTAACAGAGTCATACGTGGCAATGTTTATGTGTCAATTGAAGGTTAAATGAGGGACTAAATCCAAAAACAATGATATTACAGGGACTGAATCCAAAATCGTAGGTTGTGTGAAATTTCTTCATGAAAAAATTCCCCAAAACACAGTAATGAAAACCCATAGTTTCAATTTGTCTCCTTCAAACCTCAAATTCGAAACCCATGTTGTTGTTAAAAGTTCAAATGACAATTATCAAGTAAACTTAATGGAATTGACGTAACTTGCAAAATGTTGCTCAAATGTATATGTCCATAAATCCTGTAAACTTGCAAAATGGGTTTCAGATTTGAGGTTTGAAGGAGACAAATTGAAACTATGGGTTTTCATTACTGTGTTTTGGGGAATTTTTTCATGAAGAAATTTTACACAACCTACGATTTTGGATTCAGTCCCTGTAATATCATTGTTTTTTTGGTTTAGTCCCTCATTTAACGTTCAGTTGACACATAAGCATTGCCACGTGTGACTCCGTTAGTCACGTCATCATTTTTTGAACAGAACTTGACGTCAGGGACGAAAATCAAAAGGGAATGTAACTGCAGGGACTAATTTATAAGAAAAAAATTTACAGGGACTTATTTCAAAAAACCGCGAACTGACAGGGACTTAAGCATTATTTAAGCCATTTGTTTATGTACTTTTAGAACTTATAACCTTTGTTGTATTATTTTGGTACTAAGGTAATGACTTAGGAATTTGGTTTTTGTTGGAAGTTGATTGTAACATGGTTGTGCACTTCTAAATTTAGTTTGGAACCTATTTATTCTCGTTATATTATGTTATTATTTTGGTCGATAAAGATTGATATTCACTCGTATATGTAGTTAATGGCAATTACAGGTCCGACTAGGCTTCCTAACTGCGTTAAAAATCCAGAATTAAGGTCTGAATCGATTCTGAACCCCTCAAAATCGATTCCAACCAAGGAAAAAATCCAGAAATTAAGTCAGAATCGATTCTGGATAAGTGAGAATTGATTCTGAACCAGGAATAAGACCAGAAATAGTCTTGACGAAGTGATTCCGGTAAACACCATGTTCACCTCCATTAAACCTCAACAACATCATACATTCATTCAAATCCATTATCCAAATTACAACATAAAAACATAAAGGATTGACGAAAACAACAAATTAAACACAGATCTTTCGAATTTAACATACAAATAGCATATTATAAAAATCACTAACGTGGATCTGTCAATTTTTGAAGATGAATCTATGGATCCCTTAATTAATAGCCTCTTCCTTAAGTTCAACCAAAGCTAACATAATTTCTTCGATAGATCTGCTCAATCTCGCACCCAACTCAATAGGACCCATTCTACTGTATTGTGCGAAAATATCAAACATAGATCTGACATCACTGCCATTGTTAAGACAGATATTGGTAAAACTTACCACACGTCCGTTTGATACCACGGCAGGACATCTGTAGTTGATTGTAAGAACGTGTCTGGTGTCGTTGTCCCCTCGCAAACGTTTGTTCACAGTATTCAGCCGATGCTTGAGAGAACCATAGGTGTCGTCGTTGTGGATCCTAAACAAATCAGGTTCACCTTCATTAAAATAAACTGCAGCAATGTGTGTGTTTTTGATGTTTCTCTGGTCCCAAGCTTGGGTAGACATGTTTTCCTACAACCAAATAGAGAGTTTACCAGAAAGAATGTAATGTCTCTCCACTAAATGAGAGACACACATTTATAGACAAAACATGTTATCACAAATAGTATAAATTTTAAAAAATGACATTTAAAATGAGTTATGACATGCTTCGTGACATACCTCACGAAGTGTAGGGTTTTGCACATTATACGTGCAAACTTTCGTGACGTAGTTCACGACCCATTACCCATATTTTAATGTGTAAATCGATTCATATGTGAGAATCGATTCTCTCTGAATTTTTGGAAATACCACAAGTTCCAGGTTATGAATGAATCGATTCTCATATGTGAGAATCGATTCTCCATAAATTTCTGGAAATTCCACAAGTTCCAGGTGATTTCAGAATCGATTCTCATATATGCGAATCGATTCTCCTTAAATCTCTAGAAATAGCACAAGTTCCAAATGATTCCAGCATTGATTCTCACATGTGAGAATCGATTCACCTTAAATTTCTGGAAATTGCACAGGTTCCAGGTGATTCCAGAATCGATTCTGCTTTGTATAGAATCGATTCTGAAAAGTTTTCTGGTTCATTATCTACTGTGGTTCGTGACATATGTCCCGAAGTACTGCCTGTTGCACTGCTTCTGGACGTAGTTCACGAAATGTTGCGTATATGGCGGTAAATAAGATTGAAAACTGACCATACTGATTATTGCTATTCAAATAAGCTAATTACACATATTGTTACGATAAATAAGATAATTCGTTATTGATTATTGCCATTGTGCTTGAATGAGAAATGAAAGTCGATAATTAAGATGAAATACGATGTTCATACATAGCATAAAGTCATAAAACGAAAGAGAACTAAAAAATCAATATCCGTACAACCAAATCGAAAACACAACGGACATAAATAAAGTCAATAAAATTAAAATGCGACAATTGTAAAACTTGCACGTGATAGGAAATTATTCATCCATCTGGTCATCTTGGTCTGCCTCTTGGTTGTTGCCTCCATTGTTGATTAACATGGTTAGTTGACTTTCAATAGCTCCTAGCCGGGATGTAGTGTCGGAGCGAAATTGTGCCATGTCATTGTAGTACATGTTCTGCTACACACTCATACTCCTAAGCAAATTCATCATTTCAGCCATGTCAATAGTAGTACTTCCGGACGAACCATCCATGTAAGTTGCACCAGCAGTGTAGGTGGGATCAGTGTTGGTAGGAGCAGTGTAGGTAGGACCAGGGTAGGTAGGATCAATGTAGGTAGGAGCAGAGTACGTAGGCTCGTAAGTTTCACAAGCAACATAAGCATCAGACCAACCCTTTGTTTTCGCACCCAATCATGGATCACATGCTGGCTCCGAATTTCCACCAACAGCAGATGATTGACCACCCCAAATATTCCATTGCTCTCCGATGTCTACTATTTTCTCTACCTCTTCCTCTTCCTCTGTCTCACTGAATACATACTCTTTCAGCGCTTTATCCCATTTGTAGCTCATCTTACCCATGTGAAATTTATCAAATATCTGTATTGGTGGAATATCTATCCATGCCATCTCACGATTGTCATAGAACTCGCATATCTTAAATTGCTCAAGGATCATAACAATCATACTAGGGTAAACAAAGTATGCACCTTTGGGGTTGTCCACCACATTGAACATGTGCCCCACAAAAACATACAGCCAGTTGACACCTATGTTCTCATAAATCAAATACATCATATCAGCCTTAAGCCAATTGAGTCTAGAATAAGACGCACCTGATGGACGAATGATTTTGCATATTATCCAATGCGAAACTCTAGGGTCTCGTTGTAGTTTTCCTGCAGACATCCAACCTTTATCAGTGGTAGGCATTCTTCCATTCCTTGTCAGTGAACAGAACAAATCCTTAGCATCATATGTTAGTTTCTCAGGTTTCAGTAATTCATCGTTGGTTTTCAAACCAAAGAGTTTGGGCCACATCTTCTTCGTCATCTAATACACTTTTTGACCTATTCTAAACTCAAATTCTTCACCGTTTCTATTTTGCAAGCCAGAGTAAAATATCCGAGTCATACTCTCATTATACGAAGCAGTTAACATACAAAAATGATCAAGATTGGCATCCCTAAGCATCTTAGCAACATTAGTCATGTTATATTTTTCCAACACACTAACACCCACACAATATTGTTTTATAACACTCCTAAGTCTACAGGACTTATGATAAAATTACAGACAATCTTTAGGAACATAATTGCTCTCCCTAAATGTTGGAACCCTAGAATACGAAGATGATTCCACACTTTTTCCTTTACTTTTGGCTGTCGACTTGAGTGCCATTTCAGAGAGATAGTGGTATGAAGTATTACCTTTGTAAGATGTAGGTAGAACACGATGAACACCCGAAGAATAAATAAGTTGCAAATTTGTGAAATCCCAATTCAAACCCTTCAAATGGAATTGAGTATGATGTATGCTTTAATCCTTGAAATTGATGATGGAGATAGAATTAGGTGTGACTTCGTATTGAAATAGGAAGAAATTTTGTTGAATTAGGTTGAGATTGAAGGTTTTTTGAAGATTGAGGGTTGTGGGGCGTGGGTGGTTTCCTTTGGGGAGGTTATGAATGTGTTTGATTGTGAAAGAGGAATGGTAGGGTTATAGGATGAATGGACGGACGAGATTAGATCTCAAAATTGCACAATTTCAAAACTGATGTATTAGAATCGATTCTCATCAATTTTCTGTTTATCCTCAGCCTCCTGATGTGTTGAGAATCGATTCTGCCACATCCAGCATCGATTCTCACTACTTTACTGGTCTATCGTTTGGAGGCCTAATGTGTTTAGAATCGATTCTCATATGTGAGAATCGATTCTGCATAATTTTCTGTTATGGTATGGGATATCAGACGAATTGAGAATCGATTCAGCATAGTGCAGAATCGATTATGAACGACTTTCTGGTTAATTAACTGGTGAAGTTCGTGACGTAGTTCTCGAACCATGCCACAAATGGATTCTGGCTAGTTTCTGCTATTTCTTTGCTGTACTTCGTGAGATAGATACGAATTTTGACACTAGTTCTTGCATACACATATCTCCTGAACTCAGCTGCAAAAATCTCTTAATTATGTACGAAACTTGCATAAACTGATACGGAACACGCATAAGCTGTTATAGAAACTTGTTGGTATAATCAATTATATAAATTAAGTCAAATATGTCCGTAAGCTGTTTTGATGATCACTTATAAATTGTCATTAAAACCACTTATATACATGTCAAAATATTATAATTCCATCCATTAACTATTATGAAACATGCATAAACTATTTTCATAAACTGTCATCAAAATGTTACTCAATTATGTCCATAAGCTGTTTATATAAGCACTTATAAGCTGTCAACAAAAAGGACTTACATTCATTCCTAAGCATCAAAATTACATACATAACCTATTTTCATAAGCACTTATAAGCTGTCATAAAAACGGACTTACATTCATTGTTCAAAATATCAAAATTACATCCATAAGCTGTTATCAAAAGCACTTATCCTATTGGATTTGACTACCACTTACATCAAAATACCTTATAACATGTGAAATTGATTTAGTTCATCCACAAGCTGTTATCAAAAGTACTTATGACATATGAACTAAATCTATTACAACCATATAAGCTTAAATTAAACACATGAGCCCACCGTAAGCTCTCTCATGATATTGTGATGGGGTCACCTTCTTCAAATCCAGTTCCAAAGCCAACCATATCTGGTCTTTCAATGTTCATTAGCCTCACAAACTCAGCTTGCCTATCCACATATCTATCCTCCCACTCAGCAGCTTCCTCATTCCGGTTTTTACTCCACTGAACACAAGTCTGAGGTAAAGGACAGTCAGGCTTCAGCTTAACATTGAGAAAATGAATTCCATCCACAAATAGAAGGCACGTTACATGCGAAGAAGTGTTTGACGGTGGTTTGCCTCGCAGTGGGAAGAAAATTTCACAAGTACCATATTGCTGCTCACACAACATTACTATAGGTTTTTGGTAGTAGCTAGCAACAATGTGGCCCATATCAGGGAAGGTAAACCAAAACTTTATGTCACAAATACCACGTTTTGGAATGACTTTAGGTGGTTTTAGAGCTTCCAATATTTGATCGTAGCGCTCCCTATCACCGTACAATCTGATATATGCAGCTCTGTGTTGATTTAACTCCTTTATCATGTCAAGCTCTATCAAAGTAAACTGTTGTTCACTTTTACCCCTGTCCATCGCAATCGAGCGATATCCACAGTATCCTTCTCCCATGACGTCAATTATCTCATCAATCCACTCGTGCATAAAAAGAGGAATCGATCCAATGTGAGGGAACTTATTACGCAAGGATTGTGTAGAACCTCTTCTCGGCTTAGGCTTCGATATTGATGCTTGACTTTTCGGAATAGGCTTCGATTGTGATGTTTGAGTATCCAGAAAGAGCTTATCGACTTGTTCCCAATACGAAGGGTCGCGTGTAAGGGAATTTGTCTTCTTCTTTTTCTTTGCACCGGTTGACTTAGCACCACTTGAATTAACACGTTTTAATTTAACTTCTGGTACTGACACGAGTGTGGTCTCTGGCCATGCAAATTGACGCAGCCCTTTTTTGATTTGAGCTCTCATGGTCGAGTCTGCTGCTCTTAACCGTGCCTACAAAATTAAAATTACTGTTAAACACATGTTTTTTAAATCATTAACCATTAAGAAAGCTTATAATATAATTTACATTCCATTAATCTGAATAGCTTTCCACTCTTCTACACACATCCAATCGTCTTCAACCTCACCAACTTCGCCCTCGTCAAAAACCAACTTCTTCCAAAGATCATCCACGTCATCAAGTGTAATAGGAAGGTTGTCGTTAATCTTTTTAGAAATGAAACATGCACAAGGCAACCCAAATGTTGATCTCAACATACAGCCGCAGTTTTCCCTTTCCATACCAACCTCCTCAACCTCAGCAGCTTCCTTGTAAATGAATTTCAATGCCTTTCTAGAAATCTTACACACCAATTGCTCATACATCATAGATCCCGCATGTCTGTGTTCAACAACAGACAAGCTCTTACCAAAATTGGCTTGTATTTCAGTGAATTGGCCGGTCAACGTTTTCTCAACGCATTGCCATAACTTCACAAAATCAATCTTGCTGTCTGGTATGTTTCCCTTCAATTAACCATGTGCAGATTCAACTCTATTTGACGTAGTGTTACCCAGATGCATAACGCGGTCAATCCACGCATACACAAGCCTCTCTTTATCAGTTCTTAGAACAGTTTTTTGAACATATTCGAGAAACTTGGGCCACTGCGAACATATATTGCTGAACTTATCAACAACCTCCAAATATTCCTCTTCCGTAGATGAAAAAACAACGATGTCAAAAGCTTTCATCACCCTTTTCACAACATCAGTCGCCTTCACCTCCTTGGTTTCCCGAACTTTGCACAATATCTTCGCTTTAGCTTTAACATTCTTTCTAACGTGCAACGTACAAACCAACGATTTTGACTTTGGAAAAACAACAACATTAGAATTCATTAGTGCAGTACACCTGTCTGTCACAATGACGCTCGGTGACATGTCTTTGCTCCTCAAAAGATCACGACAAGCTTCAAGCGCCCAAGTAAAATTATCTCTTTTTTCATTGCTTAGCAAAGCAAAACAAACCGAATATGTCTTCATAGTCGAAGTGACACTGACTATTTGAAACAATGGCATTTTGTACCGGTTTGTCTTATAAGTGCAGTCCATCACCAAAACTGATGGAAATGAGTTGAACAGTTTTACAGATTTCGGATGTGCGAAGAATATGTCCTGAATAGTCGAAGTCTCATCAACCGTCCTATATTGGTAAACATAATTTTTACCTTCCAAACATTTGATTAGATGTTGCATCTCCGTCATTGAATCCCTAATGGTAACCTTTGATCTGTGACGCGCGTTGTATACTTGCTTGATTTCTGTTGCATTTTGAGGATCTCTCTCTTTCAAAGTGGAGATAATATTTCTTGGCGCTACCAAATTCCTTGTCATTTCATCAACTAACGCTTTCTCAGACGGTCTCAAGCACCCCGCAAGCAAATGACCCTCCAAAGCAACATCCAACACATGGTTGTGTTGACCTCTAACAATTAATAGACTCCATTCTTTTGTTGCGCGGTAATATCCACGGAGCCTAAAGGGACATCCACATTTCCTCGTGCCAAGCCCTTCCAACTTTGTCTTCTTATTTGTGGGCTTGTACGTACCCCCCCTTTCACAATCCAATACAAAGAGCTGCTTTCTTCTATCTGAACCGTAGTCCGACTTAACAATCGCAACAGAAAACTTCAGTTTGTCGGCTACGACCCTAACCCAGCAAATCAACTCACGATCAGCGTATATTTTATCGGTCTGAAAATGAGCGTTTGTATCTATTTCTATCGGCTCAACTTGCGCCGAACGGCTAGAGTTAGAATCAACTATTAGCACATCCTCTATTGGTGCAGCTGGTGCTTCTGCTTCATCAACCATAGACATCCAAGACTGCAAACAAATTCAGCAACATAACAAAAATTTAATAAACTTTCAAGAAAGGCCAAATATGTGGGCAAAACCAAAACAAACCAAAGCCTACATATTTATATCTCTCTACAACACATAATGATCGTCATTTCAAGTGCATGAATAAATAAATAATCAAATTGGTATGAATCAATAGGCTATAGCAAATAAAATTAAATTTCTCATGCAGGCAGAGCACTACTTTGTGACTTATTACCAGAACCATGGCACAACCATAGCAAACACCACAAAATTTGCCCAGGCGCGCGCATATGGGCAGCACTTCGTGACGTACTCCCCGAACCCCCAGTTCGTGAGATAGACCACGAACTACACCAGTGTCAGCTCTGACACTGGCTTGACATGACATCTAGAACAACATACAAAAACAACAACACAAAAGAATCGGTTCAAAGTGGACATTACCTTATGTAAACGCTTTAATGATTGTTTGTTGCTCTAACACCAACGCCAATGCTGATTTGTGAGCTCCAAGTGCAAAAATCGCCCAAGAGATCAGAGAAAGAGTGTGATAGAATAATGAAGAAGGAAGAAAAGGTGAACTAGGGGTTAGTATATAACGCTAAAATTCATGAGCTATAACCCGAACTACAGTTCGGGGAATAACTCACGAAATGATCATGGGGGGTGGCAGGAAAATTGAAAAATTCGTGACGTATTCCCCGAACTGCTGTTCGGGTTATACGTCACGAACCATAGGCAGGGGGGGTGGATAATTAAACAATTTCGGGACGTAAAACCCGAACTGCAGGTCGGGGAATACGTCACGAATTTTATTTGTGAGGGTAAAAAAGGTAGTTAGGGGGGAAAAAGAAACTTGGTGGGGGGGATTGAGCAATTTTTCCATCATATGGTAAAAAATTTGGGGAAAAATTTGGTGTGGCTATAGTCACACCATGCCTTAGTGTGTATCCGTCCATGCAGCAAGGTGATGGTTGTTCACACTTCACATTTCGCTGATCCTAAATTTGGGTAGCCATGGAAATATGTAAGCAAAAGATAAATGAACAGAAATATATAAAAAACTTTGGTTGTGATTTAGATCTAAATACACATACATAGTTTTATAGAATCTAATATGTCATAACAACCACAAAAAGTGTTGGCAACACCACAACCACAAATCTCCATAATTCAATATTTAACTTAAACCCTATCTAACTCAATACTCTCCTTTAAAAACTCTAAACTCCCATAACTCAAAATGCATCACATAGCAACACAACAAATATGAGTAAGACAAAATCATTGTTGAAACTCGCTACTTCAACTAGCTAGTTCTCAAACACCATATCCATGTTGAAACTCGCTACCTGTAGTTGCTAGTTCTCAAAGGAAGATGAAGCTTAAACTAGCTACTACAGGTAGCGAGTTCTCATCGGCAATGCAAGCTTAAACTCGCTACCTGCAGTAGCGAGTTTCAACTGGGACGAGACAGTGAGGCAGTTTAGAAATTCTCTGGAAAGGGGGACATCATGGGTTTATTTTTTCCTTTCAGAGTTATTTAAAGGAAATCAAGTCAAGACTGTATCGATATAAAAATGAGTTTTTTTTTTTAAATGCAAATAACATTGACAAAATTGCATATTTTACTAAATATTCCCTTTGGATTTATTTATAAGTAAATTTCATATTTTAGATATATTGAGTAACTATTAATGTATCTAATTTGTTTCCTATTTTACCCTCAACTTTCAATATTTCTAATAACAAGCAAAGTTGAAAGCAAATTTATAATCATCTTTAACATATATAAGTTAGCATCATAAAAAATACATATCACATTATGTGCCCGTTTAACACGCTAGTTTATGATAAATTAAATGCATTAGTTATTTAATGTATCTAAAAATTGAAATTGACTTATAAATAAGGTCGGAAGGACTGGTGAACAATTTGATTAATTTATCTCGTAGCATAGGAAAAGAAAAAAAGTTAAAAAAACTATTCAAATACTTTTGCACTCAAGTAATAGAGAACCTCTGTCACATTTGTCGAATTACATTATGTTTCTAAATTTTGGAACAACAATTATTTGCAAACCTCAGCCTTATAAATTTCATCACAATGTTTTCATAAGTTTAGTTTAATTGGTATAGATATTGTACGTAAAGTGCAGGATCATGGTTCCATATATGATATGTCCACTTATTTATTTTAAAGGTAAAATTTTAGCCATACGACAAAAAAATCACTATACTTTCATTTTAACCATGTCTTAATCGGAGAATATTGGACAATATGCAACTGTTTGCGGCCAAAACTATGACATCAATCAGCGTCTCGCACTACCACGTACAGTCCTCGGCAGTCAGCTGCCATCTTCATTAGGACCAGTCACAGTGACATTCAGATTGTAATGATCAGTGCAAGGCAGCCTCCATATCTCACTTGTGACCGAGGTATAAGAATTGGATTGAAATTAGATTGGAATAACATGTCTTATCAAAGTTATTAAAACTTCTAATAGATCGAATTGATTTCATGCAAATGTCTTCAGTCATGGGAAAACTAACACCCCCAAAGCACCTTTTGTCCCTTATCCTCCAAATTTCATAGCACAAGGCAAAAACTACTTCATTATGTTGAACTCATAGAAACCATGATTTATTTGGTTTATAATACATGTATTTGGTCTATAATACATCATTCATTCGATGAATTAAAAAACAAAGTTTCTCTTATACGTAGTATTAAAGATCAGAGAAAGTGCAATTGTTATTGTTGTTGTTCTTATTATTATTATTATTATTATTATTTTTCAATAATGCAATCATAGTTTTGTTGGACAGGGCACGCAATAATGTTCCTTTGCATTATACTCCTATTCTTCCTGTCCCGCTACTAGAGACCAACAGTATTTTTGTAGACCATAGAGTAGATTTTCATCTACAAGACTAACTTGATCCTTAAATAATGATTTGCTACTCATCCAACTTACTTAGTTCACCATACTGAAAATTAAACATTCTTCTAGTACTAAGTTTTCAGAGGTTAAGATTTACTACTACTGTCACTACTATTATTGCATATATATATGTATACACTCTCATCATTATATCATAGCCCTTTATTTATTTTGTTTAGGACGAAAAATGCACAAGGTAAGGAAAGAGGTGACTTCAGGGAATCTAACCTCTAGGCTTGTTTTTAGTCATTACTCAGTTTTGTTTCTTCCTATAATCCTATTGTTATTTATTATATGTTCTATTTTTGTTTGATTTTGGAATGTATTTCAAACTAGCACCCACATATATATATATATATATATATATATATATATATATATATATATTATAACATTGTGTAATGTGTGATCTACTGCCCAATATATTATTGATGACTTTGTTTCACAAGGATTCATTTGTTATGTATCATACTCCACACAACACTTGACGTCTTGACTATTTCTATTAATATATATATTTTTTTAAAATCGATATATATGTGTGCAACTGTAGAAATTAATCTCTCAAGTCTCGTGAAGTTCAATAAATGGATGAGAAACTCATTCCAAGAGTTTTACCATTGTTGCACGCCCAAATCAAGAATCGAACTCATGACCTTGATTAAGCTAAAAGGTATCAGCATCATCTCATTTAAATGCACTTGAGTTATTTGTATTAATATTAACAAGTAGAGTTAATTTCTACCAAAACTAATAGCTTACTTTTTTAATGAAAAAAAAAAAACAGACAATTAATCACAAATGCAATACATATTTTTCATGGCTGAAACACTATTTATTCATGGAAAAAACGATTCATTTGTTATGTATCATACTCCACACAACACTTGACGTCTTGACTATTTCTATTAATATATATATATATTTTTTAAATCGATATATATGTGTGCAACTGTAGAAATTAATCTCTCAAGTCTCGTGAAGTTCAATAAATGGATGAGAAACTCATTCCAAGAGTTTTACCATTGTTGCACGCCCAAATCAAGAATCGAACTCATGACCTTGATTAAGCTAAAAGGTATCAGCATCATCTCATTTAAATGTACTTGAGTTATTTGTATTAATATTAACAAGTAGAGTTATTTTCTACCAAAACTAATAGCTTACTTTTTTAATGAAAAAAAAAAAACAGACAATTAATCACAAATGCAATACATATTTTTCATGGCTGAAACACTATTTATTCATGGAAAAAACACCATTTACATCAAAGACCATGTATCACATGGTATTTGCACCCAAGGTTGTGGCAAACAAATGAAATTCTATTACAAAACAATTAAAAGTTCGAACACTTAATAAACAATACTTTGAGCAAGAAATTGATTTGCCATTTACCATAGTCTTATAGACAAACCAATTGCTTCTCAATGCAAGTACTATAGTCTGTTACAAATATGTAAAGAAATCACTTCTCAATGAAACATGTTGAGCTAATTAACAAATTGGAAGAGGAGCACCATTCCACTCTCCAAGACATTCCAAAAGAGGATCAACAATTTTACCTTGACACATAGCTGTGAACAGTTTGTCACACTCTTCGCCTGGCGATATATTTTTTTCTCCGGTTAGCAACGCAGTTCCCAACTCCTCTCTAATAAACTTGTACAACGGATAAGACCTACATTCCTTAATCTTGTTTGAAATTCCACATTGCCCGTTTTCATAGGCACTTCTTGTACTTTCAACCTCCTTTGGTAAGATAGCTTTCAACTCGTCCTCAAAAGTCGCAATCTTTTGAAAGATTGATGTGTTTGAATTCTTCTCACCATCGGCATTTACCAATGCATGATCCACAAGCACTTGTCTCAACTTTTGCATCAAAGGGTATGTAGCTAGACAAGGATCATCAGCATAGGCAAATACATACTCCCTATCAACAACTTTGAGCAAATCTTTCTCACAGAATCTAGAAGGGTGTAGTTCTCCGTTGACACCGGTTGTGAGTGTCCTCTTCGCGACTTGGCTTACAGTATTCTTGACGGTGTTCCTCAAATTCTCCTCCAAATGCCTCAAGTCAATCGCTTGGCAAAGCGCGATCAAGTAAGTGGCAGACATGAGCTTTAAGATTTCAATAGCTTCATTTGTTTTTCTAGAAGAAATCAAACCCAAAGAGTTAACATCTTGGTTGTGTTGCTCAGCACTTTGGACATGGGTGGTGACAGGATTAGCAAGATATTGTAACTCAGAGCAATAAGAAGCCATAGCGATTTCGGACCCCTTGAAACCATAATCCAAGCTTGGATTCCTACTAGCAGTGAGATTTGAAGGCAGACCATTGTTGTAAAAATCATTAACAAGCTCGGAGAATTGCGCAAACATGAGTTTACCGATTGAAGCTAGCGCTAAGCGAGTGTTATCCATTGAAACTCCAATAGGTGTTCCTTGAAAGTTACCACCGTGTATGGCCTTGTTCCTTGAAACATCGATCAAAGGGTTGTCGTTGACCGAGTTAATCTCTCTTTCAATAGACTTGGTTGAAAATCTAATGACTTCAATCAAAGGACCAAGCCATTGAGGTGAAGTTCTAAGTGCATACCGATCCTGTTTAGGCTTTTGCAAAGGATCAGTTTCGTGTAACTTTTTAGCTGCTTTAACATATGCGCTTCCATCCAAAATATGTTCCATAATAGCAGCAGCTTCAATTTGACCAGGGTGATGTTTTAACTTATGAGTCAAATGATCAGTGAATTCAGGCTTCCCTTGCATCACTTCAGCGAAAATCGCTGACATAACTTCGGACAAAACCGCCAATACATTCGCCTCAAACAAAACAATAGAAGCTAAACCAGACCCAACCGCAGTACCATTAACAAGAGCAAGACCTTCCTTGGGCTGCAATTCAAAGAAATCAGAACCAATGTTTGCAAGTTCAAAAGCTTCTTTAGCACTCAGAATTTCTCCGGAGGGTCCAACTGCTTTGGAGTTGGGCCTTCCGGTTAACAAACCGGCAATGTAAGAAAGCGGAACAAGATCACCGGACGCTGTGATTGTTCCGCGAAGAGGTAAACATGGAGTAATGTTGTTGTTTAGAAGCTTTGTGATAGCTTCCAAAATTTCAAATCTAATTCCAGAGTAGCCTTGAAGAAGAGTGTTGATTCTCACAAGCATTGCAGCTCTAGTTGCTGTGTGTGGTAGTGTACAATTAGATTCTGTACCATTGCCAAATATTCCAGCATTCAAAAACCTGAAATTAACATGAGCAAAAATAGTAAGAATTATGTATTCATAGACTAATTAGTAGTAATATTTTTTTTAACGACAAATATACTATTAATAATAATCAAGTCTTTATAGAAGACGAATAGAGACCGATAGATAAAAAAATACAAAATAAAAATGTCGTATATAAATGGAACACCACTAAAATATATCAAACTATACCTTCATTTCTAAACTAAGTCATAGTAAAATATTTAATTCTAAACTAAATCATGTATTACAAAATAATTAAGAGATCTAATTATCTTTCACTTCATTGACTAAGTCATATCATAATATAATATAATACAATGATTAGTTTAGGGTCAAAGATGGTGAGTTTGGAATTACTAGTATTCTTTTGAAGAAGGGTAGTAGCTTAGAAGAAGGTTAGGCAGTCAACAAAACCACACATCACGTGCAAACCACTTGTCTGGTTCTAATATATTTTAGCTAAACTAAATCCTAACATTAATTAGTTGGTTAATTAATTAAGTGGTTAATTAATTATATTAACTAATAAATTAACTGGCTTTGTGCTGGACCACGAGTTAGGATCCAGACATTGAGACACATGACATGTGTGGCCTGGCGATGGATGTGGAGAATTCTCACCCTAGCCTTTGTTGAGTACAAAATTAATTATTTTTTTTTTTGACGTAAAAGATAATTTCATTAAGGATAGTCCGGCAATAAATCAAAAGCCAAGACTGCAGATATACAAGGTGGAACCTCTTTAATCCACATATAGTCCGGATTATAAAGACTAATTAACTACTTGTTAATTACTACTTGTTCTCTTTTGTACTTAATAACTAATAACTAATTAAGTTTCTATGTACACCAAATATATTTGTAAATAGATACTTTTGACAAATTGGAAGGTTTTTTTTTTCTTCTTTGCTAATAAAATGAGGTGAGCTTTTATATTTTCCAAGTATTCTTGTAGTCAAATATGTGCTTTAGTACAATATATATTTTTTTGACTAATGCTTTAACACAATATATGTCACACATAATTTTTTGATTACAAAAAAAGATTTGAACTTCTTTTGGGTTAATTACTAAAAAAAATTAATAATTAAAATAAATGTTTTCAGTCAAAGAAAATCAAATAATTGTAAAAAAATTCCTAAACTTTCTGTTTTAAGGTAAGCAATTGGGTCATCATATATGGAGTATACTTATTTTGTAAGTTATGAGATTCTATGAATAATAAAATTTAACTAAGTTGCCTAAAACATCTTTTTTTGCTTAAAAGATTAAGTTAGCAATTTGACCTTTTTATTTTTTTAGGTGTACACATTTTTTTTTCTCGATAATTTTTAAGTGATATCTCTGGAGTTTGGTTGAATATGTATTCATCACCCAATCATTAATTATTAGTAATTTGGTATTGTCTTTTTAGTAAAATTAAAAGAAATTATTGTGTTAGTATGAGTTTAATTCAATTGATAAAGACCTCACATTTTATAAGTAGTGGGGGTTTAAACTTCAAACACTCTATTTATATTAATTCTAGCCACTTGACTAAAAAAGAAGCTATTGTGGCAAACAAAAATATTTACAACCTCATATCAAATTAATATTGTTTGTTTTACTAATAGATATATTATTTGTATTAATATTTAGGTTAGTAGTATGAGTGATATTAAAGTAAGCTCATATATATCCCTTTAATTTAATAGATATTTTCTCTGGTCATTAATATAAGAATTTTTTTAATTTATTGAATGATTGATTGATGTATTTAATCTATTAAAAACTATAAAGAGAGTATATTCTTAAAACCATTGACATGATCATAACTTAAAAAATAAAAAGTATTGTTTGACATCATATGTTAAAACAAATACGCATGCCGATAACGATTCCTCAACCAATCTCCTTATAAATTAGTTTTAAGCAAGAATCATATTTTAATGGGTTTGAATAATAAATTATCAATTTTCGTTTTTTTTATTTACTTTTTGAAGCGATCAATTTTCGTATTTGGTCAAAAGAGAGAGCTTAAATGAAGGTAAATTCATAAAATAAAGTAAATGGACACTAAAAACTATTAAGGAAAAATAATATCTAATATAATTAATTAACATGTTCATTTTGTTAAAAAGAATCAATCAAGGAGTTGGAGACTTAGTGACATGTTTTGCAAAACACGACAGACGTGAAATGCATGATATATAACATTTAATAAAAAATAATATTTTGTTGGTGATCCTAAATGATGATTTTAATAGTTTTAGTCTAAGATTGATTCTGATTAAAATTGTATTAGATAATAATTAATTACCTAATTAGCTCCTTCTGCAAGGCACCTCCCTGCTTGGTTCTCCGGTGAGAGGTAGCACCGAAACCGGTGGTAACACCATAACTATCGGTCCCATTGTTCATGCTGTCCATCACCCAATCACTACTGGCCTTAACCCCGGCCCTCGCCGATTCAGACAGCTCCACCCTCACACCACTATCATGTGAAGCAATTCCAGCCACCTGAGCAATGGTAAGCGTCTCACCGCCAATTTTAACGATAGGATTACGGTATTCCGCCACCATACGCTTCACCTCATCCAAATGACTCCCCGCCAAGGACTCCGCCGCTGCACCCCAGTTGAGGGGATCACCAACACTTTTGGTCACACAAAAAGTTGCTTCAGCATGGCCATTGGTAACTCCCTCCATTATGTTAATACTAACTTTGAGAGGGGGTGTAGAAAGTAATAATATATAGTGATGATGATGAATTTTAATTTGATGAGAGGAGAGGAAATGTATTTGTTATAAGTTAAGTTGTGTTGGGTGGGAAATAATGAACAATGATGAAATTATTTCCTGAGGAAGTGAGGAAGAGATAGTGGACCATATATAAAGAAAAAATATTGATAAAATAAAAAATGAAGAAAATAATGTGTTGGGACCAATTGAAATCTTGTGCGTTGGTGTTTGGTAGGTGGGAATAAGGAGTGGTAGAGATGCATGAAGGAGTGTAAGGGGGTTGGTGGATAAATAATTACAAACGTTGGATCTAAATCGGCGGCTAATATTGTGCAACGTGGCATATATTTTAATATTGGTGTGCTTGTGTGGACAAAAAAAACACGAAACCTAACTATAGAGAGTGGTAGTTGGCCACAAAGAGTGGAAAGGAAATTGAAAATGTGGAATACAAGGTTACACAAACATTACACCAACTACATTTTTGTCAAGTGGACTACCCTTTTTCATTTTTACTTACTACTCGTATTTTTAAGGAATAATAATAACAATAGTAGTAGTTAGTAGTGGTAAGATCTAAAATATATTTGACTAAAAAGATATTTTAAAGTATTAGTACTATTTAGATCATCTTCAATGATAGATATTAAGTGATTAACATTATGATTTTTAAGCGGGTCAATTCAAATTTATGATACTTTTTATTTATTTATTGAATTTATGATATTCTTTTAGTAGTGATCAACACGGTACCAAGAATGTTTTACATTAATATTTTACCGCTTTGTGATCTAGGGTTTTATAAAGTTTCGGGAATTATGTTTTTTTATTTTTTATCTTGAAGTGATTTTAAAGATATTATATCATCATCTATGTATTCTTAACATAGTGCCGTTACGGCTAATTCATTTATGAGTTATTGTAGTATTAACAATAATAAACAAGAGTTTCACAACAAAAGATAAAAGATATTATTATTGTAGTCTTAACAATAATAAACAAGAGTTTCACAACAAAAGATAAAATCATACAAAGCGCAAAATAACACCAACATCAAACTCCTTTAACCAAAACATACACATATACGATGCAATGGATTAAACCACGCAAAATCTTTTTTGCAAGATATCTACCACCACCAAAATATTGTTTTCACCTTATCAAGAAGCACCTCGACTCATACTTCCTTTGGAGCAAACACTCTACCATTCCATTCTTTCCAAATGATCTAGAAACTAGTCAACCACACCACATGAATACTCGACCGAACATCTTTTCCAAACACAAAAGAATTACAAAATTGCAAAACATGATTCTCCATAACATTTGGTAACTGATCAGAAATGCCCATCAAAGACATAATTTTAATCCAAAGGCTTTAAGCAGTGCTAGCATCATAATCAAGGAACAAATGGTTGGAAGTTTCAGCTACTCCACACTCATCACTTGTACACACTGTTGGATCTACAAGAGTGATTCCAAATTGTCTTAGATTCTCTTTCGAGGGTAACCTGTTGTTTAATAACAGTTGCGATGTAAAAGTTGATACCATCAAAAGGGCAACCTTATTCAAAATAAACTCTTCATACTCAGACAACGTAAAAGGGGACAATCCGAGATAATATATAATTGATAAGCGTAAATAGATTTAAGGCCAGGTAGCAAAATTCTTTTATCTAGGACATTCTCATGCAAAAAAGACATGTTGCAAAAATTAATCACACATCGTGTCAGATACTGTATCCAATACCGATATTCGTCGGATATTTCCTGATATGTATCGGGGAAGTATCAAATGTTTAAACTTTGAATCAGACCTTCTTCCTAATATTGTTCTCAAACTACTGCCCTACACTCAACTCAACATCCTCCCTCACCTCACCACAAAGACGCATTCCACCCCCCTCCCAAAATTCTACCATCCTCAAAGTAAAACTTAGCTGCCAAGATCTTAAACCACAAACCTTCTTGATCAGTCAACAACCACCAACTACATTTCCCTAGTTAAATGAAGAAGGTTAACGATATTCAATAAAATTTCATAAATCGTTAATTTTAATAGGTCTTAATAACAAATCAAATGATTTTTAATTTTTATAATTTTTATATAAATGATCTATATGATATAAAATTTCAACCAATAATTAATTTAATAAAATTCATATTTATTATATTATTTATGACTTATGTATTATACACAACTAATTGAGTCAATCTTTCATATTAGACATTGCTTTTATTGAGATTGTGCATGCATTGAAATTCTTTTGACTATGAAGGAAAATAAAATGACTCATAATAATAACTTGTTTGGTACAATAAGCCATGATGGTTGCTTCACTTGAGTTAGGAACTCTTAATGTTTGTCAGTCATGATGCACTTATGATTTTTTGGAGTAGTACTATTGCTCACTTAGTTTCTTAGTTTATATTTTCTTTTTTCTTTAATAATAGTATTTCTCTTTCGTTTTCAATTGCATGAAGAAAAATTAATAATAATAATAATAATAAGAGTTAATACTTAAGCAATTTTAATATACAACTCAGCATGTCCATTATTATCCACTACAAAATATTCGTCATGCTTATGTGCAATATTGCTTTGACCTGCTCCAAAGTTTTTCTAACTAGAGTTGAATTCTTAATTTTAAAAAATAACATATGGTTTCATATATTTTTATATATTACGGTTCTTGTTGGAGTAGGTGTGTATGGAAGCATGATCTGCTCTACCAAACAAACGCGCTTTTACTTTGTTGACTGTGAGTGAATATTTTAAGTTGTTTTCTTATATATGTTCCAAACGTTATAATAAATTAAAAAAATATTAATTGATATAATGATGATCGACGTTAAATTTAATAAGAAAAATTACGGTTCAATTCTCACAATTACATTTAAAAGGAGATTGAAAGTTGTTTTAACCAAATTTTCTACTAAATCATCCACATGATTAATAAGTTGCATACGCAGATAATATAAGTAGTGTTGTGTAGAAATTTTAGATAAAATTAACATAAAATGTAATAAAAATGTCAATAATCTTATATTGATATCAGTAATATAAGAAGTTAGTTTAAAATTTTATAAATACAAAGGTCCAATTTAAAAAAATGTAATATAAAATATACAATTAATTTTTTATAAAGAAATCATACAATTAAGTTATAAATGAAAAACATTGAAAACCAAGTGTTCGAAATTTATATGTTTTAATGCAATTAAAGTTGACAATCGTATGTTTAGAAGAAGTCTTATTTTAATTGATGAAAAATGTCAAAATTATTAGATCGTATATTTATGATCGTAGTTTGATCTCTGATCTCTCTATTTTGTATTGTGTGGATTTATAATAATTTTTTCATTTCATCTATTTGGCCATTTCATCTTTTTTTTTTAATGGCAAATATATATTACTAATAACACGATCTCCAGACAAGACGAACAAAGATCGATAAAAGATGAACTACAAAACAAAGACGCCACATATAAGCGGAACACTAATGAATGAACCAAAACATACACCACCTAATAGAGGTCTACTTCTAATCTCATTCTTAAAAATAAAACGCTCCTCAGCTTTCAGACGACCAAAGAATTATCAGTCCGACCCAAAAAGATACTACTAGACGCTAACTCCAATCTCAAATCAAAAGTGATCGCCCATCAGAATCCAACAAGCAGTTTCGTGAGCCAAAAGTTGATGGTGCAACGGTAGAATGGAAAACTAGACATATAAGTCTCAGCTCGCAATTCACCTCCAAAAAGTCAACACTGACGGGGTATAGGTCAAACAGAACCAAAGAAACCTGCAAATCTCAACAGATTTGAAAACAAACATAAACTCAGAAAGAGTCCTGCAAATCTCAACAAATTTGAAAGCGGTCAGAGAATCAAGTATATAAAAAACTAATCACACACAACATTAACCACACTAACAGCACAAGATCCAACCACCACCTCACCAACACAAAATCCCCTCAACACTTCCACACAAGCACCTCCGCCCCTTCTCAACACCAACAATCACCAAACTGCCACCGCACCACCACCGCCATAACCGATGATGAGAAAACCATCATCAAAACAACAAACCTCCACCAATAGTGTCGCTGGAGCAAAACGAACCTCCACCACAAAAAAAAAACCCCGCAAAAAACCCGCCGAGAGCCTAAGACTAGAAAGAAACGAAACAAGACCAAAAATAAAAAATGAAAAACACAACAGAACTAACAACAGCAAAATCGAAAAACACAAAATGCCGGAAACATTTCATCTATGTACTAAATAAAAATTGAAAATCTTACTAAAGTTCTTATTATTATAGTAACGAGAAAAGCCTCTAGCATTGTGATATGATGAATTGAATTAATAAAGTTTTTAAGAAAAGTATATGAAGTCTCTTTAACAAACCTGGCCTAACTAGTGATGGTATACATTACATGCATTCGATGTTTCAAGGGAATTTTGTCACTATGTATGTAAGGGAATTTTAGGTTTTCAATTATTTGTCACATAATTTTTTTAAGACTTTGACGACGTCGGGGACTATAACAATTTTTTTATTTTTTATGAATTGTTTCCCCAAAAATATGATACATGAACCAAAACTAAGAACACGCAAGATGAATCAATCATTATAATATTTAAGATCAAAAATTAAAATTTGGTTGAAAGAGTGGCCGTTGCTAAATGCTAAATAAATTAGTGTTTTTGCACTACTACAAAAAATTTCTATATACCGACGGAATTTAGAGACGAAATTTATTTC
Organism: Trifolium dubium; assembly: GCA_951804385.1. Lineage (NCBI taxonomy): Eukaryota > Viridiplantae > Streptophyta > Magnoliopsida > Fabales > Fabaceae > Trifolium > Trifolium dubium. The sequence continues at coordinate 14,106,941 of OX638070.1, forward strand.
CTCTCTATTAGAGACGGAATTAGAGACAAAAAAAAGTGTTTAGAGACAAAAATTAAAATATATGTACCAGTGACGGACTTTAGAGACAGAAAAATCTGTCTCAAAAATATTTCGTCTCTAAATATGTCTCTAGTTAATTATATTTTTAATTTATAAATAAAAAAGTAATTTGAGACAGATGTTGGAGACGGATTTTTATCGTGTCTAATAATTTTTGTCTCTGTATTCGTCTCTAAAAAGTCAACTTGTTATTAAAGTAGATAATCATCTATCAGAGACGAAATTTATTCTTCTCTGAATTAATCTGTCTCCAAAATCTGTCTCTAAATGAAATAACATCGAAAATTCATCTCGCCAACAAATTTCCCTCCAAATATTTTTTTGTCCGTCCAAAATTTTAAATAAAATAATATTTTTTATTTTTTATAATAAATTTTTTTTAATGTTACAAAACACATTTTCCTTAAATCATATTGTTCTTCTCCGATTTCGTCATCCCATTACACATCTCATTTAATTTACCTTACCTATTCAATCGACATTGAATTTCTTTACTTTAATTATGAATTAACCAAAAAATAAATATTGCGATCTTTTATTTTTTGCCGTTCCAATTGTTTAGGTCACTTTGTCCCATTTTATTCCAAATTCGTATTAGCTTCAAAATATTGCTTTTGCAAATAGTATTTCAATGTTGACATATAAATAATTAAATAAAAGAATACTGCAAACTAATTAAATAAAATTATTAAAATTGGGCAAGAAGAAGAAGATGGAAATTAACATTGAGCAAAAAGAAGATAGAGAGGGACAGGTAGAAAATTAAAATTGAGCAAGATAGAAAAATCTGCAATATTTTGTTTTAAAGAAATGGAAATTAACATTGAGCAGGAAGAAGATGGAGGGGCAGGTGAAAATTTGACCTGAGCGTGAAAGATAAAGGGCTCGTGCATCCTGTACAAAACAGTGCATAATAACCACTCTCTCATCTCTCACAATGACCACTATCGAACCCTGAACCTCGCCTTGCTCAACCCATATATCCCCAACTTTTACCGTTTGAGCTATCTTATAGAAACAATATGTCTATGTCTTATATATATATATATATATATATATATATATATTATACCCTTAAATGTAATTTTACTGGAATAACTTAATATTTTATATTAAATAAATTTTTAACCTTTAAATACAATTATAAACTTAAATATAACCATACCAAAAAAAAAAACTTAAATATAAATATCTTATAAAAAAAACTTAAATATAAATATGTGTTAAAAAAACTTAAATATAAATAAAAAATACATGAAAGTGATATATATTTGAAAAACTAAAGTTTTTTTTTTTCTTTTTTAACAAAACTAAAGTTTGTTTTAAAAACAACGTTATTTGTTATATCTAAATTTAATCAATATTTTTTTTGGTCGAGACCGGGGTATTCACCACCAAACGCAGTGACTAATCTCTCGTTAGATTGGAGGCACCTCGAAGGGTGAGATAGCTGGCCCAATGATTTAAAGTTGCTCCATACCCAAGGTGAGGATCAAAAATTTAATCAATATTTGGTTACATATATTGATTCTTTAGACTTTATCTTAAAAAAAAATAAGATAATGGTTTTTTAGTAAATAATAATAATAATAATAATAATAATAATAATAATAATAATAATAATAATAATAATAATAATAATGGTTCTATGAAGAGTTAAAATTCTATAAATAAGATGAGTAGAATTTGTTTAAATTTTTAAGTGCAGAGTAAAATAATAGATCTGAGAGAAAAAAAATTAAAAGACTCATGAATATTCAAAAGGAAGAAAGAGTGGAAGACTCATTGAAACTATTGATGAGAGAAAAAGTTGAAGATTCGTTTGAAAAAATACAACAAAAATATGGCGTTGAAGAAGGAGAAGTTTCATCAAGAGTAATTGTTAATGTTCTAAAGGAAAAAAGAGTTGAAGACTCATTTGACGATATACAAGAACAAAAACAAGATGACAATGAAGAAGGAGAAGAAACTTCCCAACATATGGAAATTCAACAAGTGATTAGAGAGACGTTACATATCTATCTTCCTAACTTTTATTGATTTTTTTTTTGTGATAATCTTGTTACGTTTTATTTTTGATTTATCATAAAGAACAACTTTAAATCAATGATTGCAACTTTGAATTAACAATTATGTCTAGAACTTTGTTAGTTTATATGAATTATATGAATGTAGAGACGAATAATTGTGATAAACTTTCTGTGAAAGATAATTTTTTGTGATAAACTTTTATTAACAATTATTTGCAATTAGAGACGGATAATTTTGTCTCTGATAGAGACAAACTTTTATGCTTAGAGACGGAATTTCAGAGACAAAAATATTTGAATTCAGAGACGGATAATTTTGTCTCCAACAGAGACGAACTATTTTGCTTAGAAACGGAGTTTTAGAGACAGAATTATTTTTTTAATTCAGAGACGGATAATTCTGTCTCTAATAGAGACGAATTTATTGTGTCTTGAATTCAACATTTAGAGACAAATATATAAATTTCGTCTCTGAATCAGAGACGGATAAATTCTGTCTCCAATCAGAGACGGAATATAAAATCCGTCTATAATGGCTTAGAGACGAGGAAATTAACGACGACATCAAATCTGTCTCTAATTCTGTCTCTAACGTGCTTAGTGACGGAATATTTGCTTTTTAGAGACAAATTTTGACCGTCGATATTTAAGATTTTTCTAGTAGTGATCTGTCAATCTTTATTATGTCTTAATGACTTACAAAACTCTAAAATGATTAAAGTTTTGAGACGGAACTATAAAATTATAAAGCATGATCAACATTTTTGTCAAAAAACAAAAAGCATGATCAACATCTAACAGTTACATTTGATAACACACCATGAACGCCTATTCAATGGAAAATTTTAATCCACAAAATTTCAAAGAATGCACATCCAAAAAATAAGTAATTAAAATTTTCATTCTCACTGATTAAGAGAAATTTTTTTCATTCTCACTAGTTACAATCGTATACAAATAATAACAAATCCAATTGAACCATGCAGCGACAAACCAAATAATAATTTTAGTTGTTGTTACGTTGTTTGCTGTTGTTGTTGAAGAACAATATAATTATTTGAACCAAAACAGAACAATAAAATTATTTGCCTTTGGATATATATAAGAACAAAATAATATGCCTTTGGTAAGACAAGTATCAATGGACAATCGTTCTATGGAAGTATCTCCCAAACTAAAATAAAATATAAATAGCACTGTTTTTTTAGCGCTATGGTCTTCAAGAGAATATGATCCTTTTTTTTTTTACCAAAAAATAAAGATATTTATTCATTCAAATTGATAGAGTACATCGATACAATAAAAATTCAAAACAGCTAAAAACAAAAAGGATGAAACTGCATACAAACTTACAGTATCCATATTAATAGCATAAAACAGCAAATTACATATGCCTACAAATGTGATTACATTGAAGTGTCCGGAATACCCAAGTCTCCGGATCTGTAGCGTTGATGAAACCAAAATCATTGATTGGATCTGCACTTGATCGAAATAAATCCTTCAACTTGAAAAAAGAACACCACACAAAAGACGGAAAGACGCCGTACAAAGACGGGAAAACAACACACCATACCAAGACGGAAAAACAAAACAAAATCACACTAAAATGAAAAACTAAGGTGTGAAAATCACTTATTTTGATAAAAAGATATGCAAAAACAATTTGGAGGGGTGATTTTGGATCAATAATTGATCTTAAATCACCCCTCTTTGGTGGATGAAGAAGAAAAGAGGAATTAGGGTTGGAGAGGAGGCGGCTGGAGCTGTCACTCAAAGGAACTAGATCTTTGACCCGTGCCTCCGCACGGGTTTTATTGTTCGTATCATATAACAATAAAATACATAAAAAATAAATATGATTTTAAATAAAGTGACATTATAAAATTTTATAAACAATAAACTTAACATTTTTTCAAAAAATAAAAATCAGTTAATTTAACATGATAAACACCAATACTTTTGAAAAAAAAACAAAAAAACATTAATCATCATAAATTGTAAATTATTTCTCTATAGATCATGTTTAAAGTTACAATAGTTTTTCTCAAATATTGTGGGTTGAGTATCTCTTAGTTTTTCTCAAATATATATAAAAAAATCTTTACTGTTAAAAAAAAAGTATTTCCATAATTTGTCAAAAATAAAATAATATTTTTAAATAATATGATTTTGAGAGTCAAAGTAGCCGTAGGCAACATAAAATAGCAACTACCATAACGACCAAAACTTATACCTTAATTCCACAATACCATTTTGTTTCAATGCTAAAGGCAGAACAAATTGCTCTATAGCCATTCAAAGGATAAGAATAGAGTAATACCTTTTTTTTTTGTGTTGAATAAACCAATTAAAAGAGCAATACCTTTCAAATCGTGGATTGCAAGAATGGTATGGTTTGAATTGACACTTTTTTTTTTTTGCAGGAGTATGTATGGAGAGGAGATATTGTGTGTGAAACTTTTCTTCTTCGTGCAGCAAGAAAAATAAACAATAGAAAGTTTAAGAGTTTTTTTTTAATATAATACTACTACTTCTCTCTTGAAATATAAATGAAAGGTTTTGGACATCTGGCATGCAAAACATATATGGTTCAAGAACCAACTTGAAAAAAATTTATTCATAACAAAGAAAGATGAGAAAGGAGTAATAAGTGCTAAGAGAAAAATTGGAGAAATAAAATAAAATTAACAGAGAAAGTGAGAGATGAGAATGGCCAAATTTTAAGAGAAATAGAAACTAATTAAAGATGCTAGTATTAGATATAGGAAGTGGAGTCTTAATTAATTCTATGTTTTACTCTTTCAATATAAGTCAAGTCAGTGGCATGATGCATCTTTTATTCTATATGTTTGTTACGTTGTTTAAAACTAAAGCAACAACTAACTCTAAAATTTCCCTCCCATTATCTCTTAATTATCTTTTAACTCTAAATTTCTCTTTTCTAAACAACATTAAATCTGCAACGTAACTCTAAATTTCTCTTTTCTAATTAGTGGGATGGCTTAATTAATTAGTTTTGCTTTGAAACTTGAATAGATATGATATAGTTAGTTACTATGGTGTATAGAAACTAGATATGTATAGGTAATAGCCATCATTAATTGCATTATGCAAATTTTAGATGTGCAATTCACGGTAACTCTTGACCAATTACAATACTCATGATCAATTTTTTTCAACTTCCTTTCTTATTCTCTATTATAATATCTCTCTCAAACACAAACAAAACTGATAACTCATTGGTTCCACATCGTACCACCGTCTTTAAATTCCATTTCCGGCAACAACAAACATCATCAAGAAAAACAAGAACGAAATTCTTGCTCTATGCCATTAAATCTCTCTGTAGGTCTACTTCTATTTCATGATATAGGCATCTTCGCCGAACTACCATCACTTCTTCCGCGGTAAAGACATTTCCGACCACAACAGTCGCCTTACTCGCCTCTCATGACCTCATCTTTGTTGCCCTCTCTCTCTCTCACATTCTTATTTCACCTATTTTCTTTTTCTTTTTCATTCTCTTAACAGAGGCCTATGTTTGTCTTTTATTGAATGAGTTTTGTTTAATGGTTTGTTTAGTGAGAGTGATATTTGTTCTCAATTAATTTGTTTTGTGCATTGTAGGCATAAGGGAGTTAAGAACTCATTTGAGGGTATATATATGGCTTGATCCAAGGTTTATGAAGGAGGTATACTTATTTTCAATTTTTTCAAATAAATTGAAATTTTTATTAAAAATATTTTGTTGGATGGAGATTTTTATTATGTTTTCTTTAAGTATTTTAGTATTCACTATAAGTTTTATTTATTATAAATGGAAATTAATTATTTTATAAGAGTGGGTTTCTTTTTGAATTTGATTTGATGATTGTAGTTTTTTCAAATTTTGTGGGTTTATATTATTGCTTTTATGGTTTTATTTTGTTCTTTTTCTTCTCATTTTGTTCATTTCATTTGTTTTGATTTATTTTAGGGATTTGTCCTTAAGGAAAGGTGGACTAAGGGTTCTACTTGGAAGACTTGCTGATTGACATTTCTTAGTTTTTAAGAGATATAGTGAAAGACTTTTAGGATGTGATTATTTATTTAAGAATTAGATTATTGGTTGTTTTATGAAGGAGTTTTTTTTTTTTGTTTGTAAATGTGATTCCTTTTGTTGAGTTTTTTGTTTTGATTATTGTTGTACTTCTTAGTTTAATTTTCTAAAGTCTTTCACCATTTTAACCTGTGTTTAATTGATATGCATTCACACAATTATTGGTTTGGTGTACTAGAACTTATATAAACTTATATAAATTGATATGCTATTTAAATTATTAACCGCATCTTTTATTCTATATATTTATTACTATGCTTAAAACTCAAGCAACAATTAAATTTAGTTTTTTCCTCCCAAATACTAAAATTTCTCTTGCTAACTCTAATTCTATCACTTTTATTATTATTATTATTATTATTATTATTATTATTATTATTATTATCAAAAAACATGCATGTGGTACTTTCCAAAATTCAAATTGGTGTACTATTAATTAATGTATGATAATCTTATCTTAAGTATTCCAACTTCCAAGGCTTTGATTATTTAATTTTTCTAAAAAAAAAGCACATGTTAATTGTTATGGGTCTTGCTAACCAATGCACTCTATGCAATGGTTAAGGAACCCTAAAATAGTAAATTTTACATTGAAACAAGCATAACTTACACTTTGAAAAAGTTTGATGCACAAGTTCCAAGATAATTTTACTATTTTTAGTTCTTTAATTAGTACAATGTTTAGCATTTGCCAATTGTTATTAGTGATAATCTAATCTTACAGTATTCCAAGACTTTGATTAACTGATTTTTCTAAAAAATAACACATGTTAATTGATGTGTTAATATTTTCATCTACTAAAAGTTGTTGTTTTCATAGCACTATTCTTGAAAGCCATCCAACTTATTTTCTTTTCTAATGGAATCACAAAACAATAATCTGCACTATGATTTTCAATTTCTAAATGTGTATTATTTCTATTTTTATTTCTACCATCTATTACAAAGAAAACCTCTCTCTATCTCTATTGAATGATATTCTATATTCATGCAATGTTGATGAGGATGTAGTAGATGATGTACACAATTATGAATTTTTTAAACCCAATTAGTGAATCAGTACTTTTAAAATGAAGGATAAAACTTAAAGTCGGAGTTCCAATTATGTTATTGTGGAATACAGATTAGAAATTAGAAATAAGAATTATGTAATAGAACAAAGATGATTATAGCAAGGATTATAAAGTATGTATTTGAAAGAAAAGTGATTTCAAGAATTTTTATCATATATTTGATTGCTACACATAACAGCATATAAGACCCGGGCAACGCACGAGTGGAAGATCTAGTTCTTATAAGTTTTGAAAGACTTTAATCAATAATTTAAATTGGAACGACTTGTAGGCTATATAGCTAATTTAATTGCTCATAGTTATTATCAAAAATTTAAATTGCAAGTAAAAATTTAATTGGATGTCAGCTTTAATTATATGACACATTAGATAATATAGAGAGGGAAAATTTGATTTTTTTTTTTTTTTTTGAAAAGAGGGAAAAATAATTGCATTATTGACTCATTTAATGCTGGCATTTGAGAGGAAAAAATTAGGTTAAATTGTTGCTTAAATTTTAAGCAACGTAACAAACATATAGTATAAAAGATGTATATAGTACTTCCCTTATTAGACTCAAGGGAATATGATCCTAATGATCTGGAGTTTATGTAAAAACTAAAATTTGATTAAAAATTGTTTCTCCATATAAAAATCAAATTTAAAATTTTCAAACAATTCATTTTAAAAGTAATTCATTAATCACTTAATCATAATATGTTAATTTAAATAACACCATTTATTATCTTTAATATATCTCTAATCTAGCGAAAGAAATAATCATTGTATTCAACAGTAGATATCTTAATCTAGAAGTTTTGAATAGTGAAGGTTTATATTTTTTTTGAAGAAGTGAGGACTATCTCTTTTAATTATTGTCACATGTATTATAATACTAAAAAAAAATTAAATAGTCATTTTAGTCTCTATATATATGATGTATTCTTACCACCATATACAAATCTATCAAATTTGACTTATAAAATATACATTTTAGTACTAGATTAACTAATTAAAAAGATATAAAATTAAAATATTGTGAAATCATATATTTTTATTTTTATCATATCTTATTTTTTAGCAGGCCCGGCCCAACTGCATGTGCAGCATGAACATGTGCACAAGGCCTCTTAAAAATAAGGGCCTCTAAAAAAATAATTTTAGTAGTAGTATTAGTATATGTGGAAGTGTAAAATGTAAATAATATCATTAATTGGTCCAAGGAGCAAGTCCAATGTCAATAGGTCCAATGTCTAAAAAAATAATTTTAGTAGTAGTATTGGTTGATGAATTTACTTGTAAAAAATGCTACTAAAATGTCTTGTTTTATGTGAGCTAAAATGTATTATGTTATTATTAATTATAATACGAATATTTTTACTATTATTTATAATTTAAATTAAAGATTTTTTTTTGCACTTTTTAATTAAGGGCCTTTTTTTTAGTTTTGAACAAGACCTCAAAAACCTCCGGGCCGGCTCTGTTTTTTAGTGTATTTAATACTAAAAAAAATGATTTTAAAACTAAGTGAGGGCCTTGGCCCTCATATGCTCTAACCTAGGTCCGTCCCTGATGTATGATGATAGTACATTGTTAGCACATGAGCGTCAACTGACATGTCCTTGACAAAATCGATATGATCACATCCATTTGCTATTTCATGCCTTGACTGTCAATGTTTCTTGGTTGTAGGGAATCATGTACCATGACTCTGCTCATCATATGAAGACACAAAACCTTTGCATTTAGACTCCTGTAGGACTATCATGACACTAAATGTCACCAAAGATGAAGTTAACTTTTGTGATTGAAGGTGTGTGTTAGAAGAATAGATAGCTTTTATAAGAGTATAGTGTAAAAATCAACTCTCAAATTAACTTTTATATGGTTAAATATATGTCTTCCAAATTATACTATTATCCATTGAAAATTAAACGTAAAATTTTCAAAGAAAATATGTGTGCACGTGGACGTTAGAATTAGGGCGTGGTGAATGAAGCGCAGTGAAAAACTGCAAAGAATGGGTTGTGCACTTGTGCTTGTGCGTTGTGGTCTAATCTAATGGGTGAAATGTGTACAGAGATATTTGGATATTATTGGCTGTTAGTATCTTGTTAGTTGTTATGTTACGGCCAATATGTGCAAGTGGGTGTAAAATGATTTTGTTTGCTTATTTGTGGGTGGACAAAACGAAAGCTGTATTTTTTTTCATTTTGATTTTTTTTATAATTAAAAATGCTTCATTCAAATTGATAGAGATGCATTGAATATTATAAATGTAAAATTGCTAAATATTAAAAAGAATGAATCTTTGACCAAACTCACAACATTCACATTAATATAATACAACAATAATATACCAAAGTCTAAACATATGATAAAATTGAAGTGTTCAAAATATTCGTCTTCGAAGTTGTAATATTGAAAAGCAAACACCACACAAAAATGAAAAAACAAAACACTAATGCACAAAAACGACGAATAAACAAACAAACAAAATCACAAAAAGAAAAAAAGATTTAAATATATGTGAAAATCATTTATTTATCAAACAATTTTGGTTGCCAAGTAGGAGAACGGCGTTTCAACATCTTTTAAATGTGAGACTTTAATGTTCTGTGAACTTAACTTAGTTGGTAAGAATGTCGCATTATAAATGGAGTAATCTGTTACTTAACAAAAAAAAGTGAGAGTCTATAATTGCTAGGCTACATGAAGAAAAAAAATGGTATGTGAGTCTCATAGTACAACTTAATAACTTTAAGTTTGTTTGAGCTGCAAAATAAAAGTATAGGACATAACAGTACAATACAAGACAAGACATAACATCACAAAACAAACGTTTAAGGTATTGAACAAATTTTGTCTTGTAGGATATTTGGTGGAGAAAATGTTATTTTAGTGATTTAGACAACTTGTGCTGAAGACAAAAAGTTGTCCCGTGATTCAGTGGAGGACAAAAATATATACTTTTGTCCAACACCTTGACCCCAGTTTGTCCAGTACTAGTGACCGTTTTAAAATCAAACACAGTTGAATTGAAGTGATCTTAAAGTATATACTCTTAATACGATGAATTTGATTTGCAAAATAGTAAGTACCGAACATAATAAGATAATACATAACCTGACAAAATTGTATTAGAGAGACAAAGAGATAGTTTTTTTTTTATATTTGAAATAAAAAGGGTATTTTTGTAATTTTATAGTTGTACTTTGGACAAAAAATTATCCTTTGATTTAGTGAAAGACAAATTTTTTTGTATTTTTCTTGTCTCTTGCTAACTTTTTGTCCAGTCTCATAACCAGTTTTTAAATCAGGGTACAACAAATTTTTTTCTTTCTAGTCTCTTATTTTTTTAATAGATCAAACACATTCATAAGATCTCAAGTTCAATTGTTGCAAATGTTAATTTCAATGAGCTAGTCTATAGAAAATAAAAACACTAAATTTTAATGAGGCACAAAAGTAGATTGCGTATTAAACTCTTTAGATTAGTCGATCTTTAAATCGAATACCAAATTTTCAAAAAGTAAATAAAAATATTTTATTATATCCAAGGTCAAATTAGTAAAATGGCATCATTATCATATCATATCTTACCTTATCATCATGCACCATCATGTCCATAAATATCCCATTTCCAAACCCTCACTCACACTCTTCTTCATAAACCCTAATTTCACCAAAAACCTTATCCATTTTCCTCAACCATGTCTACCACTGCAACTTCCTTAGCATTTCCATCTCTCTTCACCAAAACCCCTCTCTCTTCATCTCCCCAATGTTTCTCTTCACTCCCTTCTCTTTCCCTCAACCCTAATTTCAAACCCTTTTCCATTTCTTCAACTTTCTCTCTGTCTTCTCGTTTTGTTTCTCGTGTTGCTGTTTCATCTGAATTTGACCAGGAAGAAGATACCTTTGATGATAGAGGTAGTAGCCCTAGCTACTCTGCCAATCAGAGGTTGTTCGTTGGTAACCTTCCTTTCAGTGTTGACAGTGCTCAACTTGCTGAGATATTTGAAAACGCTGGGAATGTTGAAATGGTTGAGGTAATTTACAAAGTTTGGTTTTTTATGTATTAATTGAGTACCCTTTTGGATGAAAAATATTGGGTTTGTGGTAAATTATTTACTTGATTTTGTTTTGTAGGTAATTTATGATAAAACCTCGGGAAGAAGCAGGGGATTTGGTTTTGTGACTATGTCTTCTGCTGAGGAAGTCGAAGCGGCTGCTCAGCAGTTAAATGGCTATGTGAGTTTATCTATCATGATTTGTTTATTAACTATTAAGATATTTTGTTTGAGATTGTGTTTGGATACCATATAATTCACTCAAATTAATGTGAGTGGCTTATCCTAGTAACCAATTTGTTTTATGTATGTATTGATGATGTTTAATTAGTTAATTGAAGTGCGAGTATAGTTACTATTACTCGTATTTAGGTACCCAATTGATACTGTTATATAATTTTTAAAGTTGCGCGTATGGTAATGGGTACATGTATTTACTTAAAATATGGATAAGGAAATGACTACGGTGACAACCTTATCCAAATTTATAGGAAGTTATGTGATGCGAAATGACTATGGTAATACCTTATCCAAATTGTCACTGTGGGAATGACTACCCATTGTAATTCCTATAGTTAAGTTTATATGATGTGAAATGTGAATATGTTTTACTATTATCTGTTATGATATGCATTGTTTTGGCCATTTGATTTTTAACATCTAATAAAAAGCATTTTTGGAAATTTATAGGAAGTTGATGGAAGGCAAATTAGAGTGAATGCTGGGCCACCTCCACCTCGTAATGAGAACTCCCGTTTTGGTGACAATTCTCGTTTTGGTGATAGTTCTAGAGGTCCTCCAAGAGGTGGTTCTGTAGATAGTGACAATCGTGTTCATGTGGGTAATCTTGCTTGGGGTGTTGACAACTTAGCTCTTGAGTCATTGTTTCAAGAACAAGGAAGGGTTATAGAAGCAAAGGTAATCTTTGACAGGGAAAGTGGTAGATCCAGAGGTTTTGGATTTGTGACTTACAGTAGCGCCGAAGAGGCCAACGGTGCTATTCGGTCCTTAGATGGTGTGGTATGCATTTGAATCTCTCCTCTTTGCAAAATGTGGATATTTTGTGAATATTTGTGGTTTGCTTTTTTGGTGACATAAATGTAGAGCTTTTTCATATCAATTCAGATTTATAAAATTAATTTTAGATTAAAAGTATTTCATCAGTATGAATTTATTATGGTTGAAAATTCATGCAATGAACATATCATAAAATGAACATATCTTGTTGGTTGGCCTTCAGTTTGAGGGGTTGGTGCTACATTGTTTATGTATTTAATCACCTAAATCTTGTATTATCTGGTATTCGTTGCAGGACTTGAATGGAAGACCTATTCGAGTCTCACCAGCAGATAGTAAACCAAAGCAGCGCCAATATTGAAGATTTTGCCTTTCATCTATACCTGATCAAGAGAGGACTTCGGTACTATCCTATACCTGTATATATAATATGTTGTGCTCTAACGCAAGACATCTTAGAATATTTGCGTTTATTTTCCTCTTGAATTTAGCTGAATCATCCAACTTGTTTTTAGCAGGTAGTTGGGAATGTGGCAGCAATTCATAGATGTTTTTGAACGGTTTGCGAAAGAATGCACTTAATACTTGGTAACTGTATCTACAACGAGTAGCAGTACCTAACAGGCTTCTTTCTGTAGATGAGATAATACTCGCGCTCTAGATTAAATAGATCTTATTTTGAATTGATTTGTTGTAGTGTGTATTTTGCTGCTTTCTTCGTAAAAGTAGATGCTAGATATTCAATGGTGTTATCAGCCACAAATTAATTCTATGGTTTACCTGTTAATCTGTTATGTGATTTATGGATCCCGTGAAATCTGTTTAGGGTGCATTTTTCATAATGTTGACCCCTTCCCCCACCCACTTCCTGAATCACAGCATTGCTGAAATACATTCATATACTATTCATGTTCTAGAAAATATTAACAGCCAACAATTTTTTTTATTATAAAAAATATTGAACTCAAATTTATAGACTAACATGTCTTCTTGTATTTAATTTGGACAGCTGCCTGCTGCTACCATTAATCAATCTCTTCATTCACCCTTAATTTTGTCTCACTCACTAGATTCTAGACTAGAGTCACGTTTATTCTGCCTGCCTTTTTAGTTTATAGTACACATTATTTATATTGGTTGATATATCTTATAGGAAAATGTTAAAATGTGCCATAAGGGTACATGTTAAGGATTCAAATGAGGAAACTTTATTTTGAAAATTGTACATTGAAACTCTCAAAAGTTAAAATATAAACTTTTATTTTAAAAATTTATTACTTTTAGCATCTTAAAATGTGCACTTAGAACACATGTTAACATGACCCTACAAACTTATACATGGTTGTGTATTATGAAATACTAGTTGTACAAATGGTAACACTATAACGAAAAGGATTAAAATTTTATATTATATAGAATATCTATGTCAAATTTTAAAGAAATGAAAAATTATTTGATGTTATTGAGATGCATCAAAATTAATGGTATTCAATAAAAATATATAAGATGTTAATTTTAATGGGTCTCATGTCAGTATAACACTAATTCTATCATTGAACTAAGATTTATAGACAATCTTGATTTAAGCACGATATATTTAGTATTATAAAATAAACATAAAAATACTTTTTTTTTTATTGTTCAATTCTAATCGGACGACTATAAATGTTGTGACTGCATGATTGCACAGAAAAAGCGACTGCATCTTATCCATTTCCTTGATGTCTGACACTAGCAGTTACACCAACCATAATTTTTAATCACACCTTTTTCCCTCCAAAGTATTACTTTCACACGCACAAGTAACTAATTGCATCACAATTCCTACACATTCACAAGTAACCTAATTGCATAACACTCCCTTTTAATAATTTATTACAAGGTTTCTTGCCAAAAAAATGCTTTTATAAAGTTATCGTTATCAAGGTTTCTAGCAAGAAAAGACAACGAATTGGTCTAAATGGTAAGAGTTTTGGTCTGCTTAAACATGTGGTCAGAAGTATGTAGAAAATTCAGTTGGAAGGGGAGAACCCACCTTGTGTGCCCACATGTTCCCCGAAGGAGATTAGTCATCTTTAACAGTGGTGGAAACTTTGTATCAATATCATGGTAACCCAATAAAAAAAATCAAACCAAAAACTATGAGTTTAGTTGGCTGATTGAGTTGATGAGCATTAAAAACTGTGTTTGTCACATATAACTGAACCTGATTTTGAATGTGCTGTTTTACATTGATATACGTTTCTCCTCACTACACCTTAAATTTTTGCATGCATTTAAAAATTAAAAATAGTAAAATTATATAAATCCAATAAGCCATAAGGGCAGTTTTAGTATTGCTACATTATGTTACATCACAATCTTTCTAATTAGTTTCATCTTTTTTATTCCAAAAAATATAATGTCCATACATCAAATTGGCAATGAAGTCCAAGGAACTAAGACTTTGAATGCAGTTTCAAAATCACAGGTTTTACCAAAAAGATTATTGTACCTATAGTTTAGTAGCTGTCCTATACTTTTCAGTCACATGATTTCTGGCCAAAACATGGTATGTAAAATTAACTTTGAGATTTTGTGGTTGAGCTCTTAAATCAAATCCTTTCCAAATAGTGTTTTTTTTACACCTGTATATAAGTTTTCTCGTATCTGTTACTTTCTTTGCAAGGTAAAACTTTAACTATAGAACAATGGCTTCTGTTATATCAAGATCTGTAAGGTTTGTTTGGTTTTCTCTTAAACATTGTAATTAATGTGACTTATCAACTTATGTAGTATATGATTATATTTCAACTTCATTTATTTGATCATTTCAAATCCTCGAAAGAGTAGTTCAGTGGTATGAGTTGATACACAGAAGAACTTCTATTTACGAAGTCTAAAGTCTAAAATATTTACCTTTTGTTTTTTTTTTGGATGCTAAATTTCGATGTTATTGTGAACTCAGGTTTTACGATGATTTTGAAAAAGAGAAATTAAGAGAAGTTGAAGAAAATCAAATGGAAATGATGACATATGAGATGAGGGATCAACACAAGCAAGTAAGGGATGCAAAAATCAAGTTATCATCAAATGGAAGAGAACTTTCAAGGGTGTTTTCTGAAGATTATGATGCAGAAGAGATTTTAATATTAGATCCTAGAGGACCTAGAGTAAATTTATGGAACAAAATATTCTTAGCAGCTTGTTTGATTTCATTGTTTGTTGATCCACTTTTCTTTTACTTACCAGTTGCTAAGAAAGAAAAATGCATTGATATGTCGCTTGGTCTCGAAGTTTGTCTTACCATAATTAGGACAATGGTCGATGCCTTTTACATTTTTCAGATTTATGTTAGGTTTCAAACTGCTTATATCGCTCCTTCATCTCGAGTTTCTGGTAGAGGAGAACTTATTATAGATTCCTCAAAGATTGCATCAAAGTATATGAGTAGAGACTTTTGGTTTGATCTTGTTGCCGCACTACCACTTCCTCAGGTATATTCGTGATGAAAATTATGTGTATTTATTTCTTTAGTTATCTCAAATGTTCTTAAATTTTGTAGCTAAAGAAACAAATGATATGAATTAGTTCTTTTAATATGAAACTTAATTGAAAAAAATCTAAAGAACGAGTTCTAAGTTATGAAACACTTACATAAACATGGACACCAGACACACGACAATGATACTGACACTGGAAATATGTTAGGTACTGATTTGGGCTATAATTCCAAATCTGAAGGGGTCAGAAATGATTGCATCGAGGCAAATATTGCGCCTTGTGTCCATTTTCCAGTACTTATTGAGGTTGTATCTTATTTATCCTCTATCATCTGAAATCACCAAGGCAAATGGAGTAATGATGGAAAAAGCTTGGGCTGGTGCAGCTTATAATTTGACACTCTATATGCTTGCTAGTCATGTAAGTCACTACTCCAAAGTCCAAATAATGCTTTTCATAAAATTTGTGATGGAAATGGACTTTGGCCATATTTAGATTGACATATTAAAGCTTATCTCCTGACATAATCACTTGTGAGACTGTTTGAGAGAGTTTATGGTAACAACATATGACATGTTTATCATTTTGTTATGGACATAGTTTATACAATTAGTTTATACAATAATCACTTATAAGATAAGCGTTTATGCTATAAGTGCTTAATTAAGTTGTTTATTCAAACAGAACTCATAAGCTGTTTTGCGCTTATTTCCATAAACTCTATAGGATAGCATATGAAAACAGCTTATAACTAATATGAAAACAACATGACTTTATTTTATCTTTTGTTTCAGAAATAGTGTGTATACATAAGTCCGTATAAACACTTTGTCGCTTCTAGTTCATTTCTTAACCTTTTCTTTATTTAAAAAAGGTTTTAGGATCTACCTGGTACCTGTTATCGATTGAAAGTCAGGATGAATGCTGGAAGAAAGTTTGTACACTTGAACATCCACAATGTCGGTATCATTATCTTGATTGTGAAAGCATAACCGATCCAAATAGGAACGCTTGGCTTAGATCAAGCAATCTATCAGGCCTATGTGGTCAGAACAGTGACTTCTTTCAGTTTGGAATTTTTGCCGATGCTCTTACTTTGGAGATAACTGGCTCAAAATTCTTAAACAAATACTATTACTGTCTTTGGTGGGGATTGAGGAATCTAAGGTAACTCAAATTTTTCGATGTCAAAGTTTGTTTATTCTTTAAAGAGAATTTTTTTGTGCATCGTTGAATCGCCTATGTTAAATTATTGTAACCAATTCTGTGTTAACTTTGCAGCTCTGCAGGACAGAATCTCTTAACAAGTACACATGTTCCGGAGATAAATTTTGCTGTGATTGTTGCAATTCTTGGATTGGTGCTTTTTGCACTACTCATAGGAAATATGCAAGTAAGTCGTCTTATAGCATAAATGCTTATCATATAAGTGCTTCACAATACTAGAGAGTTTATGAACATAAAACAACTTATGGATGTCATAAGCTGTTTTTATAAGCTCTACCATCAGTCTTACAAGTAGTTATTTCAGTAAATAAGCTCAAATAAATCAAACCAAATATGCCCTTAATTTATTTTCTGATTAACAGACCTACCTTCAATCCACCACTATACGGCTTGAAGAGTGGAGAATAAGAAGAACAGATACAGAGAGATGGATGCATCACAGGCAACTCCCACGTTACCTGAAGCAAAGTGTTCGACGCCATGACCAATTCAGATGGGTTGCTACTCGTGGAGTCGACGAGGAAGCTATTCTTAGAGACCTTCCTGTTGATCTCAGACGTGACATCAAACGTCACCTTTGCCTTAATCTAGTTAGACAAGTATGTAAATCTTTGTTTTCAACTTTGATATAGATAAGTTTTTAACTTTTAAATGACGTACAGTTGAAGTAACGATTGCGGTCGCAGTCTCAATCTTTGATAATTGATATTCTGGAAATTCATGGTCAGATATGATCTTTGCTATCTCAATTATGGTCGTGTAAATGTGATCGATAGATACATGAAAATTTTCTTAAGATGTTGATATGTTTCTTGGGAAACAAGCAAACAAAATAAGAATGAAGTACTCATTGGACACTATGTGCACAGGTCCCGCTATTCGATCAAATGGATGACAGAATGCTTGATGCAATATGTGAAAGGCTGAAACCAACTCTATGCACTCCAGGAACATGCATAGTTCGCGAATGCGACCCTGTAACCGAAATGCTCTTCATCGTTCGAGGACGCTTAGATTCTTGCACGACCAACGGTGGAAGAACAGGTTTCTTCAACACCTGCAGAATAGGCTCAGGTGACTTCTGCGGTGAAGAGCTTCTCCCATGGGCCTTAGACCCTCGTCCAACCGCTGTACTTCCTTCATCAACTCGAACGGTCAAAGCCATCACCGAAGTAGAAGCTTTTGCACTAATTGCAGAAGACTTAAAATTTGTAGCGGCACAATTCCGCCGGTTACATAGCAAACAACTGAGACAAACCTTTAGATTCTATTCACATCAGTGGAGGACATGGGCTGCATGTTTTATACAAGCGGCTTGGTTTCGGTATAAGAGAATGAAAGAGACAAATGAGGTTAAGGAAAAGGAGACTCTTATGATGATGGCAACAAATGTGAAATATTATGGAAATGATGATACTCAATATTTCTCTGCACCTCTGCAGGTTCCAATGGGATCAAGTTATCCAATGTATTCCGGAAAACTTGTAGGTAACTTAAGGAGAGGTAGGAGCATGAGATATGGTTCTGAACTTGATATTCTTGGTGGATTAAGGAAGCCTATTGATCCAGATTTTAATGATGATGGTGGTTAAAAGGAAATTAAGAATAAAAAGTTGTTTGTGGTATGGAGAAGGTTCATTAATGATTAGCGTTGATGCGTGAGCGCGCACGCGTGTGTGGATTAGGGTGAATAGTGGACTATTGTTCTGCATATTAGTTAAATTAGTTAGTAGTTATATATGAAGAACTTGAACTTATATGAATTTTAGGCTAGGTCAAGGATGGAGTTGATGGAAATAATATAGGCCGGTATGAGGTAAAATTTTGCATGAATAAACCATTTGACCATTGCGATTCAGAGTTTTTATTAGATGTGATACATAATATGTATATTTAGGATCACCTTATATTCTATTTTGTTGTCAAATATTATTTGATTATGTAGGCGAGAAAAAATTGATTTTGGCAGAATTAATTCTGATTCTGATTAAAATTGACTTACCACAACACCTGCGTTTACATCAATTATGAAACTGATGTTAAAAGCAATTTTCAACCGATGTTAAGAGTGTTTTCTCCACTAGTGTGAGTTGAATAATTAATTAGAGTATAAGAATCAATTTTACACTCCAAAATTAATTATTGGTACGAAATTTCTACGGCAGTTAACCAGCAACTATATTTTCAATACGTAATCATTTAAACCCACTGGGTTTTGAGCCCTGGACCTCCCTGCCCAACTCATATTTCTCAGTTCTTACCACTTGAGCTATTCTACAGGGACTAATACGTAATAATTTAAAACAAGAACCTCTTATCCCCTATAATTAATTTGTGTAACAGAAGCCCAATAATTCAATAAGTCATTAGACAGTAGCTGTTTAAATCCCCTACCAAGGTCCAAGACACACAAAGCAACATGTGACTTTTTTTTTTTTAATTATAGTAAATAATAGGTCATGATTCTAATAATAGAAAGTGATAAATGACAGACAAAAAAGAATGAATAATTCTCACATAATTCAAAAATTACATTTGCAGATAAATAAATTATTCATATACACATCTGATGTTTTTTTTTACTCTATACACATTTGATGTTGGTAACTTCATTATCCATCATACATTAACATTGCTAAGGAACGTCGAATGGAATTTTGACAGATAAATATTGGTAATATTTTAAGAAAATAATATAATTCAGTGTAATCATATATACGTGTGGGACACTAGACACATCTTTCATCAGAAATGTCGTGCTACAACTTTGATACTTTTAGCTTGGGAGGAAGAAAAATGTGAGCCCAAATGCACAAACCATGTTACCTAACATGACATGAAAATTGTTCAAAAGTAACTCTAAGTTTTAGTGGTCCAAGATGTGAATGTATATGCCAAGTCTAGCACTACATAATACATAGTAATTTTATGCTTACCTTATCTTCTTAAATCAATCAAACATTTTAGATTATTTTTTTTTAAGGAACAATATCACCGTAGCAAGTAAATCACCATTTTATTTCAGGTCCAATTTGTATGTTGTGCTACCATTTCATACACTCTTCCTTTTTTTTCTTTCTCCATGACAATCACAAGTGTTATTTCAACCTAT
Organism: Trifolium dubium; assembly: GCA_951804385.1. NCBI lineage: Eukaryota > Viridiplantae > Streptophyta > Magnoliopsida > Fabales > Fabaceae > Trifolium > Trifolium dubium. The sequence continues at coordinate 14,127,097 of OX638070.1, forward strand.
AAAGCTCGCACACTTCTCAAATTAGGTGTGTTGCAATGTCAAACACCAGTCTGTGTCAGACACTGGTCCAACACCGACAAATATAAATACATTAGTTTATATCAAAATTTCAAATTATTATCAATATTTGTGTCGTGCGTGATGTCTGTGTCAGAGTCTGTACTTCATAACTTTCGAGTTTCGACCACTAGCATTTTATAGATGACACAGGGACCATCGTATTGTTGTTATCTTATTGTCCTTAGATGCATGTGGCACATGATTCATTAACTCTTAGTTTGAATCCCATATGTCCCTTTGTTACACATGTCAATACTGTGAAGACAAAAGGACCTACAAACTGAAGTATGCCCCCTTCCACACAGGTGTGTTTTGCAATAATATGTTAGGTGAATATGCTATGATTGGAGCTTCACACAATTCAAAAAAAAAAGGGTAAGGTTCAAATAGTACTGTTGAAAATGGACTGTCTTTAAAGAATACTGCACACATCAATTTTTGAATAGAATGAATGCTTATGATGTGGTTAACTGTGTGTCTGTGTCCATTGTCCTCCTAAGAATTTCTCAGTCAGCTCATTACCCCATCATCTTGTATTGTGCTCTTTGTTTATCTTTTGATTTGACTTAGTGGTTCTGTATGGTACTTTGTTCAGTCTAATAGCACATTTTTTGGTACATTGGAAAATAGTCTAATAGCACTATAAGTATATGGATAAAGGCATAGAATATTTCGTTTCAGAATGAAACATTGATACTGGCACCGATAATAATTTAAGTAGATATTATAATTGAATAATGCGCCGAACACCGAAACACACTTCTCAGTTTTAATCTGAAATATCAGTACGACATAATAAGAAATAGATTAATTAGTTAATTGATTAAAGGGGGTAAAATTAGTTGTCACTGACTAATAAGTTCATTTGCCCCTAGTACTACTTACAACTTATAAGGGAAATTAGTAGTCTCAAAAGAAGGGTACATAGTGATTTCACATTTTCTTCAGGTCAATCCCATTACTTTACAAAAGAAATTTCTTTTCTTCAGGAGGAATAAAGAAAAAACAGAATAGGGATATTCCACAATAGCTTCTTTCCACCTCCAAAATTCTATCTAGTCTCATTTTCCTTGCACATCAAGTAAACTAAACTTTTGAAGCTACCTTGAGATGTTATACTCTTCAGGATAAGCAAGTTCTTTTTCCATCTGCCAGCTTAACTTCGAAGCAACGCCTTCGTGACATGGAACATAATCCTGTTATGAATTAAACATAAATGCATAATTCTATAGAAGAAAATGTGATTGCATATACAAACACTTTGATGATATTATCTCATGATCCTATGAAAATTAATTACCTCCAATTTCTTCACTAACTCTTTTGATGTAGGTGCTGATACAATTATGTGGCGCGCATTTGGATTAATAAATCCTTCTTCGACGGCTTTGTCAATGAATGACAGTAACGAATTAAAGTATCCATCGACATTTACTAGTCCCACCTAGAATTTGTGGAATGTCAAATCCAGTCAGGCTGATACCGCAATGTAAAAATTGATTTTTAATGAATTGATATTGTAACGGTAATAAAGGTTCCTTAACAAAATGGTACAAGTCATTTACCGGTTTGTCATGAATCCCGAGTTGAGCCCAGGTTATGACTTCAAGAAGCTCCTCTAGAGTCCCATAACCACCTGCATGTAATTTGCAGTTGAGTAAATCAATTCATTCCTCAACATAAAAGGAAATTTGAAATTTATTTCGATTATTTGAAAACTAGTGTGTTTTACTCTTCAATTTTATTTCAACCGTTTTTCTTTGAAGAAGCATTCAAATGTATTATAGAAGTGAGAGAAAGTTAAGGTAATCTATCAAATTGGCTTCTCAATGGAAACAAATTCCCTATAATAACGTTGTCACGCAGTTATCTTGACTGTTTAATCTAAATAGATGGCCATTATCGTTTAATATTCATTTAGTGAATGAGTATTCTACATCGTCTGACCCTGAATCAATGACCGAGATTGATTACAACTTATAACTGTGGTATTATTACTGCAGCGAATTCAAATCCTCTTCACTCTTTCTTGCAAGAAAGAGTGATTGACAACTTTTGTCTTTGTGTGCATTGCCTTCTGTATAAGTCACTAATTTTCAGCATCTCAGAATGAATGATAACAACTAATACCAGAAATAAAAGTCTTTGAAAAGAAGCATCATTCCATGACAGTCACAGGTGCTATTTGAAAACCATTATCTTGTATGTGTCACAGTTATTCTTTTGCTTTACTTCCTTTCTTTATCAAAGCCATAAGTAAGTTTGGTACAAAAACGTCATGATTCCAAAGAAAGTAGATTCAACCAAGATAACCACAGTTGTTCAGAGTCAAAGCAGTACAAAATTTTAGCCAAATATGTCAAAGGGTCTGAGGCCAAAGTAAGGATCAGCTAGTTTTGAAGGGTCACTCTCTAATCATCATTTTGCAGCAGCAGTGTCATTTTTATTTGACTAAACTTGATTTGATTCTTTTTAAAGTTGAGCACATATTAATCCTCGTTATCTTTTACAAATGGCTTCCAAATCATAAAGTATATACTATTTACGATTTAATTTATATACACTATCGGTCTAAAGATTAGTTACACGGTCAATCTCAGGACATGACACGGACACGTTGACACAGATAAGTTTAAAAAAAAAAATATAATTCAATGTCAGACACGACGCATGTCAGACACCGGGACATGCCTAATCCAAAGAGTGTATGTGCTTTTCATAGTGTCAATCAATATTAACATTAACAAAACTCATGATTAGGCATGATGAAATTTTTAGTAATGTTTTAAGTCAAAAGGGGTTAAAAAACAAGTTTGATAGCTTATTTTAAGAAAGCATTAAAAGCTAGAAGCAATTTGATGCAAATTTTTGCTGCTTTTTCAGATGTGATCATAGTATACTATTGTTAGCTGAGGCTAACCTGGTAAGGCAATAAAAGCATCTGAATGCTTAGCCATCTCTGCCTTCCTTTGATGCATATCTGCTACAGCCTTTACTTCTCCCACCGTTTCACCAGTTAGCTACAAAACAAGGACAAGAAAATGGAACAGAAAATAAGAACAAAAATAACCAAAAAGTGAAGAGATAATAAAGTGCAAAACAAAAGAGATGAAAAATTCTGGCTCAGTTTAAGCCACTGACTGAAGTAAAACAGAAGAGTGAAAGATCCATTTATTCATTAATTTTTTCACACTTTTTCATTTTTATCTACCAAAAAGAAATTAGCTTTAAAAACAACAAAAGTATGAAATTAACAAGAAGCTTAACTTAAAATGAAGATACATACAGAACAAGGAGGGTGATACTGATAATACATGAATAGAATATAGTATCAATGGAAAAAGTATATAATAAATAAAATAACAAAATTAAAGTTTGTCCCTTTTGAATGATATTAAAGAGAGAAAAATAAAAATAAACAACTTGACATAATACTAATAATTATAAAGAAAAAGAAAAAAGATTAAAAGCTTTTTCTCACATACCTCTCTAGGCATGAGTGTCTTGGGAATAACTCTGTAAGAGACAAAAACATGACAAAAACACAGTGTCAATGGAGAAAGAGACCAACATAATAAGCTCAATAAGCTACTATCATAGTGAAAATGAAAACTTTGAAGAAAAGAGAGAAAGGGTCATAATCAATAATCATAATCATAATAGTACCCTATGAAATGTCTTCCACCATCATGAACAGCTTGTGAAATCAAACCCATTAGACCAATGCTTCCTCCTCCATACACTAGATCAATATTTCTTGACACCTTCACATACCATTAACATTTATTGTGATAAGTTAGTTATAATATGAAAAAGTGATTCTTTTCAAAAAGCTAAATGCAATTTTTGAATGAAATAAATGCTAGAAACTGAGTCACAGTTTGAAGTTACAAAGTAACAAACATGTTGTGAACAAAATGAACTGACCCAACTGAAATTAACATATGTCATATCATAAAGTTTAAATATTTCAACAATATTCATAAAAAAAAGAACTAAGAAAAAGAAAAAGAAAAAGAAACCCTTTTTGTAGAACATACCAATTCGTTTCCAAGTTGAATGGCAGCATCTTGATAGCTACTTTTCTTGCCATGACTACTACCACAAAACACACAAACCCTCTTAAACTTTGATACTTTTATTATCTCACCATTTGTCTCCATTTGTATTTGTTTTTTCTTGCAACTTTGATGCTATACTAGTTTGTACTCACTCACACACACAAACACACAAAAACACACACTATGTGACTATGCTTATGAGATGCAATGTTTTCAAAGATTAAGTAACTAACTAGAAACTTGACTCACTCTCAATAACTCACTGATTCAGTTGTTGAAATTGAAATGTTATTGCTTGCTTCAATGCTACACTTAGAAAATGAAATGGCCATTGGGTTTATATAAACAACAAAACACAACACAAACACAAACACAAACACAGCACCTTCATTCAGAGTCGCAGGTGTGAGTGAGTTGGTAAGCACGCGCGGAGAGACAAGACAACTATTGTTGTGGGACCTACCTAAATGTCATTGTGTTCTGTTCCCGCCTAATCAATATCAATATCGTCACAAACATTCTTTTCTTCTTATTCCATTTTCTATAACAAACAACATTAATTAATAGGCTTAAACGTCATTTTAGTCCCTTACGCGAAATTTTGTTTTTAATCTCTGTATGTGATTTTATTATTAAATAGTCCCTGTATCGACCAAACTTTTTCTTTCTAGTCCCTAAAGCAAAAATCTGCAGGAAAATTCGCAGGAAAATCTGCAGAAAATTTGGGAATTTTTCTGCAGATTTTAACTTTCGGGACCATAAACAAAAAGTTTGGTCGATACGGGGACTATTTTGACATAAAATCACATACATGGACTAAAAGCAAAATTTGATATACATACAGAGACTAAAATAATGTTTAAGCCTAATTAATACTACTAACATCAATTAGTAGTATTAACATGTCATGTAATCATCGTTTTGTTGTTTACTACTCCCTCCGTCTAATTTGAAGTGTCGCAGTTGACCAAATCACACACTTTTAGTGTATAAAAAAAAAAGAACATGACTTTTACTAAAATATCCTCTATTTTTATTGGTAGTAGACATTGAAATTCTAAAAATTAGATTTTTTAGTGTACTTTTTCTTTTACTTAATGATTGCTTTAAGGGATAAAATAGTAAAAACTAATGTTATAAATAATATATGACACTTATTTTGGGACAAACAATTTTGGCAAATATGACACTTATTTTAGGACAGAGGGAGTACATTAATAGAGCGGTAAAAAATGGGCCGGTCTAAATGGCCCGCAGGGCTTCAAAAAAGCTAGCTCAAATGTACTCGGGTTTTTTTGTCCAAGCCCGTAAAGCCCTTCAGATGATTGGGTTGGGGCTGGTTAGCCGTCGAGCTTCAGGCCGACCTATTATCTGAAAATTTATGCCATTTTTATAAAAATAATATCAATAAATACATAAAATATTTTCATCTAGTTGAAAAATTATTACAAAAAATATAATTTAATGTGTAAGTTCAATAAAAATGGTTATATTTACCTAAAACTTTAATAAAAAATAATTTTATAATTTATTAATGCATATTTATCGATGATGAAAAATTATTTACATTTGCATATAATTATATCTAAATAAAATTAATAATTATAAAGAACTAATCTATTAAAATCACTTTAAAAAAGATTGTATAAACTGAAGAAAAAAAAATTAAATCGGGCAGCCCATTAGTCAATCGGGCCAGGCCGGACTCATGCAGAGCCGGACTTGTTAAAATATGGCCCATTAAAAAAATGAGTCGAGTAAGTCTGACCCATGAGTGGTGGAAAGTCTTACGGCCCAAGCCGGACTGGACCGACCTATTTGACAGCTCTAACTACATATAGGAAAGCTTTTCATTGCATTAAGGATTTTGCGCTTTGAGATTATGTTGAGTTACGAATTGCGGTTGTTGAGGTGTTAGTTAATCACAAAACCGCACAACTCTTACTAAAATTATTGTTTACTATCATATTTTATAAAAACTTCAATTAGAAAGATATAAAGTTTGATCTAGAGAATGAGGTAAAATGAGATAACATTTGTATTCAAAATGTGATTTTTATCTATCTCAATTTAAAAAAAGGGAATTAGAAAAACATGATTATTGCTAAAATTGTTTTGCCGCGACTGTTTTTCTCAGTAATAGACCATTTTTTAAAGGAAAATGATAAACATTGCCCTTAGGGCAATAGTTAATGAAGTAAAAATAGTAAATAAACTCTTGAAACTCGTGTTTTCCACTTTTCTGAAACAATAAAACACAATTTTCAATACAACTATTACCTTTTATGGTAACCTTAACTAGTACCCTTAGAGCACTAGTTAACAAGACCCTTTAAAGGAAAATGATAAACATTTTTTAAAACCTTGATATAGGCAACAATGACTTTATCTACCGTCTAAACACCACTAGCTAATTACTTGGCTTCTTTTTCTTCTTACAAAAATTTTAGCTGACTCAAAAGCATTTAGATGGAATGACAAAAGTCTCTTATAACTTTATCAAAATTATAGATCTAACTCAATCTCTGACTTGAGCATGCAACAACGTTAAAACTCCTAAAGATAATTTTTCACCTATGTAAATACCATAAGATTCAAGAGACAATTTCTATAATTATGCGCAGAAAATACTTGTTTACAACAAAATAATTGTGGATAATTAATCAACCCATCAAAATTTATTGCATATAATATTTTTATTGAATATATTAAAACTTTTCACTTACAACCAACAATTAATTGGTTCGAATGGTAAGAGTCTTAGTCTGTTTAAATATGTGGTCAGAAATTCGATTTCTAAAGAAAACTCATCTTTTATGTGTCCTATATATTCCTCGACAGTTGACGAAGATTAATCATCATTAACTACGATAAATTTTTTGTATCAACATCATATCGCTCAAAAAAAAAACTTTTCATCTAGGAGGTAAGTATAAGTTATTTGTAACTCCCTTATAAATTTAGTCATGCCGCTCATCTTGAAAGAACAGCAGAGAAAAAACTTTTTTGAATAATAATAATTGCACTCACCTCTTTAAGATTTGATTGGGTGGTGGAGAGGGAAAAAATATTTAAGTTGTTACAATTACAATTAGAAAGGATATGGGAGAAACAGGGTATGGTCACGTCTAAGGTCTGACTTTAAAATAATGTTGGATTTTTTTTCCCCGTTCGCTTAAGTTAAGGGTACGCTTGGACAATGTCAGTTACATGATGAGTTTGGATATTAATATATTAAAATCAATATATTAGATTTAAAAGAAAAATTAAAATGAATTATAAAATTTTATACTATCCAATTTTACTTGGACGATAGATGTGATTCACTATTTTCAGACTTCGTTTTTGGTCGAGACCGGGGTATCCACCACCGATCGCAGTGACTAATCCCTCGCTAGATTGGAGGCACCTCGAAAGGTGGGATAGCTGACACAAGGATTTAAAGCTGCTCCATACCCAATGTGAGGATCGAACCCTCGAGTCTTAGTTAAGGGAGGATGAGCCTCATGCCGCTCAACCACACCCTTTGGGTTCTATTTCCAGACTTCGTTGAGCCAACACATACTAATTTTTTATTTTTGATAAAACACAAACTATTTTTTTTGTTGGGTACTAAAAACACATACTAATTTAGTCGATAAAGAATTGATTTATAATCAACATAGGCATCAAGCCTTACGACAATCAACACTCTTTGAATTTTGAGACCTGTCCTAACCCTAATGAGACCTAACCCTAATGAGACAATAGATTGAATAAGGTTTAGAGGTGTCCAAAACACATGCTCATGACATCTCTATCTCGATGCTTAACTAGTGGACTTACTTATTAAGTAATCATCCACAATAAAATTCAAAGGTGTGTACGCATAAAACGGAGTCTAGTTCATGAACCCGGTCATATGGTTAAAAAATAGTTATTTTTTAGGTCTGATCTTAAAGTACAGAGATTAGGGTTCAAATCCACCTTGACACGCACATTTATTTATTTTTAAGGTGAAATTCTAGTAATTAGACTAATTGTTAAATAATTGATTATCGCAAAAATTTAAGTTGTTAGAAAAGACCACATCAATAGTTTTATATTAACACGCTCCCTCATGCAAGAGCTCATTAGCTTGAAGCGTAGATAATACATAGGCCCGACTATCATATAATTAACTTCCACTTTTGAAATTAGAAAATGTTCTATTCGGTCCAAACGTCTTAAGTTCAAGGAATGTAGTTACGGTGGTGACTGGTGGTTGCAACGGTGACTCAGCTCCTTGACAGGGGGGGTTCTGCACAAAAAGAGACTCCAACGCTCAAGTCAGTATGTGTGCAAGATGAGATAATTAGGGTTATGAATCGTACAATGAGGTGGTGTGAAATCACCTATTTATAAGCATTTGTCTTCAAGGATAAGAATGATTCCGTGTAGAAATCAGGACCGTTGGGAATCTAGGATCTTCCGCCTAGGGTGCGTGCACAGTAGCTTTATGGTGAATAATCCTATCAATCCGAGACGGGTCTCCACTAGTAGTGGATCTGGATATGTGCTTGTATTGGGATTTTGGCCAATCCAAAACATAAAATAAGAGGAGCGGGATAGCATGTCAACACATGAATTTAACTATTTACTATCAATAAACTAAAAATTCGAGGTCCAGCCTTACAAAACTTGAGGCACTTGCCCAACCCCATTTCTCTTAAATATAATGGATCCAAACACATCGATGCAAATAGCAAATACATGAATGTTTGTTACAACCACGTGTGAATGCCAATTGGAATACAGGCAATAACCCACCACCTAAAATTTTGATAAATGGGGGCAGTATGTGTCTTGAGACAATTAATGTGAAAGAGGATAATTTGAGTTTATCCATGAAAATAAGCACTTATCACAGCCAGTCACTGGTCATTATAGTGCCAATTATGTACACAAGTGCAACACTGGTATTTTTGTTCCCTCATCTCCTTTGTTTCCACTTATTCTGTTTTGTATTGGTTCTTTTACTCAAAAGTTTCTAACAAATCATACAAAAAAGTTTCTATCCATAATAGGAATGAGTCATTAACCAAATGATTCATCAAAAACTTTCCAACTAACCACCTTAAAAGGAAAATAAAATCACATAATAATTTCTTTCTTTTTTTTCTTCAAATGTAGGATGCGTTGATCAATTAATTAATTGTTGTGGATGGGAAATTCTGACAAATTATTTTATTTTATTTATGTTGCAAAAAATTAAAATTGTTTATGTTGAACAAGTTATGGGTTAAAACAGAAGCTAAGGAACTATAAGATGGTGCACTATAGTGTAGTGGTGTTGTGTAATGTGCAATATTTGATTTGATTGATTAAATTAAATAAGAAAACATATACTAATTGGGTAGTGCCTTATATCACTTCATGCCCTCATCCAACTTCACTTAGTAGACACACTTGTTGTACACATAGGAAACATATTCTTTTTATTTCACACACTCCTTTTTAATTTTCATTACTCATATCTTTTCACTCTTACACAATATAAAAATATATATTCATCTTTATGTTTATTCATTCATATATATAAAATATTCATTTTGCCAATTTGTAAACATATGATATATGGATTTGAATTTTATGGTAATAATAACTACTTTATATATATAGTAATCAATTTCGGTTGTAGAAAAATAATCGGACAACTATAAATCTTAATAACATACTTTCTCACAATTTTAGTCTTAATTGTTACTCCATTCGACCTTATTTATAAGTGAAAATTACTTTTTAAATACATTGAATAACTAATGTATTTAGTCTATATATATATATATATATATAGGTTAGATACATTAATTATTCAATATATCTAAAAAATAACTTTTACTTATAAATAAGGTCGGAGGAAGTATATTATAATTGAATGGTCGAATCAATTACTCCATTAGAGAAACCGTTCCCTATGATATACCACTTGGATTATTCAATATTATCCATACATTAGGAGTACTAAATACTCTCTCCGTCCTATTATATAAGCATCTATGACTTTTTTTACGCATATTAAGAAAAGTTGATAGTGTAATTATTATGTCTTGTTTGTGTAGAAATATTACTAAATTGTCCTTTGTTGTATGTGTATTTTATTTGATTTTTCAATTCCAATGCAAGTTAGAGTAATAATTAGAGGTATATGTAGAGAAAAAAAGTAATAAATGCACTTAATAATTTATAACGAGACTTATATTTTGAGACTAAACTTTTTTTAAAAGAGTGCTTATATAATGGGACGGAAGGAGTATATGGTGTATATATTGTTTTTAGTTTTTACTAATATAGTTTTGTTAATTGAACCCATGCTTTTTTTTAAGTTGATAATTTTAGAGCTCCAATCCCAATATAGCCTTTCTGTCTTTCTTTGTTTATATTCGATTAACACCTAAGTTTGTCTACTTCATGCCCTCTCACGTGTCTTTGGAGATTGTATAATGACAAATTTCATAATGGAATTGAGTTTATATGCATATAAAAATTCATGCATGCTTGCATGCGCGTTTAATAAATCATGTTTTTGTGTGTTTGTGATTTTTCATATAGACATATTCATGATTGATTAACCTTAAGGCAATAGTATTACATTAAAGGAATACAAAGTTTCAAACTGTCTAATTTAATCATGATAATACACACAAGGGACAGTATTCAAGGAATATACTCTAATTTTTTTTTAAAATTATTCTTCATTCTTCTCGATTTTAGGTTTTGGTCTCCAAAAGAGTGAAAAAATATTGGAGATTAGTTTTTTGACACAAAATATTGGAGGTCTTATTTTTAAAATTAATGAAACAAAATTAATTTGGTCAAACCGATATCATAGGCAAAATTAACTTAATTGATCGATGGTGGAACTGAGGTCCTGTTTGGCCCGATTTATTTTCTATTTTTCTATTTTTTTAAAATAAAATAGAGAAGTATAAAATTGAATTTAGTCATATATCTCATTAAAAGTATTAGAGAAATAAAGTAAACAAGTAAAAAATATAGAAAAGTAGAGTCAAACACAATTTTTTCCTTCTTTACTACTATTTTTAAGTAGAAGAAAAAGTAGAAAATAAGTCGGGCCAAAAAGGACCTTAATTAAGTGCTCGTTTGACATGATTTTTTTTTGCTTTAAGCTTAAAAATAATAAAAAGAGCTTTACAAATAAAATAAAATTACCAAACAAATTTTTTATAAGAAAAATGAGCTTATTATAACCTAAACACTATAAGGCGTAAGCTCAAAATTTTGCATTGTCAAATAAATTCGTAGTGTTTAATCTGTTAATATGATATGAATTATGTGGGTTTGTTTGATTTGCCAAACGTAAAAATTAGACAGAACAATGCTTGACACATTTTTAAGATATTGAATTATTGCTTCATACGATTGATACAAAATACTATTTTCATACTTTAAACAACTTGTACTTTTATTTTTGTGCGTAAGCTAAAAAGAAAAAAAGAAAAAAAAATAGAGAAATTATTTACGATGGAAGAAGGTTCCTATTGCGTTATTCTTAAGAAGATCATGGAGTCCTTTTGGAGGAGAGGTATGAGTCAAGAAGCCGGCATCTGAAGATGCTACAAGTTTTGCGAAGAAGTCTGCACATTGATTCCCTTCTTTAAGAATGTGATAAAGAGATACATTAGTTTAAGAGAGTAATTCATTTATATCTTTGATTAGCACAACATGAATATGATAATTAACATGTAGACCTTTGATGAGGTTGATATAGTGTAACGATTCAGAATAGCAAACAAGTTCATCAATACTCATATCTTTGACCAACAAGAGACCCATGTATATAGCAGACAATTCTGCAAGTAAAATGTTAGAGGACTCATGAATGAAACCTGAGAAACCTGCAAGGTAATGAACGAAGGTGTTTCGAATAATTCCGCTAAATATAACTCGAACAGGAGAACCGAGCAACTTCCATCCACATTCAGAATGGTACATGAATAATTATTATTGTTCCACCTGATATTTCTATCTACTGTCTCGACGTTAAAACCGGGAGAAAAACAATTTTGGAATGTTTCGACCATAGCTCGAATGTTGAAGGAGATTCGTCTTAAAGACCAAGTCTCATTTTTCAGACACATCAAGTTGCGGTGTCTCCAAGACCACCAAACACCAGCCGAGAAGGTGAGAGCCTGTGAACTTATGGTACTCGACTTGAGTTCGAGCCAATCATACACATTCATATTTGAGAAGAAATCTGGGTTGATAAAACCAATGTGGTTCCACATGCTGCGAGAGAACTCACCGTCTCAAATGCAATGAAGGAAAGATTCGTCTTGGAGGCCACAACGATTGCAAGTGGGAGAATGACTCATCTTCCTGTCATTGAGCAAAGACTGGGTAGGCGTAGAGTTGTGACAAGCCAACCAAAAAAACTTGATCTTTTCGGGGAGTTGAAGTTTCCATATCCAAGACCAAGAGTGTAAGGTGTTTAGCAGTTAATACATGATTTCTCAGGGAGAGTAACCGGTTATAACCACTTTTGGTGGTTTAAATGTCGTTTTTGTTGTTAGCCCAAACAAAGGCGTCTTCAATGGAGTCATTGAACTTAAGATGAATGTTGTTAATCACATCGGATATCAACAGAGGTAGTTGAGTGTAGAGAATCTGAGTATGAGGATTTCCTGAGAAAGCACATCCTTTACCAAGAGCTGCAAATCATGAATATCGACATAGGGGGCAAGTGATCCAAGACGGCCAAGAGTGGTCCAAGGGGTGAACCAAAAGGAAGAACCCGAACTTGCACGCCATAAAAACCCACTTTTAGGATGTCTTTTGCTCGAATAATAAAAGACAGAGTTGAGGAGCCAATAAAAAAGCTTTTGGAGGTGAGGAAATTTGGTCCAGCGGTATGTTTACTAGATAGAAGATCAATAAACAAGTTATACTTGAGACAAAAGAAGTTGTGCAGTGATTTATTTATGATAAAAAATTTTAGTTTTTTTTTTTATGATGATTTTGGTTAGTTTAATTGTCTAAAAAAATTATGTTTGTTATGAATATCATATATGTTAACATTTCAATTATTTCTTTTAGTAATTTAAAATTACTATATCAGGATTGTATCTAATTTTAATGTTTTTGTATTTTACTCCCTCCGTTCTAATATATAAATTTCTTTGACTTATTTTACATATATTAGAAAAAGTTGGTAGTGTAATTATTGTGTCTATTTGTTTGTAAATTTTCCTAAATTTTCTTTTGTATGTATGTGTAGAAATTGGACTTTTTTAATTCCAATGCATATTAATAGTAATAATTAGGAATATGTGTAGGTAAAAAAGTAATAGTAATTTGCAAATAGGCTTATATTTGGGACGATATAATTTTTTGAAAGAGTGCTTATAACTACTCCTTTCGGTCAATATTATAAGCAAAAAAACTATTTACACAATGTTTAAGAAATTTAATTAAGTGTAATTAATTTTCTCGATTTGATGTAAGAATATGTTAAATTTTATTGTATTGTCTTATTAAATCACAAGTACCAAAGCATAAAGTGAAATAATTGTCTAAAAAGTAGTAGAATTAAATAAGAGTATATTTAAAATAGTAGTATTAATTATTTTAAAAGTAGTTACTTTTTCTTATAATATTGACCAAAATTTGAAGTGTTTTTTTGTTTATAAAGTAGAGCAAATTTTAACTCTTAAGTTAACTTTTGTGGTTGAGTATATGTCGCCTAAATTCTAATATGGTATCAGTGTTTATCATGGATCTATTTGTTGTTTGTTGCGGAGACCTCTCATATTTGCGCCACTTGTTATTGTTGATTCCACGTTCCATCTTCTTCAGTTCTGGACGCGAGAGGGTGTGTCAGATGTCCATAGGGGTGGAAAAACGAGCATGTCAATCCCGTTTAGACCCGCCTCGCTTAAAAATGAGACGAAAGGAGTGAGAAACTCAAACTTATAAGACAAATATGTTATTAACAAATTTAGCAATATAATTAATAAATTCGACATAATTAATATAAAAAACGATATAGAGTGGCGGCGAAAATAATCTTAAAGTTGAATCAGATCAAACCACTTATTTTTTTAATGAATTTTATGTAACTGTTCAAATAAAAATAAAAAGCAAAGTAAACGAGTCGGTCCGGCCCTCGGGCCCCATTTATTGGTGAGCCGAGTTAAACGAACCGACCCGGCGGGTCAGACCTGTTTTGCCACCCTAGAAGTAGAGATATGACATAGATAGCTGTTAGAAAGTAGTGCGGAACTCACTCTCAAACTATCTTTTATGGTTGTGTATATGCCTCCCAAATTTTGATTAAAAAAAATATACCTCCCAAATTCTAATACATGCGATTCATAATAAACATGTTGGAAAATCTGAGTTTAGTTTTATTAGCAAGATCAAATGTATTTTATCTTCTCATATAGACTACGAGGTTAAGTCTACGCGTGCGTCAAGCGAACCCAATTGCCAATACATTTGAGAGGGTTGTTATTATATAATGAAATGATATGAGTTTAATATCGTCAAAAAGAAAGAAGTCATAATCTCAATCAATAAAATGAGTTTTCACTCTTTTTTTGGCTTGTGTCCTTCAATTATATCATTACTACTTTATGTAGTATGGTTCGGATGTAGTTTAATTGGGTGCTTGAGACATTGATCCTTATAATGTTGCTATGCATATAATTGAAACAAAAAAGTCATTTCTACATATCTTTTTTGGAGAAGATTCTCAAATATATTGGTCATTTTCTGTCCTCTATAGGTTTTATATTTGCTCTATGATCTCGTAATATTGGTAGTTTGTGCCATGCAATCCCAACATCGATGTAACTCTCAAAGATTCATTGTTCTCTGGCTATGATTTCAACCACCATATATTTCCTTTGAAACCTTTGATTGCTTTTAACGCTTTATGAAATTTCCATTGCACGCCTATATAAATATACAGGAACCTCCAAGCCTATAGTTATTGAGCTTAGGAAAGCATATGGATAAATTAATTATTGTTTTTTTAATGATTCTGTTTTTTTTCTTTCTTAACGAAAAAGAATGAAAAAAATCAATAGATTGAATAAAATTTAAAATTTTTGCCCCCTATTGAACCATGTTAACATTTTTTTTCCACAAAATATTGGGATAAGACATTAATGAAAATATTTTAGAGTGACATTCAATGAGAATTCACTACTTTACCACGTAATTCTACTTTTATTTTTATATAATTATTTTGAAATTGTGTCACATGAAAAATTGACAGCATCTCATTGGATGATACCACAATCATTAAACCTATTTTTGGTACTCTTCCGGTCACATTTATAAGAAAAAAACACTCTAAATAATACTATTATTCTTTTTTATTGGGTACATCATAATACTATTATTCTTAATATATTCTTATTTAATTTTATCTTTTTTAATACATTTATTTCACTATTACAAAAGTATGTGATTTTTCAAAAGAATCAAAAGGTAATATAGTAAACTTAACTATGCTTTACAAATAGTTGAAGAAAACTTAACTACATTTAACTGAATTTCTTAAACATCGCGCAAATAATTTTTTTGTTTATAAATGTCACTGGAGGGAATAACATTTTTTGCAAGTGGACACTAAGATTGATTTCTTCGAATTAGTCGGTTCTTAGATCAAATACTTAGTTTTCGAAAAAAAAGGATTAATATTTAATAATGACTCAATAATCATGTGTTTTTCAAACACTCTATAAAAAAAATACCAACAACAGTTTTAATTTTAAGACATTAGATAATTAATACTCCCTCTGTCCCAAAATGTAAGAGAAAAAAACTCAATTGTTTTGTTCCAAAATGTAAGAGAAAAAGTTCAAACATATTCTTTTCAAGAGAAATTTACTCTCTCTCTTACTTTTTCTATAACCAACAACCAATAAAAATTGTTTTTACATCTTTCCATACAACTTTTTTCAAAAAAACATATTCTCAATCATTATATTTTACTTTTTTTAATAAGTGTGCTTTTTCTTTTTTCTCTTACATTTCAGGACGAAAAGAGTATGTAAAATATAAAAATATTGCATTAAAAATTATACAAAAAATGTTGAATACATCAGCTTAATTTTTCACTCTAGTCAAAATCAAAAACATGGTTGAATATTGATGAAAATGTTTGTTAAAACATCCCATACATACCATAGGATAGAGATGCATATATGATGCTTCAATTGTTTTTTATCTCATCCATAAAAGATTTAATGATTCAAATTTATTTAATCAATTAAATTAAATTTTATATAAAATTTGATCTCATCCATTCAATTTTGATCAAACAACCAGAAACAATTACTGCATTCCGATTCATTTTTATACGATAGGATATACTCTCTCCGATCCTTATTATAAGAAGATATTTGTTTTTTAGAATTATAAATTATTTTATGTATCTGAACTATATTATGAAGTAGATAAACCAAATATTCTATAAATCTAAAAAATCAATTTCTTATAATAAAAATGAGAGAGAGTAGTAATGATGAGGGTGATAATGTTCCCTTCAAAGACAAGGATAGTGACGAATCCAAAAAGTTGCCTGAAAAATATTTAGCAAAGATAAGGGATCCGAAAGTTGTTTGGCGAGGAGGGGTGATTGGAAATGGAATGGAATCTAGTGACGGCCGGCAAAGAAGATAGGTATAGACATACATAGTAGCTAGCTACGGTGGTGCTACATATATATGCATCCTAATTGTTTGACTTTCAGAAATCAATGGTCTCATCACTCATTCATTTTCCTCCTTCCACGTGGCATTATACTATAGCATCCCATACATTTTTTGAAGCCCGGACATAATCTTAATCTTAAGCTTAAATAAAAATCTTAGTTTTGAACAAAAAATATCAATTTTATACAAATTTACTTTGAAAAATCTCAGTTAATCTTAAAATATAAAAAAATTGTTTTACAACGAAAAATCTTAATTTTGAACAAAAAGAAGATTAATTTTGTTCTAAATTAATCTCTAAAAATTACAATTTTATCTTAAACTAACTTTAAAAGAAAATGATAAAGGGCAATGGTTAAGGAAACAAAAGAAGTAAAAAATTTTTTGGAATTTATGTAATCTACTTTTTTTAAAACAATAAAACACAATTTTCAAAGTATATTTTACCTTTTTTAGTAACCTTAACTAATACCTTTAACAATACCCAACTTTAAAATACCAAAATATTTAGATCAAGTCCAGGCCAGTGTCCAAGCAGACCGGAGGATGTCTCTGCCACTGCATTCATATATACTCCTCTATCATAGTGGTGGTTAAAATCATGAGTTAACTCTTCCGATGACAATTGCAATTGTTTTGGAGGATATTTGTGAAGAGTTTACAAGAGTAAGTTTAACTTATTATTAAACACAATATCTTATTGATTAATGATATACATTCTTACTAACATTATATTTAATTTGTTAATGAATATTATATTAGACCAGCATTTGTACTTCTTAGGCATGGAGTTCATCTCGACTACTATGAGCAATTTAATCCTGCCATGACCTTTGTTTTGGCTTGTACTTGTAGGTAATTTCAATTGAACTTTTCACTTTTTATTTATTTATTTATTAAAATGCAAATATTCAAATTAGTAATAGTTGTATTATAAATAAAAAATTAAAATTCAAATCTCATATTCAAGTATCAATCATATATATATATATATTATTAAAAAATAAAAGGAAGCTTATGTTAGTCATATATTTCTATTTTTTCTATGTGGCATGATTAGAAATGAATTAGTTGTTATGTTTTCTGATATGTTTTCTCCTTGCCCGCATCTATTATCATTACTTATCATTATTATTTCTATTTAATTTACAATATTATTATATCTATATTCCTTAATCCTTAGTATGGGAAATTCTATCTCTATTTTTTTAGCCACAAAAAATATGTATAATAACTCTATTTGTTCCCCAACACTACTTTGAAAAAGAAAAAAAAGGCATGAAATTGCCACAAAAAACCTATTTTCATACTAAAAATAAAATATATATTTCTAAAAAATTTCACATAAACTACTTAGCCAATTGAAAATTGCCACATAAAACGTAATTTGACCTAATTTACTTAGCCAATTAAAAATTAGCACTAAGTAATTTGACCTAATCTACTTTGATACTAAAAATATATTTTTAAGAAAATATATGAAAAAATTATTGCCAAAGTTTAATACTAAAAATATTTAAATGATCTATATTCATTGTTATAAAATTTGGCGAGCCGGCCTTAATATTTTCTACTCTCTCTCTCTCAACTTTCTTTTGTTCTTCTTCCAATGAAAATGAGGTGATTTTAAGTATTTTCTTGATTCAAAATCACCGTTGTACATCTTTTTTCTTCGTTTTTTTATTTAAATAAGTGGTTTTCACATTGCTTAGTTTTTGTTTGTGTGATTTCTTCGTCTTAGTGCAACATTTGTTTTTCCTTCTTGTGCGGTGTTATTGTTTTCACATTTTGTGCGGCGTTTTGTTTTTCCGTCTTGTTACGGTGTTCGTTTGGTTCAAATCCACATATCAACTTTGATCAACTACTGATTTAACCAGTGACCAAGCTCCTCAACGATGCAGATCCGGATACATAGGTATTCTAGTTACATTAATTTTATCATATTATTTGTATGCACGAATAAGCGATGTTGAATTTGTATTTTGACTCTGATGTACTCTATCCATTTGAATGAATGAGCATTTTTATTTTTGTCAAAATAAAATTTTGACTATTATTATCAACAAAATAATTGATACTTTTTTTTTACTCAAAAACAACCATATTCATTCATTCAAATGGGTAGAGTACATCAATCGAAATCATTACATATTCAAATTCGCTAAAAACTAAAAAGGATTAATCTGCGAACAAGCTCACAGTATCCGAGTTAATAGCATAAATCAGCATAATGTCTACAAATGTGACGAAGCCTACAATTGATATGATAATCTTCAAATGTCCGGAATAGTCATGCCTCCGGATCTGCAACGTTGATGATGCTAAAATTATTGAATCTGCACTGAATTTGGATCGAAGTAAATCTGCAAATCTGAACAAATCAAACACCAAACTACGACGAAAAATCAAAATAAACTCCGCACTAAGACGAAAAGACAAATCACCGCACTATGACGGGAAATCAACACAACTCCGTACTAAAACGGGAAATCAACATAACTTCGCACTAAGACGAGTGTGAAACAACACAAGACACAAAGAAAAACTCAAAAGAAACCTATAAACTATGTGAAAACCACTTATTAAAATAAAATTGAATATAAAAATGATCAAGAGGGGTGATTATAGGTCAAAATTGACCTTAAATCACCCCTCTCTAATGGAGGAACAAGAAAAAAAACAAAGAAGAAGAAGTAGGGTTATAGGGGTGGCGGCTGGAAAAAAAGTGAGAAAAAATAATTGATACTTAGGAAAGGAATGATTAGTAGATAGCACACCGTCACCGAATTAAAATGGACAAGCAAAAGCATAATTGAAAAGGCAACAAAATAGAAAAGGAGAATTATAAGTCCAAATTTATTGAGTTAAATTTTGAAATTTTTTATTAAGGTACAATGGGTGTATCCAATTCATGGTATGGAACAAAATTGATACTCAATGGTGATCTAAATGTTGTTCATAACTATTGAACAATAAAAAATGTTGTTCATGACTACAAGAGTAGGTATTGTGAACAGAAACTACATTTTATATTCTTTTGTGATACCGTTAATTATATATTGGGTCTCAAATTTACTTAAATGCTAATGATTATCGTATGTATTCAGGATAAATGGTGTAGGGTTGGGAATAGGCCAGACTTTGGCAGGCCTGAGCCTGGCCTACGAAATTTTATTAGGCCTGAGTTTGGCCTACGACCTATTAAAAGTTAATTTTTTTGGCCTGGCCTGGCCTATTTAAAAGTCTGGTCTGGCCTTATAGCCTACATCATATAAAAATTTTAATTTTTTTTAGAACATTTAAAAACTTCAATCTAGTCTATATTATCTTTTTTTTTTTAAATAGACAATATAGCCTATTTAAAGCCTACATTAGATAAAAAAATTTATATTGTCTATATTATCTATTTTTTTCATTTTAAACTAATTTCATGGGTCTTGCCATATAGAATCACTTATGACACCTTAAAAAAATGAACTAATGTTGTATCTATTGGTTTAACTTGAATCAAGTTGGTATACAAATATGTAATATACAACTACTTATAACTAAATAGCCGATGTGAGACTTCTAGTTGCTACTATCTCTATTATTTTTAATAGAAGTTATTATTTCTTATTCTCTCTATTTAATCTATAAATTATATTATAGAATATAAAAGTAAGTTTTAATAATTATGTATATTTTTATATGCAAAAAAATAAAATTATATGTATATAGGCCGGCCTGTTAGGCTTTGTAGGTTTTTTTTAAAGCCTAAGTCTGACCTATTTAAATAAAGAGACTATTTTAAAAGCCTGAGCCTGACCTTTTTAATAAATAGGCCGCCCTGGCCTGAGCCTATGTAGGCTAGCCTATAGACCCCTGTGAGCCGGCCTGACCTATTCCCAACCCTAGTTGTAGAAGTGGAACTGGTCATGTTCCTTTAGCAGATGATTTTGTGCAAATCCTAATGTATCTATAGATTTATTTAAATAGTTTTTTTAAAATTAGAAATAAATAGGCCATTTCCAAATACTGATAAAAAAATATTATTTTTCCAAATACGATTTTAACTAATACTACTAATTCATTTTAGAATACAAAAAAAGTCTATTTAAATAACAGTTATACATAAAATATACACTCATTGGAAAATTAATTTTTTTGAATATATATTATCTCTATCGTATAGTACGTGGGTCATTTGTAAAAATGTTGTCTCAAAATTAATATTAATTACATTTTACAATAGTGTCCCTTAAATCACTTACAAGTCAACATCTACTTTGCATTATGAAGTTATGAATGTACCAACATTGGCTACCTAAATGGCATTTGATACAGAAAGTGTTTCTGAAAAATTATATGTTCTGAACTTTGCTTAAAAATACAATTACATCTCTAATATTACAAAAGATACGGGCTTTGTAAATTGCAAGTACGACAAATACATTGAAGTTTTCGGTCCCCATATACTTTTTGATATTTAAAACGAGCATACAGTTCATCCAATCGCTCAGACGCAGACATTTATATGAAATTACAGAGGTCCAGTTCTAAATGCATTGTCTAGATCAGCAATCAGATCATCCACATCCTCAATACCAACGGATATACGGACAAGATCTTCGGTTAAACCTCTGGCCTCACGGACTGCAGCAGGTATGCTAGCATGTGACATAAAGCAAGGCAAGCTGATGAGGGATTTTACACTGCCTGCCAATCAGAAAAATAACTAGGTCAGCAGAAAAGCGTGCATATAGAGCTTCATCATGTTAACCACTATTTCAGAAATCTTAACTGCTAAAATCAAGTAATCTTATAATAAATTTGGTACGGTATCAGTTGAGTTATTTCTCCTCTATAATGCTGAAGATTCAGCGCTAGTGATCTGTGACCATGTGAAATACTAACATTTCCCAAGCATCTTGGACCGTAGATGTTGGTGGACATTGGGTACTTGGGAAATATAGTCTCATTAATTGCTACATGTTCTAGACAAATCTAATAGGAATCGCTGCATGGTTTAGTGCATAAAGAAGCGACAAGCGAGAGAAAGTGAGATTGAGTGATCTATTGCATGTTTGGTGTCCAAACAAGTGTAATCTTGAAAGTTATCACAGTAAAATATAATCCTTATTGTTCATAAAATACTCTCTTTACTCGTAATTTTCTATCAGAGGTTGAAAGTCTGCAACTAACTCAAGGATGATCACTTAGCTTGAGACTATAAAGCTATTGGTATAGGACCAAAGTAGCATTGTAGAAATTCCATTCAGTCACAATGGTGGATAAGGTGGATAATCAAAATGGTGGAGGTAATCAAGAAACTCCATTTTAAATATAACAAAATAAGGGTAATGCAAATGGAGTCATATCTACAATACAAGGTAAAGATAACTAGTCAGTGGTAGTGAAATGAAGACACCAGATTATGTTATTGGGAGATAATACAAACCGATGCTTGTGAGTGATATCAACATCAAAGATAAACTATCACAACCTATAAGAAGAGCCAAAACACCACAGGAGGCTCGGAAAACGTTCACCACATTTTCAAAAACAATGTGTGATTGCCATTACAGCAAATGAATTTATTTTCTATATCGCCAGCCATAACTATTAACTACTAATCGATACTAACCAAAACAACCTCCCAAGCACTCAACAGAATGACTGGAGAAGTAAAAAATGAGAGAGAGAGAGAGAGAGAGGATGTTTTCCAATGGTACTTTAAATAGGGGTATTTATGTAAGGAAATCATTAATGCAAAATCGGGATCCCACTAAAGATTGTTGGGGTATAGAAAAAGTGTGAATATCATAAAATCCAAAACATATAAACTTCATAACCAAAAACATAAAAACATGAACCTAAAATACTTAAACACTCTAATTCATCATAGCGGCGCTATAGCGTGGCGTCAAACCACCTCTCCGCTATAAGGCCGCTTTCCGCTATTTAGAGAAGGGGAAATAGCGACCGCTTTACAGGATAATAGCAGTGGCGTAGCGGACCGCTTTGCAGGAGAAAGTTCCGCAGTTAATTTTTTTCCTTCTAGGATACAAAAAAAAAATCGGCCTGTTAAGCTTTGTACAAGCTTACAAACACTCGTGGGTCTAACCAGTAACTTAACTTCTGAAAAAAAGGCTCTAATGAGCAACTTTGTTTTCAGAGATTTCTTAGAAATAGGAAATGCTAGAGAAAGTTCTGCTACATTGATTTCCCGTTTGTGTGACATTTATGAACCAGCAACGAAAATTTTTGTGTTCAACAACGATGCTTTTTTTTCTTTGTGTTAAAAGAGTCGCACATGTTATTGGTATTGAGGATACCGGAACTAGTAGTTTAACAATCTATCATGAAATAAAATTTCCTCAATTTATCTTTGACTTGAAAAGAGAGTTCAACTTGCCAGAATGAAAAAAATTAAAAACATCAGATGTTAAGATTATGTTAGAAAAAAAGGACATAACAAACGAGCAAAGCCAAAAAAATTTCAAAAAACTTCTTAACATCTCTTTTATGCAAATTGTTTGGCTTTGCTCGTTTGCTATGTCCATTTTTTATAAAATAATCTTAGCATCTGTTGTTTTTTATTTTTTTGATTATGGCAAGTTCAACTCTATTTTCAAGTCAAAGATAAATTGAGGAAATTTTGTTTCATGAGAGATTGTTAAACTACTAGTTCCGGTATCTTCAATATCAATAACATGTGCGACTTCTTTAACACAAAAAGAAAATGAAGCATCATTGTTGAACACAAAAATTGTCGTTGCTGGTTCATAAATGTCACAGAAAAGGAAAATCAATGTAGCAGAACTTTCTCTAGCATTTCTTATTTCTAATAAATCTCTGAAAACAGAGTTGCTCATCAGAGCCTTTTTTTCGGAAGTTAAGTTACTGGTCAGACCCATGACTGTTTGTAAGTTTGCACAAAGCTTAACAGGCGGATCCTTTTTTGTATCCTAAGAAAAAAAATTAACTGCAGAACTTTCTCTAATAATCATTTACTAAAACAACAAAATAGAGACAATCTATTTAGAGTTTTTAGTTTTTACCTATGTTGTCAATATATCATATAGTGGCACGTAGCGCCGACTCTTAAAATTAAACATAAATTCCAACAACATACATAAATACTAAACACAAAGCGGGTTTTAAGTTTTAACCTGCAAATAGCGGCCGCTCACTTTATGACTTATTTCCAAAATCAGAGTTTTTAGCAATTTTTCCATCCAAAACGCAAAAGTAGCCAAATAGCCCTACCGATCCACTACGCCACCGCTATTATCCTGTAAGCGAAAAGAGGTCTTATAGCATAGTGGAGAGGTGGTCTGATGCCACCCTATGGCGTCATTATTAACATCACAAACACTGCATCATTCATTGTTTTTTGCTTTAGCATGTTCCTCCTATTCGTGTGGACCATCTCAAAGGCACTCCAGTTTCTTTCGCACCCAGATGATAATGATGAACAAGTTAAACTGAGAACACGAATTGCAAACTTTTGAAGCTCAGGATGTTTGTCTCCATAAGATTTCCACCATTGGGCGGAAGTTTTAGTTCCAAGAGCAGCAATTGCAATAGGACTTCCAAAAAATTTAGCCTTTGTCATAAAATCTAGTTGAGTGTCAATTATAGAAGTTTCTTTGACATCGCAAACAGTCATACAACTGACTCTTAACTTCATAATCAACACTATAGTAAAGTTTGAGATTGAGATAATATCCGGCAGCATGCAAAGGCCTATGCATTTGTCTATCCCATCGATCGTCAATAATGTCCCACAAAGAAAACAGAATGGTGCTTCAGGAATTTTTGAACAGAAACATAACACTTTATATAAATAAAAAGGTTTTTCCTAATCTACCCCTTCTAGATTTGGGGGTATTTACCCCCTCAACCACTCAATAACTTCAATAATACTTTGACCGATATATATTTTCATAAAATGCACTGTTAGATTGAAAGTTTATACCATATAGATCATTTGTGTAAAATTTCAAACAAATCCAAAATCATGTGATATGCTATTGAGACATATCAAAATTAACGGTTTGAGTGATTTTTATAAACACCGTTAATCTTTGTGTCTCAATAGCATATTAAATTTGTCTAAAACTTTACACAAATGAGCTATATGATATAAACTTTCAATACAGATGTTCTAAATGATCTATGTACGACTGTTTGCAAAAATTGATTGATGTCAAAGAAACTTCTATAATTGATGCTCAACTAAAAGATTTTATGACAAACTCCCGCTCAATGATGGAAATCTTATGGACACAAACATCCCGAGCTTCAAAAGTTTGCAATTTATGTGCTCGGTTTAACTTGTCCATCATCCAGGTGCAAAAGAAACTGGAGTGTCTTTGAGATGGTCCACACGAAAAGGAGGAACAAGTTAAAGCAAAAAACAATGAATGATGTAGTGTTTGTGATGACCAACTCAAAGTTAGCCAAGAAGAAAAGAGCTAAAGAAAGGTTGTTAATTATACTTATGAAGAGACTGAATCAGACAATGAATGGATTGTGGATGCTGAAGGTTCAATGACAATGAAATTTTGGATTTCACTAAAAGTGAGAATGAGGAAGGAGAAGCCCAAAATGAAGAACATGAAGCTGCCGACACTGCTGATGATGATGAGTTTGAAATCCATAACCTTGATGATGAGTTTGAAGAAGATGAAAATTGTATGGAAGATGTTGGAATTGATGAGAGTGCCTTGAAGGATTTGGTGAATTAGAGTGTTTAAGTATTTTAGGTTCTGGTTTTTATGTTTAAGACTAAGTTTTTATGTTTTTGGTTATGAAGTTTTTATGTTTAAGACTTATGTTTTGGATTTAATGAAGTTTTAATGATATTTTTATGTTTTGGTTATGTTTAAGACTTAGTTCTTATGAGCTTTGGTAAATTTATGGGATATTACAATCCTTGTTACGATCCTACGATTTACTCTTTTTCTATACCCAACAATCTTTAGTGGGATCCCGATTTTGACAACCTTCCGCACTTAATATATTTCCAAGAAACTATTTAGCACCTGTTAGACTGTTCCAAATTGCTAGCAGTATGGATATATGAAAGATCCTCCCTAGTTTAGGTGTGAAATTCTCCCCCACCTATTATCCAGAGATATTTGCTGCATTGTGGTATAGTTGCCCTAGGTGGTACTTGAATTGCCAAAGATCCTCACGGAGTCACAAGTCTTCCAAATTGCATTGCTCTCCAAGAAAACAAATGTTTCACAAGTAATAAAAATTGATGATGCAATAACATGTGAGGAAGGAATGGATCAAGGCTATGGGCCCATGAGATATTGGTACTAGAAAAAATCAAGACTTACAAGAAAATAGTCAATATCTTTACAAAAAGAAGTAAATAGAGCAAAATTTTCAAAATTCGGAAACATGCAGGGGTTAGGGCTGAGCACGGGTCGGGTGCGGTCGGTTTCGGTTCATTTTTGGTCCAATCATATGTAACCGATGGCACAAAATACTGACCCAATTTCGACCAAACTTTGACTCGGGTTTTTCGGATCTCGGGTTATACGGATCACGTGTAACATTAAACAGTTGATTCGGGTATACTCATATTTCAATTCTAAAAATTCAAAACATTAATAAACAAACTAAGAAAGTAAAAGAGAAAAGGACAACAACATAAGTACCATATTCAGATTTTGGTTCCAATACTCTCATTTTTGTATGTTGAAACAAGATCTAAGAAGAGCAAGATATCAACACAGTTAACAATAAAGCAAAGGCAAAACTTTTTAAAGTAAGAAATATGAGAAGGTAATAGCAGTTTGCTCTTTGGCACATTCACAGCTTGAAGAGGAGAAGAAGAAATTAGATAAAGAATACAAAAGGAATGATAAAGAAGAGAGAAGTTACTGGAAATGAATATATTACAAGAGTAAAGTTGAACAAATATTAATAAATTTAATGAAAAGAACATTATGATGGACGGTGGTTTATTTTTTTTACACTTTTCAAGGCTATTAATAAAAGGCAACAAACAATTGTGGGTCTCAAGATTTTTTCTCTTTGCCATTAGTACTACCGTCCAAGTCACATCACTGACTAACCCTTGAAACTTGAATAAAAAATTGAGATTTATATAAGGTTTCGGTCGGTTTCAGTTTTCATTGGGTTTCATTTTCCAGATCCGATGTCGACCATACCAACCCTCACATAACTGAAAGCACTTACCCGTTGACCCGTTGACCCGCTTCAATCCGCCCGCAAGCACAATTTTACATTCGGATTTTTCGGTTTCGGGCGGGCATGGGTTATATGCTCACCCCTAGCAGGGGTGAGACCAAGATATTTTGGGTTTTTTCCTATCAGTTAATGGAGGGAAGTGGGGAAATGTGTTTGTTTGTAACCAACCTGCAATGCCCATTTTAGCAAGTTACCTTGCATTTGCTACCACCATTGTGGATGGAGTGATGACACAAGAAGTGATATAGTGAAATGAGAGATCGAGAGTGAGCAGGACCAAGAACATGGGGTCTTGAGAGTTAACAATAGAAAATACATTTTATTTTTATACACCACTAACTCCATACTCAACAAATATGTTCTATATTTAGTATGTTTTGGTTATCTGTCTACCTACATACATATAGGTTCAATTTTATTAACCAATACGCATAAATGCAAAATTTCATATTTTAATTGTAATGCGTATCTCATGCATAAGGTAAATGTAATGATGTTAAAAATAATGACCACGGGGAAGAAGAATTATTACCAAAACTAACGGTTATGCTATAGTATTTGGTGGCTTCAACAATATGCTTTGAGAGGGCAAGTGAACCTGTCAAAAAGCTAAATACAGATCCTGCACCTTTTGCCTGGAAAGGGGTCAAATAGATATATGAGAAAATGAATGTTAGGCATAGCAAACGTAGCCTGAAATTTCAATGTATCAAAAATCACCTGAGAATAGTGTAAATCTCGTCCAGGATGACCAGGCAAACCAGCATAGTTTACTTTCTTCACTCGCGGATGGGAAGCAAGAAACTCAGCAATCTTCTGTGCACTCTCCTGCAAGAGGTTGATAGATACTGGGTTCAGATTATCAGAATAATACCAATGATAATTCTATGGTATTTGGGAGATTATGGGATAATAATAAGGGAATGCTAGTGATGTATTATTATTGATACAAGAAAGTATAATTGTAGAAAAGTAACCAACCTCTAGGAATAAGGAATTAGAGAGCCTGGTCTCTACCAAATCCAACCCACATACAAAATACCCAATCCCCTCACTTTTCCTTGGCATCTTTATTTATAACACTAACTCACTGTAACAATTACATAGAAGTTCTGCAGATAGCAGTTACTATGTAACAGTTACTAATTTAATACATTAAATACCATTTACTAATATTCTATAACTTCTGCCCTTAGAAGTCCTATTACTAACGGAGGTTTTAACTCCCAAATTAAAAATTGAATAAAATATATGGTTATTTATCAAATATATAGGTAGTATGCTTCTTCAGACGTATAATGTGTCTGTGCTTAAAAAATACTGTGCATAATGATCACAGAAAAGGGAAAAAGTGTGGAAGACTGAAATCAAATATCAAAACTCCAAAAGTAGAATCAAATATTACTACAAGCTACAATGTTTTGACAAGACATGACACTAGTGACATTAGATAAATAGAAGCAATTCAATCATGTTTGAAAGAGCACCTGTTGCTTCTCAACCCGAAGGGACATTGTCTTGATTCCTCGCATACATAGCCAACAGTCAAATGGAGCTAAGCCTGAGCCCTCCGCATTTTGTAAGAAATATATTTCTTTTGCCAACCTTAAGAGAATATAGAAAGGAGGTCAGCATTTGATGAGGAAGGTCTACTGAAAATAGGAGAGAAACGAAATATGTGTTTGCTTTATGAAACAGAAATGATATTTGATACAAATTTGACAACAAAAATCAACAACAATTTGAATAGTTAATGCCGTTCAAATATGTAGTTAATCAAAGTCACAACAGGTCGTGATTTTGTTTTTTACTTAAGTTACAATGACAACAATAAATTATTAATATCCAGATATCATAATCAAAGTCTTAACAGGTAAAAAAAATTCACAACCACATTTCCAGACCATAAGTAGTGCTTTGCAATCATCTATTGAAATACTTCAAAATAAATCTTGTGAAATAATTTACACAAGCAATTGAAACATGCATTAATTCATAGGCTGTAGAAGAGCTTGTGAAAAACTCCCAACTTATTCAATAAATGAATGGAAAACGTTAGGCAATTGTACTCAGCATTAAAAAATGCCATACAATCAAAGTTGAAATTACAACTTTCCAATGAGTGAATTAAATTCAGACTAAAAATTAACGATGTCAAAAATATATTAATATATTTTAAATCTGAAGTTCTGATAAATAATTAAATATAAAATAAGAGATACAACCTTTCACCTTTCACGGCAAGCACACCAGCCATAATATCACTATGTCCAGCAATAAACTTGGTAGCTGAGTGCATGACAATATCTGCAGGAAAAAAATTTCAGCCTCAACTGCTGTGTAAAGTTTGGGCATTAATGATGAAGAAAAATGCTTTGCTATCACTTTTTTTTGGGGTGGGGGGTGACATAGAGATCAGGAGTGAAATTTGATTTAAGCCGAATCAGCTGCTGAGGTTGGCTTCTAGGGTGGCGGTTCAATTAAGTACCTCACTGGTGGAACCAAAATAACACCATTGGATTTTATTTTTATTAATGGTCTAGATCTCTTAGAAATAAAATTGAGAACATCTACAGATCCTTGTATACAATTCTACTTTACCTCTACCCTTCTATGCGTGTGTGTGACAGTTTCCCCAGAGACAAATCCTCCACAATCATTATTTGAATCCCCAAAACACCTCCCTCTGCTCATTCAACTCATGCTTCATCCCTTACTTCAACCCTTTGGTATTATTTTTGGGTTCCACCGGTGAGGGACTTATTTGATCCCTCATACTTTCGCATAGAACTCTAGGTTTAGCTACTTCGGAAGTTTAAATTCTTTTATACATAGAGAAACACACAATAAAGAAAGAAAAAGAGAAACTGCATTAATCTTCCTTGGACAAATATTTCTATTCAAATCTAACGCAAAAAACGAAAAATATTTATCTTCCCTAGTTGTAACTTCACATTTTTCCCTTTAATAGCACACCTCAATTTAAAGGAGCCGGTCCTGTTTTCTTCAAATATATTGTCATGTCCATTGAAAAATGTTCTACTAAACATTTCAAATTTCAAAACTATGATATCAACATATAGCCTTTCTGATAATAAGGAGACGTTGATAGCAACTGCACCAATGTAGCTTATTATTATAAAGTATGAACTTGATACTTAAAAGTTAAAACTTTGCCTCTTTTTCCTCTCATTTTTTGGCCATAGCATGCAATTGTTAAGTGGTGTGTAATCTGTTTATACTTCATAGCTAAACTATGCTTATACCTGCTCCAAGTTCCAATGGCTGGGATAATACAGGTGACATTATACTATTGTCCACCAACACAAGAGCACCGTGTGCATGAGCCATCTCTGCTATTCTCTGGACATTAAATTAAAAAAAAACAACAATATTTATTATTTAGTAAGAAACCATTTAAAAAAACACATACTACAATGCAGTTATCATAAAGAGAACAGTTATTTAGAAACTTAATCAGCATAACTAACACTTGAGATTCATACTCGAATATCAGAAATTTGTATCCGGGGATTGGTTGGACTCTCCAACCATACAAGCTTAGTCTTGGGCCCAATTGCGGATGCGACCTCATTTAAATCACTTGTATTAACCCGTCTGCAGATGCAAAAAATTACAATCCCATCAATGATGGACTTAACCTACACAGAATCAAGAAACTTTGCTGGTTTGTTTCTATACTTAATCATTGTACAGAAAATAAATATGCATGACTAACATAAATCCACTAACTTCACCAAAACCCCACTCCTGGGAACTACTTGGGACAGCAACCTATCAGCTCCACCGTACAGATCATCAGCGGCAAGAATTTCCTCACCTATAAGTATATTATTGGGAATAGATATCAAACAACAAGAAAAATTATCAAGTCTCTGTCAAAAATATAAAACAATCATGTCAAAATACAGGCACATCGATGTTAGAGCTTCACGATAGCAGAAGAAAGATACATGTAAGCTTGCTCAGAAAACAATGTGTATGACTGCTGGTGCGAACTTTAATACAAAAGCATAAAGTTATGTAAATTCATTAGTTTAATAATACTTGTTAAACATGATTAGTTGTATTTCTAGTAAAATTATAATTTAAGCGTAGCATTTAATAGAATAAATTTACATCTTAATGTGAACTACTTACTATTTAATTAAACCAAATTTTATAACTAACATACAGAAAAGAAATAGAGATATCTTTCATAAACATTCGGTGAATAAACAAAAACAAACCCAACCGAGCATAATGTACATTATTTTTTAGCGAACTAAAACACATATTTAACCCAACAAGCTAATATCAGGCATTATCACTCATAAGAAAGAAAAAGCACCGACCGCTTTTAAGAAGGTGAACAACAGCGGTCAAAGCAGCCATTCCACTGGTGAAGCAAAAGGCTCTATCCGCTTTATCAAGTTTTGCAAGAATGCTGTGAATGCAAAACATGAAAAATTAAAGACAAACAGATCCACAATTGTAATACAAAACATAAGCCAACAAGTGACATCAAACCTTTCTAAAGCATCTCTAGTAGGATTTCCACTTCTTGTATAGTCATAGGGACCGTTTTCTATTGCAGAAGGCTGCATCAAGAAGACATAAACTACCATGAATGAATATTATCGAATACTACACAACAGAGATAGTAAATTTACACATGCTAGGACCCAAATGACGATTCAAAGATACCTAAGTCACTTAAAATAGAGAAGAAATTCTTTCACACAATATACTCCCTCCGGCCTTATTTATAAGCAAAAGTGAACTTTTTAGATTCATTGAATAACTGATGTATCTAGTCTATATATAGGCCAAATACATCAGTTATTCAACGAGTCTAAAAAAATTCAGTTTTTCTTATAAATAAAGCCGGAGGGAGTAAGTACCAAATAAAATTTTGACCTGCTTAAAAGTAGCAGTCTGGTAAAGCGGCGCACTAACTGCACCAAACGGATCAAACTTATTCTCGAAATTCATCACCATTGTTGAAATACTAGGCTCCCTTAGCTCCACTTCTGCAAACAACAAGAATTAGCATATATACTCACAAAACAAAAACCACTACATGTTGAAAAATCACAATAACAAAACAAACCATTTAAACACTCAGCAACATCATCCTCCACCAAAGCAGAAGTTCTCACATCCATCTCTCTATCAATCGAGCAACGGAGTTTGAATCCGTCGTCCAAACACAGCAGTTTATTTGTTCGAAAATTCGCCGACTTGCTAAACACTAAGCTATCCCAACTCTTCACAGAAATTGTGCTCTATGATTCAATATTATGCATATCAATATCAATTATCAAATGTACACAAAAGTAATTAACAAAATTAAACACACAAAATTGTGCCCTAAAATACACACTAATTTGAATGTGAAATACTATGCAAGACTAATAGATTAATAATTAAGATTAATTGATGCGAAGAGATTTACCTGAGAAATGGAAGGTGAATTAGCGAAGAGTTTGAGAGAGATTGAAGAAGAAACCATTGTTGGTGTTCAAATAGAAGAGACTGTGAAATTGATGCTCAAATAATAAAATCAAATAAAAAATGGATAAAACTTTTTTAAAACTTATGTACGGTACCTTAGGCAATAGGTAGGTCTCATGCGTCTCAAAATAATTATTGTAGTTTGATAAGTTGACAATTTTTTAACTGTATTTTTTATTAATTTATAAAGACAAATATTAACATATGAAATTTTGTTTGATTTGGTTCATTGAATATTTTTATAATATTAAATTTTTATAATTTTTTATGAAAGAAAATTAAAGATATTAGTGATTGAAATTATGCATTGATATGCGTAAGCGACAATTATTTTGAGACGGAAATAGTATGTTATCTTATAAAATTGGGACACATATGCAACTTTTTAATTCAATTTTAACGGTGCTAATCTTTTATATTACCGTATATGTTTGGAAAATTTCTCACTCGCCCCCCAATATTTTTTTCTCCCTCCTAACTACTTTATTTATCGTTATTAATATTATTTCATGATCTAAAACTTAAAATGTACTTTGGTATCCACGTCCCGAAATGAGCCAATTTTACCTTTCAAAATGGTGTATTTCGGGTTATGGATCCCGAAATGAATTTCGGTTTCTATATTTCGAAATGGATTACGGTTTCTAAATCCCGAAATGGGTGGGGGTGGTATAGAGAAATTTTCATATGTTTGTTACGATGCTTAAAACTCAAAATTCTATAAATGGAGACATTTTGTGTGGTAATTTATTCATTCATCAATCTATACATTTCTTTCTATCTCTTTGTTGTGTTAGTTTTATTTGTTTCGTGTTCACGACCACATAGTTTGTAGCCCAATTACTCACATCGTTCTTACCGATGTTCTTTTGTGATCACGGTTTAGAACGATATAGTAATCGATGAAGTGGTAGAGGTGAAGGGTCGTATGAAACAAGTTTTCCGAATTACATAGTCAAGGAGGAGATCTTTGGTGTAAAACGATTAGATTTATGCACTATCTTTTCTTTGTAATATAATTTTTCTATCTAATATCAGTGTATGTCGAAATGTAATTTTTCTGTCTAATGTAATTTGATGTCTAATAAAAATCAATAAAAATATTTATGTCTAAATGTTGTTGTTGTGCTTATTTTGTATATCAAAATTGTTTGCCTTATAAAGTGCGAATTGGTTCTTCGAAATGGGGGGTTAAACACAAAAAAATGCTTGATTCGCCTTGTAAATTGTGAACATTGGTTCGCCACCTAAATAGCGAGAAGGGCATTTGTGTAATTTTTGAGGGCGCACGATAAATGGAGAGGGTGCGAAAAGAAATTTTCTTTTTTAATTCAATAGTTGATTGACCTATAAACAAAAAAAAAAGATTAGCAGTCCAATAGAGAGACCAAAAAAAGAGTGAATGATTATGAGTAAGATAAGCTACGAGACAAAATTATGTGCAGATTTTTTTATTAAACTGAAATTTTCTCAAATGGTAATTTATTGATTCGTTCCTCTCTTCTAGAAGACCTTCGTGGTCTTTTTAAGAATGATGTAATAAGAATATTTTTTCTTCGTGAATATTTTTTTTTATTTTAAATTTTTCCTTCTTTTTAACTTCCATACCAAAAAGACAAGCAATACAAAATAAGAAAATCCTTATTTTTTTTTACAAAAAAGAAAAAAAATTGATAATAATGAAAAAAATGTCAAATCTCAATTCAATCATTAAAGTTAACATATTTATTGCAACCCAATGTAACATTACAATGAAAATGCACATACAACCCCAAGTATAATACACTAATCAGACAATATTTCATCTATCATAAAATATAAATAAAAATTAATCAACAAAATTGATATATTTGATGTAAAACTGTGACTAGATATATTAACTATTGTTGATTATTAATTTTAACTTATATTTTGATATGACAAGAGTATTATTTTATATAAAGATTACTTATTAGACAATCTTTTCCTATTCCCAAATACAAAAGGATACAACCAAATTACAATCACAACCCCTACTGCCTTTACACATCGTTTCCAATTTTTTACATCTTCCATCTTCACTTGCATTTCAATTATTTGAGTTTTAGTGAGTTCAATATCCCTCTCAAATTGATTAATTTTCATTTCCATGTCTCTCTCTAGTTGATTAATTTTGACTTCTATATCATTCTCTATCTTAATTTTCATAATCTTCACATCTTTCTCCAATTGATTAATCTTGGCTTCAAGCAACTCAACCATTGTAGGTTTTGACTGCAACTCAACCATTGTAGTTTGTGACTCTATAAATTTATCCTTTTGCACGAAGTAGTTACAATGTGGTCTTTGTTGCTGTAAAAATCAATACATTAATTAATCCAACATGTATAATTGAAAATGTAACTAAATAAGTTTTTCGTTGCTATATATATTGAGTTTTTCTTCATTTTTTTACATTGGAAAGATAAACTACTCTCGTTAAGAATAAATCCCTGAACTTTCTCCTATCGAACTCATATGTCTCTCAGCACTTATCACTTGAGCTATTCTACGAGAACTTTTCTGTTTAAGTCTCTATAAAATAAAAACAGGATGTTTGCGTCCCTATAAAAAAGTGGTGATTTACCATAGAATTTCCCAAAAAACAAGTGGTGATTTACCTTAAAATAGGGACACCTATAGAAGTGTGTGTTAGGATTCTTAGATGTCTTTGAGATGTATAAGATGCACTTTTTCCCACATTTGCATGTAGGAATAGCATCAACATTTTCATAAGTATCAACACTTGAAACACTTCCGTTCCAACTCACTTCACGCTTGGAGAGTAATGGTGAAGTCTCATACCTAACAACTCTCTTCATCTCTTGCACAAAGAAGAATAGTCAATGGAGACCAATCTATGAAAGAGGAATGAATGAAGAAACAAAAATTGATTTGGAGGTTAAGGATTAGTGAAATACACACCACCAACATGAAGGTATTTAAATACGCTAAGGATTAGTGAAACACACACCACCAACATGAAAGTATTTAAATACGCATTTTTATTTATTTATTTAAAATAAATATCATATTGATACAACTAAATGAAGGGACTAACGTGTGTTTTATTGTCTTCATGAGCTTGCTCAATTGGTAAAGGACACTGCACATTAGTGTAGGGACCGGAGTTCGAATCCGGTATGCCCACTTATTCACCTTTAAAATGGTGAATTTCTATCTGACAAAAAAAAAAAAGTGTGTTTTATTTTTTATTTTTCATGGACAAATACGTAGTTAATTTTAATTTATAGGAATCAAATTGGACATAATTCAATTGGTAGAGATCGAAGTTCAAACTTAGTACAACCACTTATTTACGTGAAATTCTTTCTATTAGGCTACTTTTGACCATCAATAAATGTAATAAATTTGACCATCAATTTTTATTTATTTTTTTAAAAAGTTAAATTAATTCATTTAAATTAGCACTGAAGAGAAATCAATTTTTGTTTTTTTTTTACGCATCAATTTTTATTTATATTTGAGATTATTATAACTTTCTAAGTTTTCGTAAAAAAAAAAAAAACTTTCTAAGTAATCGTTAATATCCTAGTGGTAACCTTTCTAGATATTATCCCGTCATCATGACAAAAAAAACCTTTCAAGATATCATGGAATTCATAAACATCATTAAGATAAAATAAACCTTATATCTGGCTATAGTCTTTGACCTCTCCACACGACAAATAATATACATTTCCTTAAACTTTAACCTGCTCATTCTAAATTTTATTTAAACTCGTATGCTCATTTCTATATTTTATTTAAACTCGATTCAAAAAAATAAAATTATTTAAGGTTTTAAACTCATAGTTCATTGTCAATAAAAAAACACCATTCACTCAACAAGACTAAAACATAAAATGAAAATAGTTAACCGAGTTTAATTTTAAATTTGTATTAAAATAAACGGTTGAAATTATTTATCATATTAAATAAATGGTTGTATGATGTTTTATTGGAATGCCCAATATATGAACTACCTTCTTAATCATGCTAAGAGTCATTCTAAACAGTTTTAAAAAATAATCATGGTTAAAGAGACAATGTTTAATTTAAATAATAAGGATAATAATATGCTGAGATTTCTCTCCAAAACAAAAGTATGTAATAGAACAAATTTACCAAGATGTCACCGTTATTCCTTAAAAGGACAAATCACTCTCCCAATCTTATAATATATGTCAGTTTTAGAATTTTGATTTGTTTTAAGTTATTTATCATTTTTTGGAATTTTTTTTTGGGTTAATAGGTCAACATCTCCTATAAAATATGCTAGTTTTGTAATCCTCTTTTAAAAAAGTTGAGAATCCTTTCCTGTAATGTTTGATTTTTTGCAATATCCCCTTGAACTTAGTATAACCACCATAAAATGGAACCCCCGCAAAATATAATTTTAACAGAGATTTTAAACCACCACAAAATATTATGGTTGACTAAGTCCAGAGGGTATTGCAAAAAATCAAACAAGGATTCTCAAAAAATTAAAAAAATTACAAGCGATATTGCAAAAATAGCGTATTTTACAGAGGATATTGACCTATTAACCTTTTTTTTTTGCATATAAACGAAATGGTAAATTTATTTAAAATTCACACCCAAAATAGAGGGATTAAGGTTCGAATCCAAATCACAACGTCAAACCTAACAGTTTCCACATATTATATTCTGCCATTAGAGCCGTAAGACTTGTGGACTAATTTTTTGGACTTTATTATGATAGAAAATTAAATTTTAAGTTTTGAACAAAATTATGAAGTTTTTTTAATAATGTGGTAGATAAAATATCAAAGTTTTAATTACTTCATCACTATGAAATTGATTATTTAAGGCTTAAATATGTAAAAAATCTATGTACTTTGGAGTCACTTGAATTTTAGTCTCTGTATTTTATAAAAAAAAATTGACCCTATAGTTTGATTTTATTTTCAAAAAGGTCCTTCGACCCATTTTTTGATGACATTTTTTCAAGTGATCCCAAAGTACAAGAACCTTTTATACATTTAAGCCATTATTAAATTTAGAAAGTGTTTGTCAAATTTTTTTTACTTTTTCGGTTTGAAATAAATTCATCTGCAAATTCTAATTGCCAAACATAGAGTTAGGTTTACAATTACAATCCACTGTCGTATTATAATTCTATTGTATCGATCAATTGAACGAGACATTGAAAGTTAGTAATAAGTACATTATATTTCTCGTCATTTGCCGGACACAAAAACGTATGATAAGTGATAGGTGAAAACATAATGGTGCCGACTTGTGTACCCCATAAGATTTGGGGGTATTTATCCCCATTTATTATAAAAAGTTTTGAGCGATACATTTTTTTATAAAATATACTGTTGGATTGAAAGTTTATATCATATAGATCATTTGTGTAAAATTTCAGACAAATCTAAAATCATTTGATATGCTATTGAGACACATAAAGATTAACGGTTGATGCGTCTAAATAACATATCAAATGATTTTAGATTTGTCTAAAATTTTACACAAATGATCTATATGATATAAATTTTTAATCCAACGGTTTATTTTACAAAAATTTATATCGGTTAAAAATTTTTTAAGTCGTTGGAGGTAAATATCCCCAAATTTTGTGGGGTACACAAGAATAAACCTTTTAATTAAAAATTTGAAAAGTATATATCCATTAAGTCTTTGCATTAGAAAAGTATTTAACAAAATC
Source organism: Trifolium dubium (assembly GCA_951804385.1). Classification (NCBI taxonomy): domain Eukaryota; kingdom Viridiplantae; phylum Streptophyta; class Magnoliopsida; order Fabales; family Fabaceae; genus Trifolium; species Trifolium dubium. Next base: position 14,165,367 of record OX638070.1, read on the forward strand.
TAATCTGAATAACTTTTTCTCCCATGTTATTTCTTTCAGAATTTCTTGGTGTTGTAACTCTAGATAATCAACAAACAAATCACTTTCTTTATACTTAGAACAATAATAATTGTTGAACGATTTTTATAACGCACTGAGTTCATGTGCATACGATACTCGAAATACTCATTTTTTTTATCACAGCAATTTTCAATCTCATATATTTGTGTATGTTTGAGCACTTGAATTATACACTTGAAAATTGTAGCTAATAATAATGTTTAAAACTATGATTAATTTGTGTTCCTTGTTAATCAGATAAGACACTGTTATAATATAACAACTATAATGTTAGATCAAAAGTAGTGCAAAGTAGATCATAGATGACTTCATCCAAATATATATCATAAAATTAATTTTCTTCAAATTACTTGATTCTCAAAGTAAAAAGTTAGTAATGCATCCAATTGAGAAAAAAATAGAAGATGAGGTTGAATAGAATCTCCATAAGCTAGCTATATATATATATTCTCCCTCCGTCCCAAAATAAGTGTCATATTTACCAAAATTGTTTGTCCCAAAATAAGTGTCATATACTATTTATAACATTATTTTTCCTATTTTATCCCTTAAAACAATTATTAAGAGAAATAAAAAGTATACTCAAATATTTACTTTTTAGTAAAAGCCATATTTTTTTTAAAGTATGTGATTTTGTCAATTGTGACACTTAAAATCGGACGGAGGGAGTACTTTTTTAGTGAACATTAAAAAGTACAATGATTTCATGGTGTGCATTAAAAACATTAAAAATGCTTCAATTAATGATCACCTTCTATCTACTATAAATTGTAATGTTAATGCTAGGAGGAATTTTTTCTAAAAAAAATCCTTGGAAAAATGCTCCAACCTCTTTTAGTTTTGACAAGCTTCTTAAGTTCATGTCTAATACTTGAACATTCCTTCTCTAGCTCTGATACACGGTCTTTCAAGTTTTCATCACCTTGTGTAGGGTCAACTTGACCATTTCCACTACTTCTTGTGAATCCAAGGTTTCCACTTTGTGAATTCTCAAGATTGTCTGAAACAAACAACCAACTAGAAATTGATGTACGAAGTCTAAGTTGTTCAAAAAATAGGACCTGCACTATTACTCTTAGTGGTACTCTTTCATTTTGTGCAGCATGTGTACTTGCTTCTAATGAGAGCTTTTGACAGTTCATGAGTCTGCAAAATTGCTCTCGTTCAGAATCAATCAACCATGGGTGTGCCTACACATACATGACATAAATCTTCTTACATTAGAATCATCATATTAAAAAAAATGAATACAAATGAAATGAATAATAAAAGTAGTAATTGCTGGCATGGATATTCTATTCGATTTTGAACTTTATTTCCAAAACTTTAGATTCAAGACATGTAGGTGTTCAATATCGAACAAAAACAATATCTATTTCCATTTTTATTTTCTCAAACTGTTACTAGTGTGTTCATGTCAATGTCTATGTAGTACCAACACTTCACATTGAAGGCGTGTCTGGTGTCTGACATGTGTCATATGACATCGACATGCGGTTAAATAATTCTTCTAGTTTTCTCAAATTATTGTCAAGGTTGACATGCCAGTGTTCTGTCATGTGTATATGTATTTATCAGTGTTTCATGTATATGTATCAATGCCTTGTTTGATTTCCATATATGTGTGAATGCCGCATAGTTTAGTCACTAATATATTCATTTACACTAAATATTTGGTTAATCACTAATATATAATTTGAAATAAACAATCAATTTAGTCCCAAAGTTTCATTCTCTCTCCAATTTAATCTTATAATATATAAAATCTGTCAAGTTAGTCTCTGCAATATATTAGGGACTAGATTGATAAATTTTTATACACTTCAATGACTAAATTGATGGCTTTCATATATTGTATGAATATTTATTATATTTATATATGTTAGACACTAGATTAAAGAGAGAGAGCACATTTTAGGAACTAAACTAATTGGTTATTATTTTTTCTGAGCATCTAAAGATGCAACTATAACTTTCTGATAACTAACTGTAAATTCAAAATTAAAAGCATTCATCACCTTAAGGTATACATCAATAGCATGATATAAACCATCATCCAATGGCCTAGCATAATGAGGAATTGAAGCAGCAAGAGCTTGAAACTTAGGCAACTTCAAATTAACATCCAAAGCAACCTCAGCAAGATATGCATCCATCAAATTAGCCACAATTGTCATAGGTGTCAATGCATCAACTCCGCGTATCAAAGATCCATCTTCGATACATAATGGAGAAGTTGCTGCAGTTGAAGGCTGATACATTGACATGAAATGATCGATAATCCTCTGAATACAATCTACATCATAAAGTGTCTCAACTGAATATCCCATATTTGGAATCAAAAGATCAACAAGTTCAACTTGATCAAGTTGAGAACCAATCCTTTTCTCCAAATTTTCTATACATGATGAACTTGCATGTAATATCATTGCTGTCCTTAATAACCTAAGGAGATATTTTGAAGGTGTGACACATTTTTTATTAGGAAGCAACCCTACAATTTCTTCTAATAATGTCCTTTGATTTGCTTCTGAACTTCTACTCGGCGTTGTTGCTTGATTAACACCAGATTTCTCATTGAAACTTGACTGTCTATTCATCATAGGTATAAATCTTCTAAGATAATATATTAATGATGCAGCAACATTCTCAGGTTTCATACCTTTTGATTCAATTGATACAATTAGTCTTTTATATAAAGATAAACTTAACAAACACAAATCTTCATACCACCAATCATCACTTGAAGCTTGTGACTTAGTTTCAGAACACAAAATATCCTCAGAACATGCCTTGATAGTCAAGGAATCGATGCATCTTGAAACAATGCGAAGATCTTCTGCATATGGTTTAACTTCTTCACATGTTTGAAGTGCTTTTATTGAATCGGACCAATTGCTGAATACTTCATTGAGAAAAGTTTCCGTTAATTCTATTAAATTTTCTTCACCATATTTTTCGTTCATTTGTAAATACTCTGCTGCACATCTTAGACTAACAACATTTAATGGTGTGATTTCTAGTTTTACACCATAGCAAAATTTTGTTATGATCTCAAATGTTTTGTCTCCACCAGGTATATCACCAAGTTGCAAAATAGTATTTGATTCATCTTCATTAGTGGAGTCAGCAAAGAGTCTCTTTAGCAATCCACTTCTAGAAAGCAATGGGAACTACAACACAAAAATTACAGATTTAGAATCATATTAATTAAGAAAAATTGATGTTGGGTATGCGTCATAGTTTACTAATACATTGGTAGGTTGCTCGAGTTGGCAAGACCATTCGTTTGTAGGGTTGTGAGGGCCGAAACCGCCGCAATATGGTTGAGTGGTAATATTGTAAACTAGTATATTGTTCGAGTTTAATTTAAATATGCACCTTGTGGAGGAAAAATGATGTTTCCCCTACTTCAATTGTAACATCACTTGCAAGTCCAGTTGTACAAAGCCTGCAACAAGATATAATAATATGTGCAAAACTCAAGTGAGTCAATTTTTGACATTACATGTTAGTGAAGAATGATATATATATATATGAGTTAACATGACAACATAAAATATAATGTAGGATCATATTCTTCTTGATTATAATGAAATACATCAATACCATTTATTGATATATATGGCAAGAGAGAGCATCCAAAAACCAAAATAACAAACAAATATATAGAACTAGAAGAAGAATTTTTATTTACTAACACAAGTTCCAAAACCAATTGTTGTGATTTGATTAAAAACAATAATAAAAACATAAAATTCTTACCATGTGTTTCCTTCACGACGAAATATATCATCAGATTTGGATCCAAGCTTCAACAATGTTGCCATTTACTGCAGCTTGGATATGTAGATCGAAACGTGAGATAGATTAAGAGTTACTATATGGTTATTGTGACAAGAATAAAAATGAAAATGAGGCATATTGGCAGAGTGAGAGTAGAGTGAAATTGTTGCTGTTTCATTGTGATTGTGATTAATGATTATTGTCCACAATACAACACAACATCGCGAGTCTAAAGCTCACATAACTGAAATAACCGAAACATATGGTTCCACATTATTTGTCAATATATAATTTTTATTAAAAAATAATTCACAAAATTTGATTTTAATACATACATATATGGTTCCACATTATATTGCTTCATTTTTTTGTTTCTTTATATTCAAAATTCAACATTCTAAGTCGTACACCAAAACTCGACATCGTAAACAATACAACTTCGATAGTGTTGAACGAAGGAGTCTGAAGGAGAGACACATACTTTTAGTGTTGATGTTGTTTGTAATTGTTCTGATGTTATTCAGGTTGACCAAAGTCTCAATGTCTGCAAATTTCTCAAAAAGAGAGAGTCATGTAGAAAGGCATGATGTGAAGAAGTATGTTCACTCCAATTTCTACTTTTTTCATTATTCTTCTGCTTATTCTTTTTTCTTATCTCATTCTTTCTCCTTATCTATATTTTAATTTCACTTTATTTGCATTTTAATCCCTTTGTAATTTTTGTTCAAATATCCTGTGAAGATAGTTTTATAGATGAAATATGTTAAATTTTCTTTGTTACCTTTATGTGGATATGTTTATGTTACATTGAAACAAGAAGTCAAAAATTAATATAAAAAAAAATGAGTAAGAAGAAGATGACTAAAAGGGTGATATTTCATATTTTATATAAACATCCATATTATTCACTTCAAAATCAATGTTAACAAAAAAACTTCATGTAATTTAAATGGACTTTTTTAACAGCCATCCAAACACACTCTAAGTACTTGTCGACCCACGAATCTCCTTTTTCTCTCTCACAATCCAACCCCTAGAATCTCTTAAAAGAATTATATATATATATATATATATATATATATATATATATATATATATATATATATATATATATATATATATCTCGTAAAATACAGGAAAGATTTAGTTGTTTTACTAAATCCTGCATTCCCCCGTCTCACCTTGCATTGCAACAGAAAATTGCAATAACTATTCAGTATATTCCAACACAACAAAATAATCACAATTCATAATCAGTGTGGCATTTCACTTGGAGCAGGTAATATAGACAGACTTCAATGGATTAGGAATTCAGAACTGAACAAATTTGAATAGTGAATAAAAAAGGCGACGAACCTTGTGCTACTCTATTGTTTGGATTTTCTAATTCAGCATTGTTCCCTTTCAGTATTTCTTTGATTACAAACAATGGAAAAACTGAACAATTCAAGCTCAATTGCCATCTAAGATACTAACATTTAACTTTTAGCTCAAAACTTGGTACTAGAAGGCAAAGGCAAGGGCTTCGTAGACATGGAATAAACATCAGTGCTACTGATTTTTGTCGATATCATAAAGAACACACATGTCTGCTGCTGTCTTCATCTGAGAAATCAAATGGATGTTATAGCAGATTAAAATACAGGACTTAAATCAATGAACAAATAAAAAAACCAATCATTCAGCCAAAATATATAGTAGTACGTGTAGGTAAATAAATAAAAATCAATCAATTGTGTTCCAAGACTTTCGTAACATTTGGTCTTTGGACTTTGTTTGGGAGTTAGGAAGGGAACGAAGGATGAGGCTTCAAAGAAAAAGAAGGGAGAAAGGGAAGGTGAAGAGTGGATATACTCTCCCTCACCTTGTCTAGGAGATTCTTCTTCATAGGACAAAAATCCCCAAATATGTAGAGGATTTTGGAGAGCCTTGAAAATTTTCCCAAATTCTCTTCTCTTAGTTATAAATATAATCTCAAAACAAAGAAAATCTTGGTCTCTGAATACACACTCCCAAACAAGGTGAGAGATTTGCCTCTCTTCTCCTAGCATCCTCTTCTCCCCTTTGTTCCCCTCCTAACTCCCAAACAAAACCTTTAAGTCAATTATCAAAGTCATAATATGAAGATAATAAGGTCTGGTTTGGGTTCCGTAGGTCTGCTTCTAGACTATCGAGAATTTAGCTCTGCTTTGCTTTCTTATTTTTCTTCCATGTCTTATGGAGAATAGCAAAAGCAGAAGAAAAGATGTTGAAAAAATAAAGGGCAATATGTTGTCACCCACTCTGCAGCGGGATCTATGCAAGGGTCAAACTTGAACCTATTGTAGACAGCCTGATATGATTTTTTGGGTCAACCCGGGTTCCAGTCACATATGGAATGAAGCAACTACAATCATCCAACCAAGGCTCCCCCCTCTTCACTAAACAGGATGATGTTCAAATTCAATATTAAAAAGTATGAACAATTTAGCACTGACATGTTTTCTTGGAGTTCAGATTTTCTTTTTCTTCTCATTGTAGGATGGTGTGATAAAAAACTAAATATATTGAGCATCTCATCATCTAAAATATGCAGGCGTAAATACACCATGAACAGACCTGAATAACATTTACAATTTGCTTAGTTGCCCATCCAAATAAACTTGTGACAAGTAGGAAAGAGATTAAGTTTATCTTTTGTAAACTACTTGATAAAACCTGAAAATTGAAACAATTAAGAAACTAAGATAATCAGAATAAACCCCTCTAAATAACACAGATAATGGGCCCGTTTGTTTACGAATATAAAAACAAAAAAAAAACATTTTTTATATTTAAGTTATGTTTGTGTGTAAGCATTTTTCAAAAAACATTTCGTTAAAGAAATTATTTTTATGTTGAAAATGAAAAGCAATTTTGATTAGCTTTTGAAGAAAGCTAGTTTAATAGAAAAGAGGGAAATACAAAATCCAACAATTATAGGGTAACCAAGCAACATTGTTATTCATTTTGAAACAAACTCAAAATAGTTAATGTTTTTTAAGAAAAAATTAAAGAATAATCTTTAAATTGTTTATATCAAAATCACTTATATTCTAATTCTAGTCAAAACAAACAGGCCCCATCTAAAATCTATCAGAAGCACAGAGAAAATACTAACATCCACCAATGTCTCTGTTTGATTCCCCGCAAGATAAAAGAAGATTAAGTAAAGAACCTGTAAAATATAAAGGATAAGAAACTAAGCAAACCAATAATAACAAAGATATTTTCACAAATTAAGATGACGGCATAACAATTACCTCACATGAGATACAACAGTAGGCCATAAACATCTTATTTCCATAATATGCCCTGAAAAGCCAGTTGGTGCTGTCCTTCACATCTTTATGACTAGCCTTGCCAGCCAAGAAAGTGCTGCATTTAAAGTAAAAAAATCAACTCAATAAATTCATCAAGATTGGATCCAGTAACTGCAGAATCATACAATTTGAGTAAGGAGAGAAAAAGAACAGTTAACTTACAATACCTGTACATTTGAAACCAGTGGCTCCCAATGTCTAAGGCAAGCAATGACAAGAAGACCAGGCCAGGCCTTTACACAAATTCAGCCCAAAAGTCAGGTGTACAGGCTTAAAACCATAGCTACTGAGGAACAGCTCAAAAGGAAAATATATATCTTACATGTATAATTGGGATAGAACTACAAGAAGACAAGCGGTGCTAATCCTGTAATTAAGGGAACCACATTAATTCAAAGGCACATAAGAATCAAACAACATACAGAATTTAAAGCAGTGTTAATCAACTTATTTATTTGGCTTGCATGTGTACTATTACTAAGAGTAGGGGACCAAGAACGAGAATAACCTGTCTGTTACCATATCCAGCACAGCTCCAAATGTTGACACTGAATCAAGAAAATAACAATACGTAACGAAAAATGCTACACTGTATAGTGGCTTATTAAAGAACAAACTGATGCGATAAACGATTGTGGCGCCGTGGAGTTATAAATGATTGATTAATATATTGGTTTATTATATGGAATAATGACATCACAAAATTCGAAAATCAATGAAAATCATAGAAAATTGAACAGTCACGGTATGCTATAAGTTTGCCTTATAATGGTGCTTAAACATTGAAAATCGATGAAATAGCAGCAGAATGATTAAAGCCGAAGACCTTTATGTAGATGATGTTTAATCTTACCATTGAAAACAACCGTCATTAGCATATAAAACTTCCTACTGTTTATTTTGTTCATTTTGATTTAATACTAACAAACAGCCACACTAATCAATGTTTCATAAAAAAATGTAAAATTCAAAGAATCAATAGAATGCCATCATGGGAGCAAAAACATGACAGCGCCACTCAAGAATGGAGAAAGTATATATGATAACAAATTTAAATTTTAAATGCTTCTCACACAAAGGAAGAGTTTGAAAAAACAAGTTTTACTTGCTTTCAGAACAGAAGGCTGCTAAGAGTAAAACTATTTAACACAGGGATCATATGCAGAATGCTCTAAACCACAAGGAGTCAGAAAACGTTTTAATCCTTAATTATTCACCAACTTTTGCACATGAATGTTAGTGTAATGTATGTGGATGCAATGGCATCATAGTAGCCATATATAAATTGTGTCTAGACATTTTCTTAGTCAAGCATTGACATTATATACAATATTCAATAGAAATATGAGTGATCTGACATCTCACAAAGTTATACCTTGATTGAATCTTCGAGCACACCAGCCATCCACAGCATCACATACAAAACTGGCAACACAAATTCAGCCAAATCATGACCGCATGCCATATATATTAAAGATACAAAAGTTCAGTAGTAAGAAAAAAATCATTAAACTGTATCCTACCTGAAAAAGTATAGAATAGGGAAAACGATTTTGTTTCTTAAACATAAAGAGAAGGCAAGACAGTTCAAAAGCACCCGGATATAACCTGCACCCTCGCAACCAGTCAAAAGTTAAGACAGTGTATTCTTGGAACACTACAAGCAAGAACTTGATAAAAATCTCTTGAACAATCTAACAAAAAATAAAATAAAAAAACAGTGTTACAACACTGCTTACAATAATAAACAGCTTTTGTTTAAAAATCTAGTTGCTAACACATGGCATAATTCTTGTCAAAAATGCATGGTATGACTCAATAAAATATCCCAAAATGGCCTTGGTAAAATTATGTATTACTCAGTCTATCTGACCTATATTGGAGTTTAATCCCAGTATAGTTATCAATGTTAACGTCATGTTTGAATAAACAGTTTAATTAAACATCTATAGCATTAGCATTTACCTATAAATTATTTAAAAACAAACTTTTTTCATATAAGCAATAAGATATCATAAAGAGCTTATGATAATAAACTGAGGCCAAAAGCATCCAGAGGTCTTTTAACTTTTGTGTTTGTAACAGATAGGTCCTTTAAGTTTTTTACGTGACAAATAGGTCCTTTAAATTTTTTAGGTAACGAACAGGTCCTTTAATTTTTTTAGGTAACGAACAGGTCCTTTAATTTATTGCAATGTTACCCTTCCAGACTCCGTTACAAAAGCGCCACCCATAGCTCCTTGTTATTCGGAAGCAAAAAACGCAGTGTTCACTATCACCTCACTAAATTACTTCAACATTTTTATAATGGAGAAAAACTTGAAGGGCAACGCTAAAATAAATCATAAACTTAAAGGACCTATCTGTTATCTAAAAAGCTTAAAGGAGTAAGGACCTATCTGTTACAAACGTAAAACTTAAAGGACTACTAGATGCATTTGGCCATAAACTGAAAACAACTTGTGGACATGTCATAAGTTTCTTTCATAAACCTACCCAAATAGTCTCACAACACGTGCTTATAGTGATACCAGCTGATAGACTTAAATAAGCCAATCCAAACAGAGCCGATGTTTTAGAAAACTACTCATATCTACTATGTGTAAGTAAAACGATATATCAACCATTATAATGAAATACCCACCAATGATGTTAGGAACGTACAGGTAGACGGATAATTTACTGGGTCTTGGTGCAGGTTTCTTGGCCATTGAAGCTTCTTCTTATACTGTAAAACTTGACTATTAAGTATATAGGATTGCCAATCAAATATTTACCTGCACAAACCAAATGTTAGTTGGTTCAGTGGTGATTAGCATTATACATAGTAGGGAGGACCACAGTTCGATCCCCACAATTGCGTCCAGGAGGGGGCTAAAACCACTTGATGTCAGAACTGACTCCCGAAAACCAAAAATCCCATAACATGCATACATATGTACTCACTGGGTCACTCCCATCTCATTTCATGCACAACTAAGTACATAACATAACCATAACAGAACATCACTGATTTTGTAACAAAACCAATTCGGTTTGGTTCAAAACCGGGTTTGAACTGGTTTTGAACCGGTTTATAGGAAAAACCGCTTTTTTGATTTAAACTGGTTTTTTTCCTTTAAAATGGGTTTTTTTTTCCTAAATCAATTTTTCTCCCTTAAAACTGGTTTTTAGTGTAAACTGATTTTTCTGCCTTAAAATCGGTTTTCAGCTTATAAGCCGATTTTCAACTTAAAAACCGGTTTCTAGAAATACTTTATTTTTTTTATTGACAATAATAATTAAACAAACAATAATCAATTCACACTTGCAGCATAATTAACTAAAGATAATCAATCCTCAATTTCAATTATTGGTATAGTAACTTGTAACAATAAAATTTCAATTACTGTCATAGTAACTTAATAAGGGAAATCAAGCAAACTAAGAAGGAAACTAAAGATGACATCCAAAGCAATTACAGTACTTAGGTGCAAATGAACAGAAACCAAAAGGTTTATCAGCAATTAAGCCAAATCTAGTTTTCTATATTCCTTTCCAACTCCACATTGTTGCTGTTCCTAACACATAAAAATTATGGATCCATTTAAACTATAATTACTAAGCTAAACACGGTATCCCTAACACAAACTATAATTAGATGACGCTTACACTAAGTGTTTGTTTTTCCTCCACTGTCATCACAATCATTAAACCCATTAAAACTATAATTTTCCCCAAACACAATACATAAACATAAATAAACACTAGCACTTGTGGAGCATTGATTTGCACTCACAATACCATCAACAACAAGAAAAGTGTATACAGAAGCAAAAGTGAAAACAAAAAACTAACCAGAGGGACAACGATGAAATCAGAATTTTGCAAGAGAAGTAGTTGCAGAGCGAATGAGTGAGCTTGCGATTGCAGAGCAAAGGGATTTGAGAAGGTGAATCGCGTTTGAGATTGAAGGTGAATCGTGATTTAGTAACTTTATATCAGTGAACCGGTTTTGTGGTTAACCAATTCTTTTGCACACCCCTAAACTAAACATGCATTAAGTTGAAAATTATCATTATCATCTATATACACATAAACATGATTATTCAAAAAAACGATGCAAAAAGGTACTGCAGCATAGAATCTTTAAATTCTCTAATCCTAAGTTATCAATCGCGCACGGAATCGCGGTGTGAAGTGGAATCTTTTACACAGACATCTGATAATTCTTATGTAATAAAAAATAATTAAAAAAAAAGAAAAAGTGGACGGAGTTTCTCACTGTTTACGGTGGCGACGACGAACTCCGCCTTGGTATTCCGGACGGTGGAGTTCAGCAGCAGCTACGATTTGGTAGTCTTGAAAAGGAAGTCCGTTGATTAGATTTAGAATCTCATCTCTCTGTCATTGTTGTTATTGCTTAAGTTTCCTTTATTCTCTCTCTCATTATTATATTTCCATTTTAACAATCTTCATTTTTTTTTTCATGACAATAAACAATGTTCAATTCTTACAATAAAATTTGTTGAAAATTATAATAATTTTTTTTGATCCAGTAAGTATTTTTAAGGTTTCACTTTAGTCTTTTAATTATTTTTCGTTTCGTTTTGGCTCTAATTTTCATTCTATTAATCTATTTGGTTCTAACCGTTAGAAAAATGTCAAAAACTAGAGGTAGAAGTCTCTATTGAGACAACGAACATCATATTTGGATTCAGCGTGAATAATGAGAGGTTTTGGAGTATTGTTTCGTAAGCTTTCGTGACTGGAAAGATCACCACTGATGTGGACGGAAACGGTGATGGAGGAAGCTCGGTACGCGATGAAGAAGAAGATCTCTGGTCACGTGGCGTTTTCCTATTGAATCTCACACCAAAGCTACCAAGACCCTAAATGCCACGTAAGCAAAATTAACGTTTTTGGCATTTTTCTAACGATAATTAGGACCAAATAGATTAACATAATGAAAGTTAGGTGACCAAATCGGAACGAAAAAATAGTTAAAAGATCAAAACGGAACGAAAAATAGTTAAAGAACCAAAGTAAAACCTTGAAATATTTAGCGGACCAAAAGTATATTTAAGCCTAAAATAATGTATCCAAAAAATAATAATAATATATGCAAACATCAAAGAGGAGAAAAACTATATATTTACACGAATACTCCGATGTATGCAAACATCGGATATGTCATTAGAATTTAGATAGTAGCCCATAAATATTTTTAGAAGGAACCTCTAAAATATGCAAATCAAACGAGTTTAAAGATAGATTAAAGTTAACTAGTCAATCAAATGATATGTTTTCTTCATGCAAAGTATAGTTGATATGAACTTCCTAATTCATGTTCTTTAAAGACTTAAATATAATTATTTTCCGCGTATATTTGCGCTTGTTTTATTTTAGACTCTGTATGTATTTTTGTTGCAAATAAATATTTGAATTTGCAAAATGTTTTGATTTTAGTCTCTGTCATCCATTTTCGTCAAAAAACACTGAAGTGGCTAATGGTTGTACATGTGGCAATTATGAGGTGGCAAGTGAAGATGTTGAGTGGATTAATGAGGGACCAAAACCAAGGAACAAAATAGAGGGGCCAAAACCAAAACACTAAACATTTTAGAATTTTTAAATCTCTAAATTCTCAAATTCTTCTCATGATCCATTGTAGAATTTTTAAATCCCTAAAATCCTGATTTTATCTAGCAGATATATTTTGTAGTGACTGAATATCCTAAATGTAAAGTTTGGCTTGAACGTAATAGATCATAAGTGTGGAATAGTGAACAAAGCTATTCTAATTTTTGTTTCTTCACAATCAAATTTCTTTACTCTTAACATAAAATGGTGTCTAGGTGGAGTAATGTATCACCTCACACATACATTGGTATTTGATGCAGAGAACACTATATATCAATCTCCAGTTGAATCCTAAATTAAGTTGAAAGATGAGAGCTTATTATCTTATATTTACAGTATTTGATTAGAGTGCAATGAGAAAACATTTATTTCTTTAAGACTATTTTGAAATTGTGTTGGACATTATTGGTTAAAGTATATTTATTTTATTCTTATGTTTAATTTGACCATCTTTTCATTTTTTATTGCAATTTCTGGTTTAGCATTTTTCGCAGGTGAAGGAGAAAGAATGGTGAGAATAATTTGGGATTTAGGGGTTTAAAAATACTGCAATGGTAGTGTTTTGGTTTTCGCCCCTCCATTTTATTTTATTTTTGGTTTTGGTCCATCATTAATCCACTCAGCATCTTAACTTGCCACCTCATCATTGTCATGTGTGCAACGTTAGCCAAATCAGTGTTTTTTGAAAGGAACTGGATGGCAAGGACTAAAATCAAAATATTTTGCACATTCACAGATTTCTTTGCAACAAAAAAACATACAAAGACTAAAACCAAAAAAGCGCGAACATACAAGGACGGAAATGATATTTATGCCTTCTTTAAATCACGAATACGCCGAATCAAGGTGAAAATATTTATATTAATGGTGTTGTTTCCTGTTACCATGTCGACTAGCACCTTTGAGTCACTATCAACTTGAAGGTGGGTAATTCTTTTTCTTGTAGCCAAATTCATACCAATATACATGCCCCACATTTCCGCATGAAGCGCATCACAAGTTCCGAGTTTATGAGCATAACTAGCCAAGCAAACACCACTGCTACCTCGAAGAAGACCACTACAAGCTTAGTTGAGCTTTTATATGTGCAATTACAAGCTTGAACTAACCTTCTCGAGATCGCTTTCAACCAACGAAAATAATATCTCTTTATTGGTGTCAACCAGTCATGTGTGTTTGCTCGCACTGATCAATTTCTCTTGTTATCTTGAGTATCACATGACTTTGATTGTTAAGACAGTGGAATCCCTTTTCAGGGATAGTTTATTTCTCCACCTCCATAGTTGCCAACATGTTACACTGAAAATAGTCGACCACTTGTTATTTGGTGCTCCTGCTCTCTTGTTGTTCAAATTGTGGAACATCTAATTTCTGAAAATAGTGTGTTAAACGAGCCGACCAACGCGGGTCAGACCCGTTTTGCCACCCCTAATTGTAGGGCCTTTGGTACACATATTAATTCAAGTATTAGTCAAGTATGGAATGGAAACCTCATCATATATACTTAGTAGGGTAAGTGCACTAGGCGGTTTTAGAACGGAAAATCTAAAATCGATGAGCCACCGATGGCCATAATAGTGGTCTATTTCCGACCATATCATGTGCAAGGGTTTGTCGGGTATGTGTTGTCGATTTAAACGAGTAGCAAAAACAATAAGAGATATGAGTGTATAGTAACATAAAGGGAAAAAGAAGAGTGTTCCGAACACAAAAATGTAATGTTGGTTGCATAACACAGCTGAAGAAGACGAAGTTAAGACTAGAGAGAGAAAATAAATAAATTAATAAATAAAATGAGAAAGGAGACGTTTATCCACGTGACTTCTTGATAGGTTCTAGCATAGTAGTAGTACTAATTTACTATAAACAAATAATAAAAATGATACATATTCCAATAATCTGCAAAAAGTAAAAAAGTATGCGTTTCGCAATAAAATGTCATTTCTACAGCTGTAGGACATGCATTTATCACTATCACTTTTGTTGTTTGAATGAATAGAGTAGTAAAAATCGGTTAAGTTAAGTTATAGGAAAATAAAATTTTAAAAAAGAGCTTGCCCAGTAACACTCACCTGGACCTAATTTAAATAGTTTAAAGACACGCATATCCGACTCTACCGACCCGAAAAGTGGTTTGGCATACTGAATTTTTGGTTCTCGGTCGAGTTAAGATGATATGTTCACCCCTAATACTAAGTCTTTCTTTCCCATTATCTACTATTTGATCAATCAGTCTCACGGCACGTGACATAAAAACATTGTAGTACAAGACAAAAAAAAACCACCGACTATGTTTAACATAATGATAGTTTTGAACCCTATACAAATCTAAAAACAACCTGGCACGTGGACACATTAGATTTACTTTGTCGAATACCTTGATCATTCACTTGAAGCCTTACTCGAGCTTTAAATATTGAATGTAACATATAGAACTAGTAACATATCAACCCTATCTATCAAAGGTGCATACAACATGGGTGTTCTAGATCACATATTTGACCTTTTTAACTGCTCTTATCGAAGAAGCTCCAAATACGAGCAGAAGCACAAGCAATTTCAGGTAACAAAAATAATTTAATCAACCCCCTTTAATTTTATATGAATTCTTTGGATTCATTCATTTTTCAATGTTGCAAACAGTCACACATATTTACTTGAGATCTAGATCTTTATTAGATTTTAATCTATTCGATTCGATTTTAATCTAACAATCACTAATACCCATGTATTCACACAATTAGTACATTGTGAGTGTTATTAGATCAAGATTAGGTAATCTCAATTTTATGTTTAATTTTTTTAATTAGTATATTTTCTAAATGGTATGACATCAATTCAATGGTTGCCGATGCACTAGTTTCATCCACACATACATATGTCGAGAATTCATTTACCAAATCAGCATATATTGAAGGAAAAAAAAGTAAATCAAGATATGCATTAAAGTTAGGATTGTTTAATCGTGATTCAACAACATCGATGCATCAACAACATGACAACGACAAATTTTTGACTGCTTTGAATTCAATCAAACTCACATCTCAATTTCATAAGTTCATATTTACCTTAAGTATGCAATAATTAAGTGAAGTGAGATCAACTAATAATTGATAAATTTCATTATTATACAGACAGTGGAGGTGAAAGTGCAGATGGATTGTAAAGGCTGTGAGAAAAAGGTGAAGAAATTATTAGAACGAATGAAAAGGGTGACACAAGTGGAAGTAGACCGAAAAGAAAACAAAGTGACCATTACGGGGTATGTGGAGCCATCTAAGGTTGTGAACCACATTGCGTATCGTACGGGGAAAAAGGTCGAGTTATGGCCTTATGTTCCATACGATGTTGTTGCACACCCTTATGCTCCTGGTGTTTACGACAAAAAAGCACCCTCTGGTTATGTTAGAAACGCTAATTATGATCCTAATGTTTCAAATCTTGCACGTGCCAGTTCTGCTGAAGTTAGATATATCAGTGCTTTCAATGATGATAACCCTAACGCTTGTGTTGTTATGTGATGCACTGTGGTACCCCCGGCCTTCATCAATATCCTATTAGCTAGTCTCTTTAATTTATTTTTTAGTTGGTTAATTTGATTTTATATTAATGTAAGGATTATGGAGAGGGATGTTTTCTTTTAATTTTTTTTGATTAAAATTGATGCTATTACTTTATTGTGTTGTGATTAATTGATGGACATGTATCAAATTCTATTAAATAAGTAATGATTATGGTTTGATGATTATTTGAGATGTGCATCTATTTTGATCGAAAGACACCGATCAAATATAATAAAATTACTTTAAAACTTGTGTAATCAACTTTTGAAAAGAATAAAAAATATTATTTCTAATACAAAATTAATACTTTTATTACTTAACAAGTAGTGCACCATGGGCATTAGTTGATATGACCTATTTATATTTGGTATATGCATAATTGAAGTTTGTTCTACAAAATTGTCCATTGATATATATGTAAAATCTTAATTTACATTGTTTATTTAGTTGGGAGTATTTTTCTTATATCATCCAAACATGTTTTTCTTCATAGAAACAATGGCATGTTAAAATTTATTTAGGTTTGATACTTGAAATAATTTTAGTGAAAAATACAACTAGATGCAATAAAAAATTGTTTATCCCTCCAAACTGTTTTGACAACAACACGTGATAAACATAAGTAGCTTTGGTTTTGTTGAAAAAATTATATTGATAGCTCTATTAATTAAATTATGCAACAAATTCATAACAAACAATAATTGTGTTAACTTGGAAAGTGTGCTATTATCAAGAAATTTTGAAATTTGTTCTTTGTGGAGAAGAGAAAGAGTTTGTAGAGAAGTTTAAATTATGTTACATGATGTTGCAAATATTTTCAAAGTTTTATTGAGAAGTTCAATGAATTGATAATTAATGTGTTTCATTGGATATGAAAAGTAGAGTTAAAATCTTGAAAATTAAAATATTGGAAAGAGAATCATAACGTTGTAATTCGTATAAAGAAAATATTGAGCAATTCATATAGAGTATTTATTAGTTTAGAGGTTCAAAAAGTCACTTTCCATTCCAAGCAATTAAGTGACAAGGTAAGGCGGACTCCAACTCTCATATGAGAGAAGTTTAGAATGAAATTAGAGAAATTTAGGTTTCCAAGAATTGTAGACAATTTGAAAATAAGTGATGTGTTTCGTTGAGTAGGAAAATGTAGAGTTAGAAAAATCTTGTAAATCAAAATTATAAAATGAGTGTCAAATTGAAATTTTGGAATATGTATAAACGAATCATTGAAATTCATAATGTGCAATAATTGTACTGTCTTGGAAGTCAAAGTGTGTCATTATAGAGAAGTCTTCAAATTTGTTATGTTTTTAGTGGAGAAAATGAAGGGCTAAAGACTGCATTAAGCGTAGATGCACGGAAGTTTTTTAAGTGATTTTCGATGGTTGCATGACAGCCAAAAAGATACACAACAAATATCAAGATGTCACGAATTCCTAAATTTTGTTGAGAAGTTCAAATGACTAGCAGCTCATGCATTTCATTTGTTAGGAAAAGTAGTGATTGAAAATGCTTTGATATCAAAACCTTGGAAATAGTGAAGAATTGTAACGGTAAAATACTTCTAAGAGAAGCATTGAAATTCATCATACAATAAAGTTATTACCAATTCTTGTCGTGTAGTGGTCATTTTAGAGATTCAAATTAGGCATGACAACAACATGGGGCGGGGGCGCATTGCGTCACCAACCCCGCCTCCCTCTACCACCCTCGCGACCCGCCCCCAAAATAATTGGGGATAACAATTGACCACCCACTCCCGCCGCCAATGGGGAATAGGTTTCCCCGCCTCGCCTCCACCCACCAAATTTTTTTTAACAGCAACAAAAATCAATAATTAAATTAAACACTTTGTAATTTCAATAATAATCATAGACTTAATCATTTCAATAAAAATCAATAATTAAATTAAATATAGTTATTAAAAATAAGGATAATAAGATACATTTGAAGAGGATGCAACAGGCTGGGTGGGTGTGGGGGGCGAATACTAGCATCTCCTGTCTCTGCCTCCGTATTTAAAAATCAGGTTTTGCCCGCATCCACATCTGGGGTGTGCATGGTTTAAAAATCAAACCAAATTTATGGTCTAGTTTGATTTCTAAGGCTAAATCCATTTTAATAAAAATTGGTTTTTTGTAAAAACTAGTTTGAGTCGAGTTCAAAAGCCGATTTAGAGTCGATTTGTAGTAAAAACAGGTTTATTCACTTGAACCAATTTTAAACTAGATATTTTTTACTCAATTTTTTTATTCTCTTAAATTGGTTTTTTTTAAATATTTTAAAACCGATTTTTAAAAATAATTTAAAACCAAAACTTATGTTTTTTTCAAAAATCAATACATAAGGACATAAGAAAATTGATTTTTCTTCCCATAAATTAGCAACTCAATTGTTTTGTTCGTGTTTTATTTAGTTTTATTAATCACATTAATAATATATACTCTTTATTTTATTTATAAAAAGAATTTAGAGATGCAGGGGATCGAACTTTGTACCTCCCACATGCAAAGCGGATGCTCTACCATTTTAGCTACATCCCCAAGATAATAATAGGCTTAAACATCATAATAGGCTTTAACGTAATCAAATGTTAGTTTGTTCTATAGTGATTGACGTTGTAATTGATAGAAAGAATTACGTTCGATCTCCGTAACATTTAAGAGAAAATTGAAATCACTTAATGTCATAACTCGCCCCGAATTACTTGTAAAATTTTGTATCATTACTCAATCATAGTTATTTTATTTTACTACAGCATTGATGAGTAAAATTATTAGTAACAATAACTCAGTTTAAGCTCAAAAACATCTGGGAAATTATTCCCAAACGACCATTTATTCTTAGACACGCATTAAATAAAAATTGGATGAAAGAACAAGAATCTTGTTCAGTGGGATTTTATGGCATGAATAATATCACTATCCACAAATGTACAGTGAGAAAGGTTTTGATTGTAGTTTTGGCACTGCCAGAGTGTCAGTGGTACCCCTGCACCCACCATGTCTATTTTATAGCTATAATTAAATTGTTACTAGGTTGGTCCATACTTCATCTTCCTTTGCGGTGTCTGCATTTTGCATTGCATAACTGGTAGTAGTAGTAGTAGTCTGGTACTACCGCCCTTCCTAGCTACATCCATCCATCTAAATCTCTAACCAAAAGTGAATCATTTATTATGCCTCAAGTAAATACTTTTGTACCTTATACTCTATAAATCACAATTCACAATCAAATTTTAAATTTAGGTATATGTGTCTTTTGTACAATTTTAATAGTAGGTAAAAATTTCGGTTTTAGCACGAGCCCTTTCCCACGCCGGTCACTTTCGGTTTTAGCGATGTTTGATTCTCTGGTGAGAAGAATTTATTTCGATAGAATTGATCTAAATAATTGATTTGAACAAAGAAATTTTGTGACATTCTCCTTTAATTTCTTAGACTAAATGCAACTCAAATGGAGCTGTTAATAGTAGTCTTCACAATGGTGATGGCGTATTCAGAGATTATCGAACTAATTAACTTTTTTTTTTGTATGACAAATCGTCTCAACTGGTTGCCATAATGCCATTGGCAAAACATGAGGTTGCTGGATTTCCTCTAATTAAAACCAAGGTCACAATCACAATCACAATCCCAGATTGATAAATACATATATATATATATCAATAGCGTTAATGTGACACCTTATGCTAACGCGTGGGAAAATTGTTTTGTCACTCACTCAATGCATTGGTTTCGATCATTCACTAACTGTTCACCAAACATATCCCATCCAACAATAAAAATACAAAGACAAAAAACACAATAATAATGAAAAGAAAATGGACATGAAATAATGAAACGTAGCATCTCTCACTCCATGCAATGCTTCTTCTTGTTGTCTTGTAGTTGTCAAATTAATAACTCAACCGTGTCACGTTCGCAGACACTTATTTTGTCAACGTATATTTTTATTTCACATGTGTATTGTTATTGTATACTCTCACTCTCTGTCCATAAATTCAGTGGCGGATCAATCGCCCAGCTGGCTAGTTCGGACATTATTTTAGGTTCTGGTTAAAAATATTAATATTTTTAGAGATTAATTTAAGTAAAATTGAAATTTTTATGGAACAATTTAGAATGAAATTGAGATTTTTTGTTTGAACTGAAATTTTTAAGGGCAAAATTGATTTTTTTTGTTTAAAATTAAGATTTTTACTGCAAAATTGAGATTTCTGTTGAATTTGTAACTTTCCTTACTCTGTCACTAGATGTAGTCATTGTATTTATAACCGTCCAATCAAATTCAAATAGTTTAAAAATTGTACTATATCTTATTTTTATTTAATAATTCTAAAATAACTTTGAATTAAATCAGAACTGTTCAATTTTAATCAAACGACTTCCAATATCTAACTGCATGGACCTCTCTCATTCGATTATACACAATATAATTATATATACAAAAAATTTCATTTGAATTTTATTATATGAACAACATGTGTCTATTATAAGTTTTTTTACATAGTATATAATTAAGAAATTTGCATTAATATGACCCAACAACAACACACTCATCCACCTTCATAGGTAATGTTTCGATGACATACATATAACATATTGGTCGGATTATCACCTCAAAACTTTGTTTTGACAACACCAAAAACTTTCAATAGTAGTGAGAATTGTTGTTTGACTAAATGACCCATGACTAAATGTTTGCCATGGACCGACCTACATTATAAGGGCACTTTTCGTGCAGTATTTTTGCTTTGAAACAACCAATAGAAATTTATTTATAATGATGATAATTGATAACATAAGAAAAGAAAATGGAAGGACGAAGAATTAATGCAAAATTGTATGAGAGGTGAAAATATATTTTTTGAAAAAGAAAAAAGAAAAATAACAACAGATAAAAAGTTACATGTATTTGAGAGGGGGAAATGGTCCAAGTTTTGAGTAAATTACTAGAGGATTCTTACTTAGCAACTCTGTTACTAGTCGTTAGAATTTCACTCTTTTAAAGTGAATAGATTCAAATTTCGATCGTTACACTATCATAAAATATCTTACCAGCTGAGTTAAATTTGCAGCACAGGACTGTTGGAATATCTCTTGTTCTATAAAGAATGTGTTGAAACCTACATATCATGATGTTTGAAATTAGTCTAGCTTACCATCGGGGTTCCCGGCTCAATTATATTGTTAAATATTAATTACTACTACTATTTGTTAAACTAATGGTATAGTGGATTGATATGCAACATGAATTCCATAATGAAAGTTGGATCTAAAATTTATCTGTCATCCTTGTTTATATTATTCTTAATCGCATGATGATTCTAAAAGGTCTCCAAATAAATAAATAAAAGTAAAATAAATAATCGAAGACAACTTATGCATTTATACATTCATGCAACAACCTAATGTACTTTTATTTTCTTAAAGTGTCGTTCTACCAAATGTACTCATATTTTTAAAATTAAATTGGATTATTCTTTTCTTAATTTCATTCACTAGTTCTTCCGACTACACATTTAAATTCTGGCGCCAACAAACAGATAACACACCCTTCATTTATTTTATTTTTTCTTCTGTTGGTTTCTATTAGACCTCAGAAATTAGTGCCGCTACAATTGGCAACTCTACTAGGGTTGGACCATGCTATGCTTCTTAATCGGTCCACCACCTAGAGTATAGATCAATTATTATTGGTATGGTTCTCTTTGTTCCGTTTCAACTAATAAGAAATCACATGTTGGCTTAAATACTATCACTTAGCTCTCTACTAGTCTACTGTATTAGTTGACATAATTTATGTTTTATCGATTTATGTTCGTCTTGTGCAAAGATCTGATTATTATTAACGATATATTTTCCGTTAAAAAAAACTATATTAGTCGACACTCAACTGTATAAATTTTAAAAAATAAAATAAAAAATATTAAAGAAACGATATAAGTAATTATATAAAATCGAGATAATCAAAGACATGTCTACCAAAAGAAACATCAATTTATAACTGAATGGGAGAACATATTATATGCAGTGTTTGATGAATGTCTACTGTCTAGTGATTAGACGGATTGTAACTATACTTTCTTTTATGTATGATAAATTGTAAGAATTTTGAGGACATGTTGTAATCATTGCACATTTTCAAGGATAAAAAAAGATTCAATTATTTGAGGTATTTTTTACGGTTTAATTTGAGGATTAAAAACATAAATAATGTGTACTACCAAAAATCATATATAAATAAATAAATAATGAGTTAAATAATGGAAGTTATAACGAAGAGAGGAGAAAAAAATAATCAAAATTGGTCCATGGAAGCATCAGCATAAACGAGTAATGAGAACAAAGTATGGAAACATACTTTCAAAAAAAAAAACACAAAGTATGGAAACATTAGCGAAACAAATCGTTTATAAAAACATAGAGTTAAATATGTTTTTAGTCCCTATAAATATTTGAATTTTTTACTTTTAGTCTCTCAAAAAAAATTATCACTTTTTGGTCCCTATAAAATTATTATATTATGCATGTATTTTTTAATGATTTTTTAGTAGACATGTTTAAAAAATTGTAAAAAATTCCTCGGAAAAAAAGAACTCAAAATTTTGATTTATAAGTTGATATTTTTGATGCTTAAATCCTTAACATTTAAAACTCTAAAATTGTGTTAAAAAACTTTTAATAGTATTCTAAACGTACATGTATGAAAAAAAATATTTAAAAATTTAAAAGTTCAATGATGATTAAAAAATTTTAAGAATTTTGAAAAATCGCAGGGCTAAAATTGCATCGATAAAATTTTTATAGGAACCAAAACATACAACTTTTTTTTATAGAGACTAAAAACAAAATTTTGGAATTTTATAAGGACCAGAAACATATTTAACCAAAAAACATAAATGGGGAATTGTCAACCAAAAAACCATAAATAGGAAACATTGTTTAAACCCTAAACCCTAACTAATTTCTTTATGCATGGTAAATGGTAAGAATTCTTAGGGCTCTTTTCTTCTTCTCATTGAGCTTGAGTTTGTTGAACCTTGTGTCGAGGTCAATAACATGCTGACGGCTAGAAGTGGTCTTTACACTACTTGAAAACTGTCAATTTCAAACGGAATTTTGGGACGGAACAACTTTGTCTGAAATCATATTAATGTTTGGATGAATTTTGGACGGATTGCAGACGAAGTTATTATCCAAAACATTTTGTCCCTAATTTGTCTCTATTTGAAACGGATTTCAGACAAACTTTATAATGTTATTAATTCTTTTTTATTTTAGTTTGATCCATCCCAAATTTGTGCGAAACTTTGAGTCGGATTTGAGACGAACGTCATTGTTTTGACTAATATTATATTTTTTTAGTGATTTCCGTCCGAAATTTGTACGAAAAGTTGAGACAGATTTGGGATGGAAGTCATTGTTTTGAGTATTATTATATTTTTTTTAGTGAATTCCGTTCGAAATTTGTACGAAATTTAGTGACAGATTTGGCACGGACATCATTAGTTTGCTTAATATTCTATTTTTTAGCGATTTTGTTTCAAATCCGTAGGAAAAATTGAGACAGATTTTATACAAAGTTTATGTATTTTTATGTCAAATATGTAGAATTTTTTGGGAAAAATTTGAAACACAATATCCAATATATTTAATATGTAATTTTAATAAAAAAAAATTTCTTCTTTTGATCAATTTAGTAAAACATTATTGATTATTATTATAATTATAGGTAAAATAAAAAGTTGAAGCTTTAAAAATATAGATATAATTATTAATTGTTATAAATATGTATAATCTTTTCTTCGCGTCAAAAAAGAAAAAGAAATTTTGTGACACATTTAAAAATATATTTACATTAATTTTTTAATTTATTAACAATTTTTTATTAACCATTACTATATCTAAAATCTATAATAATAATAATAATAATAATAATAATAATAATAATAAATGTAATACTTTTTTTTGGTGCAGCTTATTTTTATAATACTCAAAATACTTTTGGTAGTTTTATTTAAAAAAAAAGAAGTTTAAATACTGTTTTGGTCCCTTAACTATTTTTGAAGTTTTAATTTGGTCCAATATCTAATTTTTGGTTCATTCCATTCCTTTAAAAATATATATATATATATATATATATAATGGGTTTTAACTTGTTTTCTAGGTATTCCTATTTGTTGATTATTTTGATCAATTCGAATATATTATATATAGAATAGAATACCTTGTTTTGACATATATATATATATATATATATATATACATATATATATATATATATATATATATATATATACTAGTATGTTAGCCCGTACTAGGTATGGGGTTATTTTCTTTTAATATTATTGTAGTAATTTATTTTAATATTAGATAGTGAATTTAATATATTATATTTAATTTTATAAATTGCTTAAATATATTATTGGAGTAAAAAAAAAAATTTATAAAAATTAGATGAAATATATTATGATTCATATAAATGACATTAAATAAAAATATAAGTTATATTAAAATAATCTATTTTGAAAACTTAAAAGTTATACGATACAAAAACAATTTTAAATTTTTTAAAAAATAACATAAACCAAAATCATAGTGAATCAGTTTTTTTTATACAAAAAAGACACTTTAATCTATTAAAATAAAACTTTAGATTAAAAAGTGAAGTCATATTTTAATGCTTTTTTTTTCATAATAAACAAATATTATAATTTGTATTAAAGAAAAATAAAGAAATTTATTATTTTGAAACTTTCATAGTCACTATTTTTTCATAAATTAAATAGTTCATTCAGTTATCAAAATTACAAAAAAAATGTTAAATTAGATATTTGGTCGCTTAACTTATTTGTTTGTCACTATAATAAAATAAAGAATGAGCATTGTGAAATTGGTGAGAAAAACATAAATAAAGTATACAAATTATATTAAAAGATGTTATAATGAAAAATTAAAACCCGACAAAAAATATACAATGTAAAATTGAAAACTTAAACATTCTACACAAACAAATACAAAAACAAAAAAAAAAACACAAATACAAAAAATAAGCAACCTTACTATTGCAAACCTCACACATTTTTCTGCAAGATAAAAACTCAAACATTCAATAACCTTCTAACATTTATCAAAGATTTATTAAATTGAATCTCATCAAACTACATATTTTGTCAAATATAGTGCAAATTAAGATATCTTTTTTCAATTAGTCAAATAAAAATATGTATCTTTTTTCAACGTTCTCTCACTTTTTTCAACTTGTTTCGTAGTAATCCACACATAAATTTCAAAAACAAAATAAATAAATAAAAAAAAATTAATCACACATTCAATGATCTTCATACGTTTATTGAAAATTTATTCAACTGAATTTTATTAGACTGTATTTTTTTGAAATACAGTGTATATATTAAAATATATTTTCCTCATTGTTCTCTCACCATCTTATTTCAACTTGTTTCGAAGTAACTCACATGTAAATATCAAGAATAAAATATATGCAAATAAATATACAATCTTGCATATCGCAAAACATCCATATTTTTTCGTCAAAAAAAAAACTCTCATATTCCGCGATCTTCCTACGTTTATTATATTGATTTATTTATCTGAATCTCATAAAACTATTTTTTTTTGTTAAATACAATGTAAATTAAGATATTTTTTCTCATTTTAAATTCCCACTTTTTTTGTCAAAAACAAATCTTGCACATTCAATAATTTTTTCATACGTTTATTGTAGATTTATTCAAGTTAATGTCATCAAACTACATTTTTTTAAATACACTGTAAATTAAGATATATTTGCTCATCGTTCTCTCATCGTACTTGTAATCCACACATAAATTTTAAAAACAAAAAAGAAAAGAAAATATTCAATCTTGCATGTCACAAATTTTTCACATTTTTTCGTCAAAAAAAATCTCTCATATTCAATGATATTTCTATGTGTTTTGTTGATTTATTCATATGAACCACATAAAACTATATTTCTTATTAAATACAATGTGTATACGAAGATATTTTTTCATCTTTCTCTCACTACAAAACTCCTATTTTTTTCCTAAGAAAAACACTCCACACATTGTACATTTATTATATATTTATTTTATTTAATCTCATCAAACTACAATTTTTTTTAAATTCTTGGGCCAGCTATCCCACCCTTCGAGGTGCCTCCAATCTAGCGAGGGAATAGTCACTGCGTTCGGCGGTGGATACCCCGGTCTCGACCAAAACTACAATTTTTTTAAAATAGAGTGTAAATTAAGATATTTTTTGTCATATTTAAAAGAAAATTTTGCATATAATAAAAATCCAAAAAAATTTAGTAAAAAAATAAACATTCCCACTCTAGTGAACTTCTTAAATTTATTGTAAGATTTATTCAACTGAATCTCATTAAACTATAATTTTTGTTTTAAAATACAATGTAAATTAAGATATATTTTTTCCTTATTTAAACTTGTTTTGTAATAATCTACCGTAAATTTCAAGAAAAATAAATAAATACACATAAATAGATTTCTTTTCATATTATAAAACACTCACATTTTTTCGTCAAAAAAAACTCCTCTATTAGTCAAAAAATCTTCTTAAATTTATTGTTGATTTATTTGTCTAAATCTCACCAAATTTATATTTTTTTTATTAATTACAATGTCAAGTAAGATATTTTTTCATCGTTCTTTCATTACAAAACTCCTATTTTTTTGTCAAAAAAAATAATCTCACATTAAGTGATATTTCGACGTTTAATGTATATTTATTCAATTGAATCTCATCATATTACATTATTTAAAATTTCCGCGTAAATTAAGATATTTTTTATCATTGTTCTCTCTCGCATTGTCTAAATTTATTTTGTAGTAATCCACATTAAAATTTCAAGAACAACAAAAAAACACTAAGAAATAGAAAACTTTGCATATCACAAAACTCACACTTTTTTAAAAAAAACAATACAATGTAATGAAAATATTTTTTTCACCGTTTTTTCAATTAAATAGACAACATTTTATTTCACAATACTCCCACATTTTTCTTCCAAAAAAACAACTCACATTTAGTGATCTTTCAACTTTTATTGTAGTTTTATTCAATTTAATTCCATCAAACTATTTTTATTTAAATAAAATAATATATTTTTTCCCATTTTTCTCTCACCTTCTTGTTTCAACTTATACCGTAATAATTCATATGTAAATTTCAAATAAAAAATCCAAATAAATAGACAATCATGAATATCACAAAACTCTCACATTTTTTTGCTTTTGTTTGTTAAATACAGTGTAAATTTAGATAACCTTTCCAATCATTCTCACCTTATTTTAAATTGTTTTGATGATTAAATTGTTTAGTAGTAATTCACATAAAAATTTTAAGATTAAATAAATAAATAGGAAACCTTGAATATTACAAAAAAGAATTTTGTCAAAAAACATAAAAAAAAAACTCTCATATTTGTCATAGATTTATTCGACTGAATTTCATTATACTGCATTTTTTTATTTTTAAATACATTGT